>JAABNX020000070.1:23994244-24008624 GCA_015163995.2 Mormyrus lacerda
TCGACGCTTCTCACATATCGTAACAGGTGGGGGGGGGTGCAGGGGAACGACGGTGGGAAGGACAGACACAGGGGGACGTGGGGGGGGTATAGAGGAATGATGCCCCCGGGGACGCGTGCGGACGTATGGCAATGACGCACTGGCAATGTTTCCACGCGCACTGCATTGCCGCCAGACGGCTTTCAACCACAATGACGCTTTCACCAAATCCGAAGCCGAACCCGTTCCTGTCTGGCAGGATTCAATCATTAAACAAACCTGGAGGGGAAAAAAAAAAATAAAAAAATAGGAGAATTTCCATGTCGTTGCATCAGACAATCCAGACTTTGGGAGTTGTGAAGGGGCTGCCGTCGGATCCTGGCACGCTGTGAGCTCTGCCCGCGCAAACGTGCGCTCCCCACTGCGCAAACGCGCGCACCCCACTGCGCAAACGCGCGCACCCCACTGCGCACGCGGCAAAATCACGCGAACTACAGTGAGGAGTCCTTGTGGGAAGACACGCCCCCTCGGACGACAGCCGGCGAAACACGGAGGGGCCCCTCTGTGGTGTCCTCGGCACACTTGTTTTGCGGGGGTGAAGCGGCATCAACATCGTCGCTGTCCTCAGGAAATGCGCAAAACATATATATATATATTGTACCTCTGAAAGTGGGAGAATTCACATCAGCCAGAACAGAGAGAGGAATGTAGACAACAGCATCCATCAGAGAATGGAAGAGCGGCAAGGCAGAGAGACAGACAATCAGAGAGACCCTCCCCCGCCGCTGCCAGCCAGGTGAAACTGAGACTCCTACCAATATGGAGGAAAATGCACACAGCTGATCAGCAAACAGCAATCAGGCTTCCAGATAATACACAGCAGCCAGGAGATTATTATAAAATATAGCATTACTATAAACCTTATCCTTGTAACAAAAAATAATTAATAATTAACTATCAAAGGAATACACAGTATATACTAGACTTATTACACACAGTATTTTACAGGAACATTTTGATATTTTGCCAATATTGTCATTCTTGTAAATTTTTGCCTCTCACTGGATATACTGGATATTATGGATTAATAATAATAGTAATAAAATTAAGAAGAAATGAGGAAGAAGGAAAAGAAAAGTTACCCATATATACTGTTACGTCTCAGAGTGACTGTGCATATGTGTGTGCGTACACAGGAGTGAGTCATGGCTCTTTGTGTGCGCGTGAGTGTGTCGCGGGTGCAATGCGGCAGGTGCACCATTTATGTTTTTATTTTCTGCCGCCCGGCCGTACCCCCCAGGAGACTCTTAACAGGGCCGCATTCCTCGTCCGAGAGCTGAAGAGCTTCTGCCCGTTTCTGCCGGCACAGTTGCCGTCGATCTGACGAAACACCAAAGGAAGTGTGACTGGCCTCTCCAGGCACAGTCACCCGAGGCCGTATCGTAATGCGCATTCTGCTCCGGCCCTGCCTACGGGGAGCCAGGGTCCAAATCGCCGTATGGTGTGGCCCCCATCATTGGAGAACCGCAAGCGCGCCGGGCCCCGGCCTCTGAGAACCGCGAACACGCCGGGCCTCCGGCCTCGGAGAACCACAAATGCATTGGCCCCCGGCTTCATACCCAGCTCTGATATAACTAGGTTATCTGTAGGGCAATCTGCTACCTTTCAGTCTCTAGCAATATTGTTTCAAAACTGCCCCTCACAGCCCTGAGGTGGTGGTGGTGGGGGGGCAGTACATCTAACCATCCCTATTGTCCTCCATCTCGCTGCTGGGCAGGATGGATCTGGAACGAGGCACAAGGGGCCCAACAGGATTTGGGGCCCTCAGATGTTAGAGAACATGAGGCCCCTTAAACCCTGACACTCATTAAAAGGGTCTCAGTTGTCAGGCATTTTTGAAAAGTGGGTAGACTGTGCAGGAACACCGACAGCCCTGGCCTAAGGTCACGACTCTCACACTGGAGAGGCCAGCGGTTCTGTCCCTGGGTGATCCAGCACCAAAAAGCAGCGATAAGCTGCCCCAGGGGCTGCCTGTACAAGCGCCTGTCACTGATGAGCTGAGCTGGTGACTGACAGTAGTACAAAACCCTCATCCTACCTTTACCTCCTCCAGGCCTCAAACTCCCAGAACACCATTTAGGATTCACAAACTATTTTCTCAGGCAAGGCAACAAAGGAAGATTGAACCCTCTATCATGCCAAAAACAAAGCATATGTATTTTACTCGTCTCTTGGGACACTGATATACTCTTAAAAAAACAACAAAAGAATCTAAGAAAAGAAACGTAAGGCCCAAAATGCGGTCGTCTCTAAAATTCCACGCAAAAATTCTCTACCATCTACGAACAAATATCCTCCATGTTTTTTGTTTTGTTTTTGAATCCATGTCTCCATTATTTGTTCGGTGACCAGATTATACCGTTTGAAGAAAGAAAAAAAACCACTCTTTTTGAGATTAGTGTCTCGGGTTTATATTATGGACGGGCCCACTTGGGTCAGACTGTTGTTCTGGAGTAAGATTAAACTGGCAATACGCAGGCTTTGCTAGCTAAACTCAAAAAGTGTGTAAGAGTGAGAAAAACCCGCGTAAATCATTGAATAAACAGAGGAATATTCAGAATTCCGCAAAGCAGCAAACACTGCATTTCTGTTCCGGTTACAGCGCGTGTATTAGTTTACCAGGAATGCTATTTATTTATTTTTACTTTAATGATACTGTAAATTACGGATTACAACAATATTTTTCATTACTGAAAATCTGGAAGTATACAACGTTAAAACTCAACGAAACTAAATAAATTGACGTAAGATTTGTATCTATTTAACTAAATTAATTAATCCAAAACATATAACCATCATTGTCAGACAGGCATATACAATTGACGTGCCAGCACATTCATGTACGTTAAAAAATAAGCAAAAATACTTAACAAAAAATTTAATTTGTTTTAGTTTATTGTCATAGTATTATTATATTGTATATATTAATATACAGTAGCGAAATGAATGTGAGAAACAATTCTTGTAATACTCTAGTTCGCTTAAATAAAACTTTTGTACTTTTGACGCGTATCCCCGCAATCACTGTATTCTTGTGTAAAATAAGATGTCATACAAGCATATACATTCAAATAAAAACGCCAAAACTCACCGGAGGCGAACATAAATGCCGCTTTAATTTTACACGAAAGGAGCCCTCACAGGAAAAATAAGGTTATGAGGAAAGTTTCAAAAATAGGAGAAATTTCGTGGCGCTACATCTGTAAATTAATATGGAAATATTAAAATGTACATGCGAGAAATTACAGATTAGATAATATTAGGAACTCCGTACTCCTGGTTATTGGGAAACGTGATGCAAATCATTATGACAAGAAAAAAATTAGTAATAATAATAATATTAATAATTATAAACAGCGTGACTTTCGCAACCTTGCGTGCTTTTTAAATGCGAAGCCAAACAAGTTGGTAACGGAGCTGCCCCCCGCCCGGTTACACTTAAAACTATTCTCTGTATGGGACATTTTCTGTTTTAACAGTAGTTTATAAATTAATGATTGGAACTCAGAAACCAGATTTGTTAAACGGCGATTTCCAACAAATATACGCGCATATTCAGTCGTGTGTCTGCAAACATTAAAAAAAACTCTTTATTTTAAATAAATCGAGCTTTGCCATTAGTGGCCGGAGTAAAAGTCCTTTTGCTGGACTCAGGTCGGTCACTTTTATATGGGCTTCCTCAAAGTGCCAGGTCTATTGTTCGTTCAGTTTGTCTTTTATGGGGGGGAAACACACACGAAGTTCAATGAAAACAAGCACGTTCTCTCATATAGTAAAGGTAGTGAGAACATGTCGACTTTAGACGAGCCAGGGCTGCAACTGCACAATTCCCAACATGTGGTTGTTAGTTTAGTTTTGAAAAGAAACTAGTAATGTTTAAAACCTGTACTCTCAATATGAAAAGGACCCACACGAGAGTAACAAGAATGAGATAATTGCATTGCTTCGTACGTTTTTTTTTTTTTTTTTGCAAAAAAACGTGCCGGTCATTGTGTTACAATTATACATTTCAATAGTGTGTCCGTGTAAAATCCATAAGAGCTGGTAAAAGCTCTGAAAAGGTCTTACTTGTACCGTCGGGCTCGGTGTCCTCTCCGGAAAACAGGGGTTCCGAAACTTAGTCCGAATCGCAGGACAAGCCCGTGTCGGTACGGTGATGTCCGCCTTTTCTCGTTTTTAGTCAGTCAGGAGTTTCTTCAGCGGGGAGGGGGGGGGGAGAGTGTTTCAATTCCAAATGAAATCAGTTTAACTTGGAAATTTGGGGGGCATGCGATTTGTTTGCGTTCATCTATTCATGTAGGAAGAGGCTGATAAAAATGGAACTGTCCGTGCCAACAGCTTGTCTAGCAGCGGACTCTTCCGTTCGCTCGTCCGGCTCTCTAACATCCCATCGCCGGCGCTTCCAAAGTGCTTCTCGGTGACTTTATCAAAAGCAACAGGTGTCAGAAGAGCCCTGCGAGACGCCGCCGTGCGAGCCGGACCTTCTCGCCCTGTCAGCGGAGGCGTGCGGCTCGGCACTGGCAAAGAGCGCTCTATTCCAGATGGATGATAATAAATATATTCCCCTTCTCTACAGCATCGGAGCCGACCTCATACAAAGAGATCACCGCCGCAGTTTGCGGATCAGCTCCTGAATGACTCGTCTTAAGTTCATCTTAAGTTGCGTGGAAGCGAGTCAAACCCTCCCGCGAAACTTTAAAAACTCTTACGTAAACTTTTTTCCTCCCCCTTCACGGTCTCCTCATTATATATAAATCATGCAGAAAACTATACCAAACTATTTAAAAAGAAAAGTGTAAGAGACGAGCGCCTGAGCTGATCTAATCCGCAGCCGCTGGGCGTCCGCCGTCCGGAGTTGCCGGGTTCCGCGCCGAGGATCCTGACTCGGGGCCGAGCGATCGCCTGGCTGGTCCGCCCTCCGCCGAACGGGCTTGAGCAGTCGGGGCAGCCGAGGTACCTGAGGGAGCCCCAGGAGCGAGCGTGCGCACACGGGCGAACTTCATGACAACTTGGGGGGGATCTCCTTAAAATGGCAGCGCACGATCAGACTTTCTTTGGTAGCATTTCTCTCCCTAAAAAATGTCACCGTATCTGTGTACCAGGATTCCTCTCTGAATTAAGAAGCCAGTCGCATGGGAGCCGTCGGAAAAGTGCTTTTAACAGCAGATGCACAGATATGTTGAATGTAAAGGGTACCCTACTTTATTACCCTACATTTGAGAGTAAATAAAGTCACATATCATAGTGCGTTCTTGTATTCACATTCCTTTAGTGAATTTATTGAAATATAGTATTTTTCTATAAATAGCATCTTAATTTTTCTCAAATCCAGTGTAATATTCCCTGTGGTTACAAATATAAATGTGTGAATAATGCATTTTCATATAGGCTGGAGAACAAACACGAAAGATGTATCATTAGTACAAAACACGGTGAAATACAGATGTTGCCAGTGTGTCCTGTAGAACACAGATTAATTCAAACCAGGTAACAGCTTAACAGTAGGCAAACTCAGTGTGACCTTAACACTATACTATAAGTACTTTGAGAACAGTGACCAGGTTTCATAAGGTTTAACGATAATCTGGTTGTGCACTCAACTAAATGGACAAAACAGGCAGTAGCCCAAGGGTTCCAAGATTATGTGGGGCCTGCTGTCCGGAGAATCTATATGGTCTAGTAAATCGGACATGAGAACAAATTCTGCATGACTGATGTGGTACCTCTGTGATCAAATAAAAAAAAAATTGTATTAAGATTCACCTGGGAACATGAATGATAGACTACACTGTAACATCAGAACCAAGCAAGTTATTTGCCCCTTGATCCTGTAACACAAACTCCATCCCCCTTGTGTCTGAACACATTGGTTATGTTCTGGTTTGGACCAGAAGGAGAGTGAATGAGGCAATGTGTGTGTGTGTGTGTGTGTGTGTGGTGGGGGCGGTTGAAGATTGCGGCACAGGTGTAAAAATCATATCAGTTCATGCAAACTTGTCAGTCAAGGGAGGCAGATAGGGCCCCCCTCCCCTGCGTGAGGCTAAACAGACATCCAGCCCGGGACCTTGACATCGCTCCCTTTCTCGCAGCTCACGTTCCCATGTGCAACAATTCCGGAACTTTCTCCTGTTAGATCTGCGCTTGGAATTCATTCAGACTCATCGGCCATTGAAAATATTGTTCCGTTAGTCTATTTTTGCCGTTGACCGGCTGCACATTTTCCCTCTCGGCCATGGTTCGGACGTCAGACTGGGGACCCTACGCCTTCATTAAGGGAGACTGATTCTTCTCGAATGGACTTTTTCATTTTCCTTCTGGGAACATGATGTTTGAAGATGCGGGAAAGTCCACCCTCCAAAAGCCTGTCAGAATTAACGTCGCTACGGCTTCCCAGCTTTCCCTCGCGTTTAACCACACGCCTGTTCAAGGTCCAATTTGGATCGGAACCCCGTCCCTGCCCTGTTAGTAGATACCACCTTGGGGACATTTGTGGACTGTGGTCCAGATTCTATTCCTGCTCTCTGTGTTTGCTTACCTGACAGCAGCCTTGATGGTGATAATGTAATGTGTCAGGTTTAGAGTGTAACAACGTTTGGGTGATAACACGCACCGACTGGAGGAGTGATTAACACAGGAACAGCATTGGCGTGCTGATGGTGTTGAAGGTGTTCTCTCTGTGCGAGCCAAGCTAAAAAGTCAGATTATTCTAGATACGTCTTGTCGGATTTCTACACGTCATTCCTTCTGCTTCTCGCCGTCCTCCATCCGCAGCTTTTTATAAGCACTAGAAATTTCAGGCCGTAATTCTCAGCAATGAAAGGTAACACTCTGATTAAAAGCTCATTAAGGAAAAAAAAATATTTTTAAAAAGGGCCATCTCTCCAAGCTTCAAGTTTTCCAAATATGGGTACAGTGTTATTTTAGGATTCCGTTCCCCCCCCCCGCAATCAGTGTGTTTTTGGCGGCCGTGACTGAAACCGCACCGTTTCACGCCCACACCCGGTCCTCCTTGTTGCACGCAGAGACGCCGTTTGCCTCTCAGACCCTGAGCACACATGCGGCTCAGTGGACATTAAAAAAAATAAAATAAAACAAAAGGAGAGGGGTCGCTCTTAGTGACACGATCAGTGCCGCATTAAGCCCAATGGGGGGTGTCACTGGATCAGGTTTGGGGGAAATCACATGACCAGCCCAAGTGGAAGCCCACAGATGCTTGCGAGACCTTGGGATGATGGGGGAGCGGCGGCTCAAATTCAGAGGTTTCTGGATCAGAACCACACTTGGGGCTAGGCCTCCGTGGGGGGGAATACTTGGAAATTTGCACATTTGCACAGTGGCATTTCTTATCCCATGTATAAACTTGCACTTCTTATAACTGGGTCAAAATTGCGTATTTTTTTTTTTTTGGTCTTTTTTTCTTTCTCCTCTCTGGCTATCTTGCATCCTTTTTTCTCACATTGCTCTAAAACCACACGTATATTAAAAGACAATGATAACCACACACCAGCAACGTCCCCCCCCCCCCCATCCTGGAAACGGCGAGCATGTATAGTGGGACGCAAACCAATTAACCTGTCGTGCAGCCTTTCTGCACCTGACCTGGTGCAGCTGGTGGTTCGACTCTCACTGGAAGGTGAGACACGGGCTATTTTTAGAGTTGTGGCGTTGTCATGGTGAGGGTACGTGAAGGCTGAGGAAATTTCGTAGCACGTTTGGTATGGGGTGGCAAAGAGACCAGCTCACCGAAATGGCATTTCTTCCTAGCCACACGCTGACCACTCTGCAGCTGTGGACGACGCATCGAAGGTCACGTTATGCCTTAATCTGGACTACGTCACTCCCTATTTTCTGTGGCCGTGAAGAGCGTGGTTCCTTCTGAGACCGTGGGAGAGGTTCAGCTGGGGTTTACGTATCACCGGCCTCCAGCAGCTTTGTCAGGCCCAACACGATCGGTCAGCTGATTCGCTCAACGAGGAAACAGAAGCCCATAGCTGCAGGTATTTTATTTTTAGTCACAGGGATGACGTTTTTACCTGTGTAAAATGCTGTCTATTTCACCAGAGAAATTATGGTCATGTCCCCGGTGGGATTCGAACCAGCCATCTTAAGGTTTTACATCAGCATCCCGTCAAACGTCAGGCCTCCTGTTTCCTGTCTGCTTTTTTGGATACTCTGTAGCTGGGAGGGAAGCGCAAAGTCTTTGCAAGTGCACAGCGGTGTGGAATACGCCACTTTCACTCAGAACACCCTGAAATGTCCACGGAGGAGGGTGAGGATGTGCATTGGGGGCAGGGGTGTATAGGGGGGGGGGCACACGTCACATGACGGCAGTCCATCGACAACCGCGGACGTCACACATTCGAGCCAAGGCTAGTTCAGCCCACGTGTCCCAGAATCTGCAAAGGACCCGCTGCAATCGTGATGACTAGACATTGGCAGGCGCCGGTAAGTGAGCCAAAGCCCTCCTGCACTCAACGGCAATACTGTACCTCTATCATGAAGAGTGTATAGTAAAACCACGAAAAGGACGAAAAGGCTGATAATGTAGTGTTTATATATATATACAAAGGCAAAACATGAATACAATGTCTTTTTTTACAGAAATCTCCAGCGTTTTTCCCCCCCAACACAGATGAATAAAAGGCAGCACGTTTCATTTTTCCAAAATTGAAAACAACAACCCAGAACGAAAATCTGTTTCGAAGATTGAATTTAATAAAGGGGAAAGGGGTGCCCAACCACCACGGTGTTTCTGGGATGCTGTATAAAAAAGTAGACTTAAAAAAATGGACCCGTTAAAATCCAGGAAAGATGATGTCAATGTTAAGGGTCTGGGGATGAGAAAGAGTGACTCTAGTCCATTTGTGGCCAGGACTCAAGGAGAAGAACACAATCACTTAAAGTGGGGTGCTGCTGTTGCTGAATGGACCCCACAACTGTGTCAGACGTAGCAATTCCGGCATTGTTTACATGTGCTGACTGACTCGGATCACAACATGGTTAGCATGAGCTGAATTCAGAGGCTGTTGTTTCTAACAATGTTCTATGTAAGCTGGCACATTCTAAATCTCTCGCTCAATAAATATTCAACTTCTCACCTTTCGTTCAGACCTGAAAGACGCTGAATGTTAAAGACAAACCGATATAATGAGATATAATGAGACGGGCTGTGCAATATTTTATTTTATCCAGGGCTAAATAAAACTTTAGAATGATGCAAATGATGATCGGAGACAGATTTGGAGCTGCTTTGTAGGGAAACATTTCACAGCTGGGAGCTGAAAGATTCCAAAGTCCATTATTACACATGAAATTTCAGTTTAAAAAAAAAAAAAAAATATATATATATCAGTGAAGAAAAAAAAAAAGACGTTTTACCCCACAAATATTAGTGGGCTATTACACTGATCATCTGTCCAAATGACTTCAATGCTTGACACTGAATGCGTTAATGACCATGAACATTACTGAAACTGGTGAGTCTAAATATGGAGGCTGCATGCTTGACAGAGAGATGATGTAATACCGGTTATCAGTTTGGCAGTTTCAGAGTGATGGATGGGGGGGACATCTTGGGGGTCGGGGAGGAGCAAGGTAGGCATACTGACCAACAACCGTCATAGTATGACATCACAGTCTGTCAGTAAAGGTCTTGGCATTAGTTTAACCCTATAGAAACACAGTGCTGGTGGGGTAGGACTCCCTGGATAGACATACATGTCGCTGATTAAAAAAAACACACCGCAGTCTCAAGAGTCACACACACATTATGAACAGGCTGCAAAACACAAAAAAAAAATCAGAAATTCAGATATCGAGTACAGAGTAACAGTACTTTTTTTAACCACATGGTAACGGTTTTAGGATCTTTGTGTTAACACCTTGTTTTGACACGTAACAGTTTTCTGACACCTATTATTGTTTTATTCGTTCACTTCTTTTAAAGACACAAGAGAGCGATTGCGAGCCATTTTGTTCAGAGATATCGTTTCTTTCCCCTTGGACATTTTGTGCAAAAAACATTATTTTCAACTATGTCTATCCATCTACGTCGTTTATATAAATATATACTTCTGTCTATGCATATGTATACTTTATAACATTACTGTCTGGGATAGCTGGCAGTCTGCACTCCACCTGAACGCTTCGGCAGCAGCTACAAGACAAGTGTGTGAGCACCTGCCGCAAGCCCAGACAGAGACAGAACACAGCGACCTCACAGAAACGCCCCGCCAGGAAAGTGGAGGACGAAAATAAACAGGACCGAGAGAGACGACAGAACACCCAGAATCGACGTAGACCATAAACACAGACGACAAGTTTACGGCTTTTTTTTTGTTTTGTAATTTTTTTTTTTCTTTTTCAGAGCACAAATATTACAGCATCCTTTTTAAATTCAGCTTACATAAAGTGTTTTGAATATGGATTCACCTACGGTGGCGGTGATGTCACATGTCATGTGACCGAAGACACTCTCTCTCCTGTGCTTGCATAAACATTCTCTCTCATAAATACGGGAATTCAATGTGACGTAGAACAACAACAAAAAGAAAACGGGACCCTCATCTGATCTCCCCTCGTCATGTAATGTAGCACCAGAGACATAAAACTTATCCTCTGCTGTCTTCTCCATGCCAGCCCCTGTCCATTAATAATCTGGTTCATAGCACCCCTTTATCCATAAACAATTAAGAAGAAACAACCTTATTTTGGGAAAGACAGCACAACAACAGACCACCAAAGGTGTTTTTTTCCCCTGCTATGTGAAAGCGGATCGCCTACAAGCACCCTGAGAGGGTCATGTCGCTGTGGTGAAGACCATGAATGGAGACTAAGCTTCAGGAGAACATCCTGTACGTGGGACGTGTTCCCGACACAGGTGAGGCGTGGGCAACGGGGTGTGTGAGTGCGTGACCCGAGCGGAGCCTCACAGTCGACTGCTCTACGAAGTCCAGGCTAAGCCAGGCCGATACACCCAGCCGAGTATAGGGAGAATGGCCCTGCTGTGGCCGAGAGTCACATGAACCTGCCCTGGCAGGAACCACAATCCAGGAGAAAAGCATTTTTATCACCGTTCCTTCTAGTGGCAAGAGCTAGCAACGGAATAAGGAAACAGCGTGAAGTTGTGCAAAGGCAACTATAAAAAGGTAAACCGATAAAGACAAAAGTCCTCATTAAACTTGCCGATAAGTCAGTCGCTGCCAAACTACACATGACACGCAAGGAGAGCTGTGGGGGCAAGCAGCAGCAGCCACGAGGTGCCGAACTCTGCCCCTCAACCAGGGTTCAGGAGGCCGGGGCTATCAGGCATTAATAGTGGAGTACAGATCCACTGCCTGACCCTGTCTGGGACACAAGACAATACCATCTGAGTACAGATCCACTGCCTGACCCTGTCTGGACCATGAGACGGCAACAGCTGAGTACAGATCTGCTGGCTGACCCTTTTTCGGTCCAAAGACAGCAACAGCAGAGACCACATCCACTGCCTGACCCTGTCTGGGCCACAAGACAATACCAGCTGAGCACAGATCCACTGCCTGACCCTGTGTGGCCCGTCAGCTGACAACAGCCAAATACAGATCTGCTTGCTGATGCTGTCTGGCCTTTAAGACAGTCCCAGTTGAGCACAGATCTACTGACTGACCCTGTCTGGGCCATAAGGCAGCAATGATGATTTTAGATCCACCATCCGACCCCGTCCTCCAAAGAGTTCCAGACACTATCTTCAGCCATGACTCAAAGACACTTGGAGGCAGTGAATCATCAACTCTCCCAAAACATTTAACACCAAAAACAGCAGGAAACAAACATAACCTTTGACAGTACGCATCATAGTGAAGCGTAAAACAAGGCACAGCACATCGGCGTACATAAAAAATGCATTACAGGTGCAGCAGGTGGAGGAGCAATGTCCGGCGCGTGGTGGTGCAGACCTCTGGACTACGGCCTATGCGCCGTTTGGGGAAACATGCTGCCTTTCAGCCTGTGACTCATTCTGCGTCACCTAATGCTGGAGCCACACTATGGACTTTCTCCAGCGATCCTAGCACACATCTCCAGCCCCTTTTCCTGGTTCAAGTCTTTGTGCTTATCTGTACTTGTGCTCATCGGAGAGGGGTCTGTCCAAAACAGAGACCCCCACCTCACAACTGGCCCGCTACACCTCCAGCCTGAACCTGAGACACAGCTGCTCCTCCCACTTACAGAAGGTTCAGCATTACCCTACCTCAGAATCAGAGGGGTGGGATCAAAAGCTCAAGCCTCTCAGTCTAATGGGAGTCCTGGTACCTCACACTGTCCCTATGGTTGTACCACCTCCATGATGGCTTGCTGAGATACAGGTAGGGTCTTGGGGTAAGCCTCACCTCTTCCTGTGACATCACTTCCTGTGAGATGTAGAGCTGGGCGATAAATAGCTTCTTTGCCTCACATAGGTGGAGCACAGTTTAGACAAATCCAATTAGGGAATCATTATTAGTGTCTTACCTCCAAGAACTAAAGCAACTTCATGTTGCGTCATTAGGAGCAGATCCCTTTGTAAACAAGAAACGACCAGCAACAGAATGCAAGTTTGGGAACAGCACGGCTAATCGTTCAAAGTAGTGACAAGTAGTTAATAATTAGTTAAGTCTATAGTGTATGAGGAAAATCATCTGCAAATTACCAGCTAGTGTTAAATCATACGGTTATATTTTGAAAGCAGTAAACAGAGACAAAAATCATAGCAGCTAAATCAAAGGCAATGGTGTGTGAAGTGTCAAGTGAAGCTGTGAGTTTGCAGTTAAACAAACCGAACCAATCATTACATTTATACCGTTCATACTTAGAACAGAACTTTGCATGCAGACCTTAAAGGCAGTTTCAGTGACTGGCACTGAGGATGCTTTGTAACCACATTGCTGAGCTGATCATTGTCATGCTCAATAAAAGTTCATACTAATTTCAGAAATAATCCCCGCCTACAGACACACACGGGGCCTCTCTGTCCTATCCTTTAACGGGCTACGGTTGTAGGGAAAAGCGTACGAGACCCTTCCTGAATCTGAAAGCCCCCCCAAAGCCTTTGACTTTTACCGCTTTCCCAGAACTCAGCGGCCCGCCGTGTATGCTAAAGTAACAAGATACCGCAGATGAGAAAAAAAAAAAATACAAAAAAAAAGTATTCAACTCTTTTCAACCATTTTCAACATCCTGCAATTATAAGGTCATTGTGCTGTCTCAATATCAAATGTCTCACACCTCCCCCAGCCCAAGCACACAAAAAACTCCAGCCCCAAAATGTGGTCTTTTCAAAGAGGCATGCAAGAGTGCAAGAACACATTTTGGGCAGCTGTTGGGTGACCCGAGCGGAGATCGGTTACAGTATTCTGAAACGGGGGGGGGAGGAGGAGGGGTGCTCCTAGCCTTCCGCGCCGCCTGTACTTGCTTGGTGTTGGAACCGGCTGATATGCATGGAGCCACAGACGTAGGTGAGGATGTCGGTTTGAGTTGCTGAGGCTGGCAGAGTCAGACTGATTCTTCCTGTTGGTCTAGGTACCTGTTCTTCTTGGGCTGATTTATTTATTTATTTTTTTGCTTCCTGAAGGACCGGGAGGTCAAAGGTCAAAGGCAGCAGAGAACTCCTTGAGGGAAACCGGCATGGTGGACTGGTGGTGGTGGTGGTGGGGGGGCAGAAAGGGAGGAAGGGAGCATGAGCATGTTGGAGGGGGGGGGCGTGAGACAACGAAGAGATGAGGTGTGGGAGCCCGCAGGTGGGGTCAGGACTCCTCCTCCAGGGCATTTACCACCTGCTCCAGGATATCTGGGCAGTGGTCTGCAATCTGCTGCAGGACAGAGTTGGCATATTCCTGTAGCTCTGCGCTTTCTTGCTCGCACCTCTCCAGCTCGCCCTCCAGCTGTGAGAGAGAGAGAGAGAGAGAGAGAGAGGGGGGGTGTCATCATGGTTCCACATTCCCCTCAAGCTGTGCAGATATGTTTACATCAAAAAAAAGGAGCCTGCAAACACCAGGGAGCACATGCGGGGCTCTCTTACTCTGACAGCAGGGTGGCCAGACACTCACTGCCTACCCCGTGGATCACAGAGCCCAAAATGGTACGGAGGGTTGAACAAAAGAGCCAGAAGGGGCAGCCCAGGTGTGGCCAGAGCGCCCCCACAAAGCCATCTGGCGCAAGGGCGGTTGCCGCGGCTTCCTGCAGACCACAGACGGCAATCTCACGCTCGTTTTCAGAAATACTCAGGTTTTAGGTATTCAGGAGCCAATTTAACACCACCCTCCCCCCCCCTCCCCCAACAGCCCGAAACAAACCACCAACCAACATATTTCTACAACGTACAGCC
>JAABNX020000070.1:24045129-24056874 GCA_015163995.2 Mormyrus lacerda
CCCCATGGCCCCACCCCCCCATATCCGACGACATGGGTGAAATTCAAAAATTTCTACAAGCCCTTTAAGAGTGACTGGATCAATTACTATACAGCAGAAAAAAAAAATGGGGGGGGGGTGCCACCAGCCACCATGATCCAACACAGCTCCCTGGGGGGAAGTGCACACACACACACACACACACACACAGAGACATATATATGTATGAACTCTGCTGCCCTTGAGTTGCTTTTTCGCTCTCTGACCATGTTTCATGTGAGAGTTCATACATATATGTGTCTGTGTGTTTGTGTGCGAGTGAGTGAGAGGGAGGGAGGGAGAGCCCACCGTGTCTGCACTGCATATTAGGGAGGAATCACATTCCACAGCTAATTATGCCATGAATCTCAGGCTCTCGATGCACAGCTTGTCTCAATTGTAATCAGCGAGCTGGGAATCTACGGGGCCGCTTTCAAACGGGTTCTCTTTCGCCGTTTCTCCTCCAAGCTTTCGTGCTCCTAATAAACCTTCAGGAGAACATCGGCAGGTATCACGCGGCGTTCTGACACGTCTGGGAACTTCGTCGCATTCTAGACCGGAGAGACATTATCAGGATGTCTCGTGGGAGGATGGGCCATCGGTTCCTTTAAATCTGGGCCTCTTGTCCTTCTCTGAACACCCAAAACACCCTGGTTCCAAGCCATTCGCCCCCCCTCCCCCCTCAACCCCCACCCCCTCGCTGCAGGTAAAAGCCCTTAAGCCTGCATCACACCATGGCTCCCTACTCTCTTTTTGTTTCCCAGAGGCCTCTTGGGTAGTGAGAATGTACAGGCCACTTGAGGCGGGAGGTGGGGGGTTTTGTTGCCATGACGCCCATTTCCTCTGGAATGTGAGTATGGTCCAACTGATAGCAGGCTGCCAATCACACCGTCAGAAAGGGAGACACCCGAGGCTTGCGGCAAAGGGCTGCAGTAACTTCGAAGGCACACACAGTGTCTCAACGTAGAGATTTTTGACAAGTGAAGGTTTACTTGGATTTTTGTTTTTTGTATATGTGCATGAGACTGGACCTCTGACGTTAAGTGTGTGAGTCTGGCTGAAAGTAGATATGTTTACGTGGTTTGCGTGTTTTCCTGTCATGTGCCCGTGCGGCTGCGTGCGTCAGGGGGCGTGTTTATGCGCCGGCCTGGGTCTGAGGTGAGCTGAGCCGCGTGTTTGTTTGGCCTGTGAGTGGCCGCTCTGTCTGTGTGTGTGTGTTTGCGTTTCGGCTGTGCGTGAATGCTCGGATTGGTGCTGTAACAGCATGTGCCTGTATATGTATGTGTGTGTGTGTGTGTGTGTGTGCGTGCCTGTGTATGTATGTGTGTGTGTGTGTGTGTGTGTGTGTGTGCGCGCGCGCGCCTGTGGACAGTCTGTGGTACTGAGAGGAGGAGCTGAATAATCCTAAAATTACCTTCCCCGGCAGCCCTGTGGCTTGACATCTGCTCCCTGTTAGCTTTCGCGCTCTCTCACTACGCCTCTCTGTATGTCCTCCTCCCTTTGGAAATGAGACATCAGCCTCATTGCTCCCAGGCCAGACAGTGAGAGATGGAGGACGAGGAGCCGCTGGGGGGGAGGCACGGAGACGCCCCCTCACCCCACCCCAGCATGTCTCTCCATCCCTGGCAGTAGCCCACAGAAGCACATAACAAATGAGTGCAAAGGTAAACGAGCATTGTGAGGGGCAGCCTTAGAAGGACCCGAGTCCATGACCAATGATGAGTCCCGCCATTGGTCAGCCTATCAGCAGGCAGCGCTGCGTGACAGGGACCCAAGCAGGCTCACCTGCTGCTTCAGCTGCTGCACCAAGCGGTCCTTCTCTCGCTTCAGCAGGGCCACCTCTTCCTGCGTCTTCTTCTTCTTGGAGGATGACAGCTCCAGGAGGGCGATATTGGCATCCTTCTCACTGATGGCAGCCAGTAGTGCCTCCTGCCTGTTGGTAGGAGAGGGGGTCAGTGCGGGCACAGTTTCCCCACCCAGAACGGTTTATGAGGGAATGCCAGACGGCCGCAGGTGGACGACCTCAGCTCGATAAAATACACAAGTCTTAAAAAAAAAAAAGAAAAGAAAAAAAAAAACCATAAGGGGCCAAATGAATGATGCTATTAAAAAGACGGGCGTAAGGAACCCGCTACCCCGTGCGCACGCGTGATGCCCGCCACTGCGCTGCAGCGCCCCGCCCCAGCTTGGCAGCGGACGTGGAAACAGACGCGGCACCTGATTAGCGGCTGATGCCTTGGAACACGGCGAGAAGCCACATGATGAGATCCAGAGTGGCGGCGGGGGCGGGAGCCCATGCTGGCGGGGGCATCGCAAGCGGAACGTGACGCAGGCGAGATAGTGGAGCCTTCAACAGCACAGCCCCTGAGCGGGTGACTTTTGCACGTTGACCTATAGGTGCGACCCACTCCGATTACAGACAGTGCAGCTTTGAGCGCACCCCCCCCCCCCCCCCCACATACACACGTACGCAAACACCCCAACCCGGATGCAAGGTGTACGGACAAGCCCGCTGCCACGGCCAAGATCATTATGCATGGCTTTTTAATGGCAGGTAAACAAGCTGAACAGAGTGACCATTATTTTGCCTCAGAACATGTTCACATCAGAGTTATTTAGATGCGGGGTGGGATTATTTAACCACAAGGCAGTTTGACTTGCTACACCATTGAATGAGGTAGCAGCGTGGCCACCCACCACCGGAACCGGAGGCCTGAGGAGGGCAGGCCGGAGAGGGAGAGGGGCCTTCCCATCAAAGAACTGGAAGCCACTCTGTTGCTGTAGGAAGAGCCATCATAAGGTTCCCTTAACGCCTCAGCATGTTAAATGAGGAAAATGCTTCCAAATGCCCTGAGTGCCCCTCAGCTGGTGGCTGGGGGCGGGGCGAGAATCAGGTTTGAGGTGGGCGGTAAATGCAGGCATTCCAGCTCAGGAACAACAACACCGCTTGCAGTTCTCACCACCCACCACACAGAGACAAAATGGCAAATAACCCAAAAGTTAACACCCTAAACCCGGTTCAACAGTTCCAGTCATGGGGGGCTAGTTTGCAAATTTCCCTGCTGAAAAACACCTTATTCAGCTAATTGCCAGGTTTATAAGGTGCGTTTCACCCTTAAATCCACCCAGACAGCACAACTGAAGCCCTGAACAAACAGCCTGGATACTCGTAGGCAGACCCGTGACCAAACGAAAGGCCCTCTGCACCTGTGAACTCAACACCAACTGAACAGCTGACTACCGCCACAGCAGAGGAGGAATGTGACCGGAGGCCAAAAGTACTGCCGACAGATGTAGAGGTGCCCGGTTCCCAGTATAAGGTTAAAGGTGAAAGAGCTTCAACCTCTACAGGTAGCTGGCTAATCAATAAAAGAAAATGTAATGCGGTAGTCTGGGGAGCTTCCTGCTTGCCATAGGAATCCGCAATTGGCCCAACCATAGGTCTCCTCTTCTATCTTCTATCTATTTCAGGAAACCTTCAGTAGGGCTGATCTGGAGCAGAGGCTCTTCCGTTCCTGTGCAGCATAATGATGCACATTTGTGTGGAGAGACTCACAGCCATATTATCACCCCCTTCTGTTAAGCCAGTGGGTCCAGGGACACCGCACAGAATCCCAGGAATCCTGGGACTCTGAGTGGGGAGAGCAGAGGGGAAGACACTGTGAACAAAACAGAGATGAGGGAAATACCTTGTTAAGTGGCGACGGATATTCACACACAAGGATTCGATGGCTAGTCCCTCAGCAGAAAAGAATGACGATTTGTGGTCAAGCTTGCTTTCAACACTTGCAATTCCTGGGTCTGCAAGATGGTGGTCCATCTATGCGGCTTGGGGAAGATCCCTGGCTTGGATTAATCGCCACTTTAGGTTGGGTGTAGGATTGGGGACAGATTTGAGATTTAAGGTGGAGACAGGCCGGGAAGAGTTGGGACGTGTGAATGGAGAAAGGGAAGCGAAGGATGTGGCCCGCAACATCTCTGCACACGTGAACGCAAGCAGACGTCAAAGGGCCGCAGGGGTCAGGACCACAGCTACGCCTTCTGGATGCTGGCCTGAGTCTTGCTCCTCACCTTCACCCATTTTACACCCTCCCCCCACCCCATCACAGTCTCCTACATGACCTCCACCCTGTGGGTCATTTCCTGGCAGAGACTTGAATCACACATTCAAAGGAGGAAAACAAAATCTCAAGGCTACAAATTCACTGCCGTGGACGTCCAATCGTTCGGCTCGCTTCACTTATGGATCCGCTGAAAAAGCAGCACCAGTCCAACCAGAAACACAGGCATAAATTTCTGACTGGTTAGAACTGGCCAGGTGTGACCCATTGGAACCAAAATGACGCCTCAGAGGGCACAAAGAGGTTAAAACCAGCTCATCAGCTGCACAAAATTAACTGTCCATCCTATCTGACACACAACAGTTTGGCACATAAGTATAATATATGGGGCAGACGTGTTAAACAAACGGAGTGCTGGACGCCCCCCAAAACATAAAAAATAATAAGGCAGCTCTTTCTCTTTATCCGCTGGCAGGAAGCCACGGCTCGCTTTTCAGAAAGTGTGTTTTGTGCAGCAGATGTGCACTGAACGGGGGCGGCAGGGGTGAGCGTTAGAACGCAGCGATGGGCCCAGATGAGCCGAGTTTTGGCGCCGCCAAATAAGACCGTGAGCGACGCCTCGCCTGCCGTTAGCTGGCTTGCAGGACCATGTGCGCGCGCACCCGAATTCTCACAGCTGAATGCGGCGCATGTCGTGTTGTGTGATGAGCGATCTCACAACGGCAAAAGGAAGAGGCTACATTAAAGCAGGCCTGCGTCCCCAGAGGAGAACCACGCTCCAGATTTTTTAAATCTCAAATTTATATGATTGCTCTTGAATGGGATCATTATTTAGATATGAGGTTACATCACCAGTGTCCATCGTGGCTCCTTAGCCTACAATCTGAATGCCACTTGCACAACCTGGGCCCAGTCTGCATACTCAGCGTGCAGTTCCCCGATGGAGCACCAGTCAACATGTCGGCCAATTACTCATTCAATCTAGGAGGATGGAGGGCCCCATTGCGCCTCTGAAGATCATCAAACATACAGGAGCTTATTCAAACAAGCAAGTACATCTCCAACCATGGACCACAGCCGAGAACGGGACATAAATTCATTGAAAGAGCCCTCGACCGATGAGTACGAAGAAGGGACACTTTCGGAAAAATGGACGGGGGCCACTGACAGTTTGGAGTGATCTTCCGGGGTGGTGGACATCACAGGAATGTTAATGAGAGATATCACCTGCGCCTTGCTGTAGCACCAGGGGATTCACTCTGGCAGCAACTCCTAGGCTGACTCTATGCCAAGACGACAGCGCTGATATGCCTGCGGAACAGCAGCCAGCATGATGGCCGGTGTGGGGGCGGGGGGGCTACATCCCAGGGGAGCTTCCTGCTTATCGACCCCCTTCAAGCTCTCAGCAGTCAGATGGCCCATCCTTAATTACCTGCAGCAGTGAGTGCCAGGGAGCAGCAAGATAGAGCTAAGTGCCTGATTCTGTGGCACTGGAATGAGAAGGGGGGGGGATCCCACCCCACCAGCCTCGAGGGACAACCGGCTTCACATCAGCTGGTGAGGGCAGGAAAGTGACACTCCAGCAGGAGACACAGGGTCAGAACATGAAGATACGAGGCTGAAAACCGTCGCTCATCGATTCCATCACTCCCAGCCTGAGATCAGAATGCTTACTGCACCCACTCTGACCCCCAGCTGACCAGATGATGAGAAAATCACATCATTTTTGTCCTTAAACCACACCTTTTCCAAGTGTGTTTGGCAGAAATCAAACTCCTTTGCTGCTGGTACTCATTCATCAGTCAAACACGTCAAGAGAGTCCAGGTAACGTGTCTCCGCTGATCATAGCTTAAAGAAAACAGACACGATATCCGAGAGACATCAAGAATAATACCCGAGTGTGTGTGAAGGGGGAGCGCACTGGGGGAGTGTGAGAACAGTGTGATCAGCAGTGGTTTTTACACATCTGGACTGCCGGTATGCACACACTTGCCGGCCACCCACTGTCACAGTGGTTCTGTATAAACACACTCACTCTCTTTCTGTAACACATAAACACACATACAAAACACATAGAGACACATATAAACACATGTACAAAACAAAGAAAAATGCACAAACACATACAGATGCACAGTCCAAATAGACTTAACCGACATGCCCCACCAGGTCATGGGCTCCATCGGGGAGGTAAGCAGTGGTGGGTTGTGGTGTCAAAGCCCCGGACCGCCGCGTGTGTGTGTGCGGCCACTGACATAAGCATGTAATGAAGCTGACTCGCAGTACGGTGACCACAGGCTTTTCATGGCCTGGGGACGCCTCCCCGCCCAGAGGAGAGCCGTCAAAACTGATATTTGCAAGTACACAAATAAAAAGAACCCAAACAATTAAAAAATAACGACCTCATTTGGGGATTTGATTGCGTCACTAAGAGTTCAGATGAAAAGACGACTGGATAAAATGGCCTGTTTATGGGCATCACAATAGGCGAGAGAGCGGACCGCAGACCAAAATAAGGGTCCCCCTGGCGAATGTGTTTACTCACAGACCCGTGTTGAGCAAGGCCCGGCCACATGGCAACACTTCCCAAATACTGTCGGCTTGCCACACAACACGAAAACAAGAGACAGCATAATGAAATTTGGTGATACTCAAGAAAAATAATAATACTAAAATTAAACAATCACAACACCCCCCTAAGCCACACCCACTTGTGCCAGTTGACCACACCCCCAGGAGCCCACATCCTCCCTCCCTGCTGAAGGCAGGCATAGAGCCAATCCATCATTGAGGGCCTGCAACCTGAGGGTGCTTCTCAGTGCACAAATGGTCAATCGCAGGTCCTTATCCCCTCCCCACCCCCCCCCACCTCACACACACTCTCCCCAACACAATTCCTTTCTTGTGTGCAAGCTGGCTTGTGGCCAACTCAACCTGCATTCTTCACAGCCAGTCAGGGAAGTGGGGAAGGTTGGGGGCGGGTAAGGGGGGGCACCACTGCTGCTATCCTCATCTAGAGCAGGATCTCGCCAGGTTATTTACACCAGGCATCTGAAGCCGTCTCCTGCAGACTTCCAGTAGACAGGCAGCAACCTTGTCAGTATCTCATCTGCGGCCCAGTTTTACGGCTGCCTTCGTTCCATGACAACATGGCACTATTTTATAGGGCTTGTGCTCGCAGAGGCTGGGAGCCCTTCTTAGGCACATCTGTAGATCAAATACAGCCCCAAACCACCACCTGCATTTACAGACGCATATTCCTAAACATGCAATAACAGCAACAGTACATAATCCGAATCCATATCCGAATGGTGTCATAATCCCCTAAATATTTGGAGCCAGAGCCACAATAAAGACTGAGATATGAGCCTTATTTATTCCTGCAGCTGATCGCCAGCCTCGGTATACTGCGGATTTACTCGCCTCGCTCGCAGGATAGGCACAGATTGTTGTTTCTGGGGGCAATGTAAACCACTGATTTAACGGCTCAACTCTACACCAGCAGTTTCAAGTAGCAAGAGCAGCTCTTAGAAAACCATAATTGGTTGTCTGTGTTGGGTACGTTTATAGTGTGACCGGTACAGGCTTCACACTGAAACAAATGGACCCTTGACTATTCTTTATTATTTATTTATTTTTTTAAAGAGACAATCATGTACCTTGCAACAGGGCAGCAGACCTTTGTCAAATGGCCACACAGAGCATGTCAGACACGCCACAGCGATGGTTGACCAGCAAGCAGGAAAGTTCCACGATTCTCAACTCAAAGAATGGCCCTCAGCGCGACGATTGTGACCCAGACATCTTGCTGGTGATTTACTTCTCAAAGAACGCACCGTAATGGGTGCACGCTCACTCATCTGAGAGCAAAAGGCAGAGAGGGAGCCAGTTAAAGAGCTGGAATCATGTGCCTTAGGGCGCCAGTAAAGCTGACTGCGGTGGTTCTTTAATGGCTGTGCTGAAGCTTCACATTCAGGAGGAAGACCGGGGGATGAAGGGGTGGGAGCAGGGGGGGGGGGCAAACAGCATCACCACCGAGCCTCTGAGCCCCAGTTTACCCACACTAATGTGTCACATGTCACTCACTTTGCTGACATCAGGGGTTTTATGTAAAACTATCAATTCACAAAATTCAGCAAGTCGTCCTGCAGGACAAGGAAACGCCGTGTAGTTCCTGCTTCTCTGTATTCAGGACTGTCACCTGAGACACTAAACCGGCATAAATCCGAAAAGATAAAGCCACATCTGTGATGAGAGTGAGTCACGTGACCCAATCACTGGGGTGTCCTCTGGCGCCACTCACAAAAGCTGATAAGGGACAAGAAAGAGCAGAACAGACACATATGGTCACTGCATATAATAAACCACACAACCATCCATCCTAAAACCTCATCTATGAGAAAACAGGCTCACTATACTAACATCTGTCACCTGTGACACTAAACCAGTGACAGAATTATCATCACTTACGAAAAGCGCCATTCTCGGGGGGGGAGGGGGGGGTTGAGTGATCACACACCAGAGGAGAGGGACCCCAGTTAAATGCCAAAACGCTACGCTGGACAGGCTGAGAATGGTCTGAGCTTGGACATGCAAGCCAGCCCGGACCGCTCCTCACTGCCATCTCTCTGCTGCTTTTCCTTTTACAAGGGTGTAAAAACCCTTCCTTGCTCTAAATAAACCCTGGAGGTTGGGAAGCGGGAGGCTGGATGGCCCGCCCAGCGGTGCCATTGCCGCAGAGACGGGGCCAGAGAGCTCGGCCAGGATGCCACGTTAAAGTGCCCACAGGCAGCCACGACGGAGACCGTGCCCGCCTCAGCGTTTTACGGCCTGGAGCTCGCCTCCGCGGCCGGCACTGCTCCAGCCCTGGTAAGCGGCCTTTATTATGCTGATATTGCCCCTGACACCTTTATTTATTTTTTTATTTGCCCTGTGTTTAATTGGGCAGGCTGGGTTCCGAGAGCCCAGCCTAAACAGGCGGTCGGTGTTCTGCTGGCGACCGCGGAGCCTGGAGCCCAGAGCCATGTAAAAAAACAGGACTCAGTATCATTAGCGCTGGTGGACGAGGGCAGATGGGAGACCACAGGGGTACCGAGGCCTCCACCGAAGTACAGCAGAAAGACGACCAGCCGGCCCTGCTCTCTCAGGACACTCGGGAGCAGCCGACCCTGCTCTCTCAGGACACTCGGGAGCAGCCGGCCCTGTTCTCTCAGGGCACTCGGGAGCAGCCAGGTGGAGGATTGCACTGCTAACCAGAACACTGGTTAGTGTCAAGGTACTTCACTGAAGAGTCTGAATACAATCTAGACATTATCCCCATTTACGGCAGAAGTTGTGACATTGCTGAATTATAGTGACAGCTAAGTAGCTAAATGCAAATGCGGGGAGGATGACCTCATTTGAACCATGCAACAGCACCCCCTTTAGGAGAAATAGAAATGTCACACCTGCAAGCAGCTGAATAATGGAGCATTTGGGGTCTGAGACACGCGGCAGCAGGAAGCACGATGTCACCTTGTGTCACACGCTGGCCCGGCTGGGTCCAGGGACGGCCTGAGTAAGCACCGGAATGTGGGCCAGACACTCGGCTATTTTCATCCTTCCCGCGTCCGTTGGCTCGCAGGATCAGCCTCCCCGGTCAACGGGGTTGCCCCTCGTGACACACCAGCCACCCACGCTCTCTGCCGATGCCATGCTTCCCCCGCCATCGCCTGGCAACAGTGAGTGAGCCGCCAACACAAATGGAACTGCGCTCACGTGGGACTGCAGCACAGTCCCACAGCTAATTGCCCTGCCCTGCCCATATGCCCTTCTGGTGTCTCTACAAGCCAGCTCTCCTGAACAAAATCACAGCACAAACCTGAAAAGATAAACCATCTTTGTGATGAGAGCCAGTCATGTGACCTCAGTCATGTGACCCATTCACGGGAGCATCCTCTGGCATCGCAAACTACACAAACACACACACGCACACACATCCACCCATACTTATATCTTTGTGGGGACTATCCTTTGATTTCTATGGGAAAAACCTTAATTCCAAGAATGACAACCACTAGTGATAAGTAATGAAACTAAATACTGGAATTTTGCCATTATTAGTTTTTTCATTGCAGTCACACATTTTTTAGAATATAGAACTTCTCCTTGTGTCCCCACAATGTAATACATGCTCCCCCCCCCACCACACAGCCACTGCCTATAACAAACCACACAACCACCCATCCAAAAACCTCATCATTGAGGAAACAAACAGGCTCCTTCCAGCCTGGGTGACTGTCTGCTATAATCACACCACAGAGTGCCTACCAGGCCCCCCCACTGCCAACAAAACACACAAACACTCAGCCCCACTCGGGGCCAATAAAAGTTAATCGTGGTCCTGAAGCCTCCCCCCCGTGTGACCACACCAACCCCGCAGCTTTAGCTGACGGCTGACAAATGATTGCAAGTTGCACGTAAAACCGACTTCACCCCGGACTCTGTGCCCACACTTTAACCATAGCAGGTAGCGAAAGCCACTGCTGTCAATAAGGCCTTTAACCTGAGACGGGGTATAAAGGGGCAGATCTAAAAATGCTTTTAAATGGGAATTAAAGGTAAAAATAACAGAAGAGTTTGTTGGCTGTGACCTCTGTGATCTCCCAGCCGTGTCTGCAGCCATAAGGGGACGCTGTGGCGGTACAGGTGAGCCCCGAGCAGGAGCTGCAGGAGCTGGTTGAGATAGAAACACGCATGTGTGTTTAATCTAGAGCTTGTGTGTGTGTGTGTGTGTGTGTGTGAGTGTTCGTCTGAGAGACAGGGCTAACAAGAGTGACTCTGCTCAAGTTGGACTTCAACCAGCACCTGGCCAGAGTCAGTCAGTCAGGACGCCCCCGCTCTGCGCTCTGACTCAGACAAATTAAGGGCGCGCTCATCAGCGCTGGAAGCCGTGACAGCCACGGCTGGGGACGGCCAGGGATCCTGATTTAGGGCCCGCTGTCACTCAGGCAGCACGGCCTGTGCTGGAATGTGCTGGAAACAGAACCCGTCAAACGCGCCGTGCCAACCGTAAGGAGTTAACAGGGAAAAAAACAAGCAGGGATACAATGAAAACAGCGGCAGAACACAAAAGGCGAGAGGACCGTCACCCCGCGGGCGGCGGCCCTGAGTGAGAGACAGGCAGGGAGACACACCGGGCCCCTGCAATCTGACAAGCTGACAGGCCGAGCTGAGCTGAAATGGGGAGGGGGGGGGGTACCTGTGACAGACAGAGATTAATGAGGCCCCCTTACCCTCCTCCCAAATCCCTCCCCCTTTGCCCTTAATGCTTGCTAATCACCAGGGTGTCAGCCCCCATCGCTCACACGGCCCCCTCCCTGTACACTTCAGCCTCTGTCGCCCTGATTAGGCCCGAAGGTCCAAACGGGGGCGTAATCTGTCTGCCTGGCCGAATTCAACACCCCTGTCTCTAGCCCCCACCCCCACCCTGAATCACCCGGTGCTGCCGGCAAGACGCACACCTGGTTCTGGTTTGGGATGAACGTTTCCTATAGGGACCTCTGAGAGAGAGCGTTTCCTGAGTGCCGGGAAGCATAGGGGGGCGTCGAGAAGTGGGCTTCACATGGTTCCGGCGACTGGACTGGACCAGTCGCCCAGTGTGTGTGTGTGTGTGTGTGCGTGTGC
>JAABNX020000070.1:24061425-24071795 GCA_015163995.2 Mormyrus lacerda
TGTGTGTGTGTGTGTGAGGGTTACAGAGCTCTGACTCGGGTTGATGACTGGATGAGGCCTCCGCTCTTAACGAGGGCAACAAGCTACTAAAATACTGCAAACGACTCCCTCCAGACCCAAAATAAAGTCATCTGTCCTCTTAGCCAATGGGGGAAAAACGTTCATTATCTAAGCGCCAGGATTTCTGCCGATCACTGTTATTTAAATCTTTCCCATTACTTCCCAGCTCTTGTGTTTATGAGGTTGCACCTTTAATAGTCATTTTATTTTTTTTATTATTATTATTTTAAGGGAGAAAACAATTCCTGTGTGCTCCGCCGCAGCCAGCATAAGCAACGTTAATGTCTGGTCTGTTCCAACACACGTCTTATAAACAGTGTGATTTAACAACGCCAGCTCAATTCAGCTTATTGCCTTTACTAGGCCTGGGCGATTATTAAAGGCTAAGAACATACAACCACCTCCGCAGCTCCTAGCGAAATCGCTAAGCACATTCACAAAATCAGTTAATATTTTCAATTTCTTTAATATTGCAGAGAGATAACACACTCCAGCATCTCTGCTACTCTGCATATGAAACTTTGAGATATTCCGGCCTACTTTTGAGTATTTTTGTTTTTTTAATCCCTTGTTTTACCATTCACACTGGTTTTGTAATTCATAGCTGTGACGGCGGCTTCAAACAAACCTGCAAACAAAGCTCTCTCACTTCAGAGGTCAGCGTCGGTGGTGGGAAGACTGACAGGCAGTCAAGCGCACGTCTACGTTGCCGCGTGACTGAAATATTCAGGTCATCAGCTACCCCAACCAGCAGAGAGTCAGCCCACACGGCATTAAGAGATTAACGGAGAAGCGAGAAATATTGTATGGCAGTATGAAATGTCAAAAAAATAAAAAAATAAATAAAAAATCAGCAGCATATTCAAGCAGGATAAGCTTGAGACTCCCCACGCAACCTTGTCCGGGATAAGCGCTTGGAGGATGGATGGAGCGACGGATATTCAAAGACAGAGGAGGAAAAGAACAGACCGTCTGTCATCCTGTGAGAGTCACCTGTGAAACGCCCAGGGTGGCTACAGATTTCAACAGCTTGAAAGATCCTCTCCCAAGACACTATCCCAAAACCCTGCCTCTATGACGCACTACTCCACTGGGTCACACACAGAAGTGCACTCTCCCTCCATGGCAGTGCAGGGTGCCCTGCATCCCCCTCAAGTGCCTCTGAAACCAATGAGAACTGAATTCATGCATTTAACCTTGAGATGTCAGTTGCGGATACGCAATGCATCAATTCTGCACTGCTGGGAACCAAAAAAAAAAGTGGAAGATCTCCCTGAGCCGGGACATTCGGTGGAGACAGCCTACGTGAAGAACACTTCCTTCCTGACCAACTACACAACGGGTACGAGGGGTTGAGCAACAGCAGGCCGACTCATTACTCTCAGATACTGTGAAGCGGACCGTTCTCTGATTCCTGTGCAAACTGGGCAAGGCAGGTCGCATCCTATGGAGTGCATCCTGGATTGATCCCTGCCACGCCCCCTCAGAAGCATGCGCTGAGGTCGCCTGGAGAATGCATCTCCGACACTGGGCACCTTTCGCTCTGGTCCCTCTGCAGCTACACCTTCCGGTAGCTCCCACTCATGGGAGTTTTACTTACACAAAAATGTTTAGAGGGCATAATGAAAAATGATTGGCTCAGAGAGATAACCAATTAGACTGTAGAGGAGGTGGGTCCAGGGAATTAGAGAAGGTGGGACCAGCCAATCAGATGTCCTGGACCCACCTCCGGTACAGTCTGATTGGTTATCTTTGAACCGATCATTTTTCAGAACATTTTTGTGTAAGTAAAACTCCCATAAGCGAAGCTCCCCAGCTGCTTTTTCGCTTGGTGCAGCCTGCATCTGAAGGCTAGGCTTAACAGGCCTTACCCTCCCAAGCATGGGCGCCGACCATCGGATGGAGAGGTCTACAGGTTCGTTAATGGCCCTTTTCCACACAGGGAAAATTGGGGGGTTACACAGCAGAGCGAAATCGTGCTTGTGAGGTCATACGCAACCTCCAGTTCACGCTGCGGCTGCGATGCCTTCGCTTTGAACGAAAAGGATCATTCCTCGGGGTTCAGGGACACTCAGAAAAGCACCTAGAGGGGCTGTTAAAACGAGCACAGAGAGATTTATTAGTGATATACTCACATGAAAAACAGCAGTAAAAGGGAACAGCATGAGCAGGGTTTGCTGTTAGGACAGATAAACGCAAAACCTTAAAAAGGGGAAACAGCAGGCCGCTGTCTGAGATCACTTTTCCAGCATCAAATATTTTCCCCAGTTCCTGGCATTATTTCTGCTTAAAACATAAAATAGAGGAATATCTTCTACATCCAAGGAAGGATGGTCTTTGCAATCAATTCTGCTCAAATGTGTGTGTATGCATTTGTGGGTGGTCCAGGTATACATCACATTGTGGGGACCACAATGTGATAAAAAACTATTATTTTGATGATGTTAAGGAGATATTCAATTTAATAAAAATCTGTCATCACCTTGGCAGCTAATATATTCAAAGACTGCAAAAATGACAATAAAATAAAAAAAAAAAAATCTTTAAAAAGAGAAACTAAATATATAAATGCATCTATCTTTCTATCTATCCATCAAATAAATGAACAAGGTGAAAGCAGAGGTCTGCTGGTCACTTTCCACCATATGTTGTGCTTCGCTGGAGACACATGACCAGCCTCACAACATCCCCTCTTTCATCTTAACAACTGGCAGCTCTAAATAGGACCTCCTTCAGGACACCCAGCTGGGTCCCGTACCCTGCCTGCCTCCCTCCTCCGGACCCCACCTCCAGTGTTTCCGATTGTCTAATTAGACCCGTCCGTCTCCTCGCAAGAGCCAATACTGCTTAGACCCCCCCGATCCACATTCCAGTGAGCTCACAGAAGAGTGTGAGGGAACAGGTGTGTCAAGCGGAGAGATAGAGGCCAAGGAGGCCCGGGCGGGCGAATGGACACGTGTGTGCAAGCTCACACGCGTACACGCAAAGGAAACAGGGGAGCACACAGATATCCCACACTGAGCTCTGTGTGTGTAGGCATTTACCCCTGTGTGATTGAGTGAATGAGTATTTTGTGCACTTCAAGTACATAAGTGTGCTGTTGGTTCATGCGCCGGGACCCCGACTCAGTCCTCTTTAGAGGTCAACAAACGGCATCCGCAACACGAGCCCCTTTCAGCGCCGGGGTGCCGAGTGGAGCCACGGCGGACCGGGAACAGAATCGCAGGGCCATGTGCTGAAACTGCCAAGGCGGATGGAACACGGGTCGAAACAGCCGTAATTCATTCAATGCCTTCTTTGGTTTTTTTCCCCCCTGAATGGTCTAGAGGAAAATGCATTCGCGGCAGCCGGGCAGGAGAAACAGGGCAGCTGAATGTGAGAGGACAACCACGACCATTGGGAGGCCGCTGTAGTACACACAAGGGCGCCCGGCACGTAATATTTACTGTGTAAGTTAAGCGTAAAAATCTACTCTGGATAAAAAGCTCCAGTGTCTGAGGTAACCTGACGTTCTGCTACCTGACACCATGATGCCAACAGCCCTGCTGGTCCCAATCCATCTCAGATCCGCCCATCAAAGGTCCATCTGTGGACGTGAGCCACCAGAGAGCAGGCCAGGGGAAATTCCAGCCCATTCTGCCACTGATAAGAAATACAGGCCCTTCCTTCTGACCCAAGACAAGTCTGAAACAGGCAGGGGGGGTGGGTAGGCACTAACTGGAGTTCCAGGCCGGCAACTGGAGGCAGGGGTCCGGAAGAGGAGGGTGACTCCCTGCATGGTAGCCCCACGTTGGCCATTTGTTTTAGGTGATTTGCTCCAGAGCCGCTTAGCTGTCAGCAGGAAGGTGTGATTTACAGGTTTTGTGGATAGGGGGCGCTGAGCATGAGAAAGCGAGAGCGAACTGAAAACAAGCAATAAGATATATGAGCGTATGTACATACATTACTGTTAATCCTGAAGAAATGGAGGTGCCAAAAAAACAGACATAAATCAAGCTGTTAAATAAGAGGGACATAAATAATATTGCACTGCTTGACTGGAATGCAGCACAGGAAAATGAACATTGGGCATGGTGTGTATATAAGGTAATAATAATATATATGGTTAATTTGCCCCGAGACATCGAGACAGACAACAGTGGGGTTCCTGACGCACATGTGCTGAGCTGTTCAAACAGGTTGCGATACTAATTATCCTGTCAAGGATGGGATTTGAACCTCCGGCCTTCTACTCACAGGCACTGAGGCCTAACCCATCGAGCAATACACCGATCCCCGATGATGATGATGACGACGACGGACAGTATTGCTGTGGCCTGGGCTCAGCTCATCTGCAAAAGACACCCCCCCCCATTTGCCTGTGCTGCTTGTTTAAGGGCCTGTGCAGTGCAGGTGAGGCACCCTGACCCGTCTCCCAGCTGGCTTCGCAACGGGACACCGTCAGCTCCTCAGTCCGCAAATACAAACTCACGTGGCGATATTCTCCTCTTTTTTAAAGCATAGTACACACTTAGATGGGTAAGATAGGTCCATAATGGGGACAGATGTGCATGTATGAGCTAAACAGATGTTCAGTATCTAATAGGATCTATGGATTTTCAATTATTTTCCAAGGAATACAAAAAAAAAAAAAAAAAAAAAAAAAACACATCACACATCAGCCATCAAGTGAGCGGACATTTACGGAGCCATCGGGCGTGATTCGCCCGGACAGCCCACTGGAGTCGGACCTCTCGTTACTGTTGTCACACGAAGCTGGTGTGACCTTTCCAGCAGGAAATCGTACTGGTGACAGGTGCCAGCAGACTGAAAGGTGCACGTCGGCGCTCTCTGGTGGGAGGAGAGGAGATTAGCAGGTTCAACCTGCCACCCTGCACCTGGCCACTCTCAGGTACTACATCATCAACCTCTATAAGGCTGCTCTCTTTCGAAGTCAGAACTGCAAACAGGCCTCCAGGCGTGGCACCATGAAGGAGTCATCGGCATTAGAAGGGATAAATTAGCACCCCACTGACCATGTTTGCTAGCATATGAACACGCAAGCACATATAGATAAGTGCAAACACACCCAGAGCTGCTGCCACACCAGGCAGCGTGTTATTCACTTTTACGTGTGCCACCCGCCAACTTGGTGGATAGATGGCAACAGACGTACTCGGATATCCCTGACACCCCCCTGCAGGGAGAGGGAGCGAAGACGCGGCCAGGAGCGACAGCGGGCAGAGAGGGAAAAGGAGGTGATGCTGGAAGGTACGAGTGAATAGTATGCCCCAAGCAGGAGGCCAGAGAGAGGATTGCCCTCATACCCAGGCTGCTCATCTCTGGGGGAGCACAGGAGTAGAGTTAAGGGCCTGGGTTTGCTGTTAAGCGTGGAGGCGGGCGGAGAGGGCCGCCTCGAAGAGGGAGGCCTCTGGGGCAGGACAGCCATCCATCTACCCACCCATCCATCCATCACAATGAGCACCGGGAGCTATAAAAAGAGTTTGTTACTTTAACAGTCTTTGGGAGAAGACTGTTTCCTGTCCAGCTGTCCCTGTTTTAGAAGTGGTGGTCCCCTCAGCAGGCTACAAACGCCCATGGCGACAATCCCCCCCCCCCCGCAAGCGGGTCTAAGCGGGGATCGCTTAGAAGAGTTCCTAACAAGGGCTCGGTTTTCTACGAATACTCTGCGCTCATTTCCGCCTCTCTGTGTGTCTCTCTCTCTCTTTTTTTAATGGCCGTGTCTCTCCCAAACAAATAAAGGATGAAAGGCAGAGCCGGCACAAAGGGAGGGGAGGATGATTGATTCGCGTTGTGGCTGCAGCCCGCATCACACTGTGGGAACCGAGATGTATGGCTCCGTCCGGCCCTGAAGAGCAGGGCCCCCTAACCCCTGCGAGTAAGAGCGGCCCGCATCGACGGCGAGGCAGGATAGCGCGGCCACAACTGCGCACAGCTGGAAGGCGAGAGGGATTAGTGGGAGCATGCTGTTAGCGCGGTTCAGCTTAATGTTCTTCACGAATCGGGCCGAACCCGCGGCTTTCGCACCTCCAATCGGCCACAAGCGTGAGATAAAAAGATCAGGCGAGCCCATGGGACGAGCTGAAAAGCAGTAAATTGGAGTCTCGGCTGAATCGGGGTAAAGCAGGATTCTGCTGGGTTTTAGCGATAAGTGAGGGACGGATGGGAATCGTCAGCGCTGGGTTCGAGCGGGAACACACCGTTCTGCCGGCCAATGGAAGGATGACGATCAAGAAGGACAACTGTATTTCATCAGTGACCTTCTTGGAGCAATAATTCCACTGCAGTTAAAGTAAATGGACTGCCGCAGATTGAAAAAAAACTCTTGGATGATGAGGTCTTTCCTCAACTCAGCTCTGCGAAGCGGAAACACATAACAGTCAAGAATCATATGGTAATGCGCATGTGTATGTGCCGGCTGATGTACAATTAGCACCGAAAACGAGGGAAAACCCTGCATTTAACGGACGCGGACGGATCCCAGGCGCCAAAACCGATGCGTCTTCGGTGACTTTGGCGTTTTCATGCCGTTTTAACGAGGGTTCCGGTAATGTCTTGCGCGCCAGGCGTCACGGGGCCTCCGCAAGCGAGGCCCCCCCCATATGCCACCCCTCCCTCCGCTCGTCACAAGCCCATGAAAACAGCCGTTACCATCACAGCGCGACCACCACGGGCCCCCACCCACCCGCGGCCCATTCCAGAAACATCCGTGGCCGTATTTTAATCTCCCCAACCCTCGCCCCCCATCCCTTTTTCGAGAAGTTTTTATTTTTGAGCCATGTGGTTTTCGCAAGCCTGGTGGCGATACACAGCGCTCCCTGTTCGTGCGTCTCAGACCTCGGGCTTTTATGGACGCGCTTGGAGCCAGTTCCGCGCTTTGCCCTATTTTTCTTCCTTCACATTAAGGGAAGGGTTTGACTTTTACGACAGGCCACATGCGGCATTAATTCAAACACATTACACCGAGATAAAAAACTCCCGCCACGTTCCCAGACGGCTGCCGCTTTACCTTTCCCTCTCAATGCCATTTCTCTCAGAAAGCAGAACGACACGGGGCCCACGGATGAGATGAGTCTCTGGACGGGGGCCACGCCATCATGGGCCCTGGCCCCGCCTCCTTTAATTAATAAAGATACGGAAGGTCTCATCTGTCTGTCAGCCGTGTTCTCCGCTCGCCTCCGGGGGGCAGCACCGAAGCAAATGATTGACGCTTCCCTCAAAGGTTCAGCCAAACATCAGAGGTCGACATAAAGCAAGAATTATACTGGCCTTTAACACACTTTGAAGGGTAACTAGCAAAGAGTGTGTGACTTTTAAATATTTTCCTTAATGTTTCATAGGTCTTATATAAACCTCATGAGCTTTTATTAAACGGCACTGCCTACTCACGCTGCCACAATTCGCTTGCCAAATCTCAGTTTCCCCCGCCTTCGTTGGTTAATAAATGTATCCCATGGTTCACTGTGCCAGTTGGAGAATATTAACGACACAGTAAAAGCATTTAATGCTTCTACCAAGAGGTCCAAGAGACAGCAGAGGTGTTAGACCCCATGTCGGTCAGGCAGGTGGACGCAAAAACCCAGCCATCCGCTCCCACCCTCAAATGCAACGTGCGGCATCATGTTGGGGGTGTAAACAGCTCCACCTAATTTGGCACTGGAAAGTACCCAGTACCTGGACCCCGTGGCGTAACCGCAGATGAATCCCCCTCGATTTTAGCTGTTATTTTTAGCCAGCTTTAACTTTAAATCTGCCAGTGTCGCACAGCAGATCTATTCAGGGAAAGCCGGTAGGCCGGCGCCCCCTTCAGGAGCACGCAGGCAGGGAGCCCAAACCAATTGATATTTCGACTGCGGCGGCCTGTAGCTGTAGCTGCCAGCTGGTTTGCAGAGTGAGCGTCTCTGGGGAGAACGGGTACGCAATCAAAGCGTCCTCTGTACCTGGATATTGCTGTTTAATCAAGGCATAGGGAGCGAAAAGCGCTAATTATGGACAAAAAGGCCCGGAAACCAGGGGACAAAAAAAAAAACTCAATATCACTCCAGCCATTTATAAAAATGATTAGAAAAAGAGTCATTCTCTATAACTAACTCACTCAATTACAATCTAAAAAAGGCACGACTAAATCGCTCAGCGGCACTGTATACTCCGGAACCTACCGGGAAAGCAATCTTTCTCAGATTTGTCCCCCACTGTAGGAAATAAAACAGGAACACAAACAATGAAGCCTTACCAAGCACCCAAAATCCAAAGAATAATTCTTTTTTTTTTTTTTTTTTTTAAACTAACTAATCGGAGCAACCATTCACTGCAGGACTGCAGCCAACACCAGGCTAAGTGGCCCAAGGCAGAGAACCTTCCAGAAAGCCAAGAGTAGGGATAGGTGTCTGACTCTTACTTCATCTCCAGCACCTCCTCCAAGTGCTTCCTGCGCTCAGCACGCAGCGTGGTCAGGTGGGCTTCCTTCTCGGCCAGAGACTGCTGGGTGGACGACAGTTTGGCCTTCATGGATTCCAACTCCTGCTTCACCTTCTCCATGGCCGCCAGCAGCTCCTCCATCTGCCCCGAGCACCCACACACACACACACACACACACACACACATACACACAAGCCCATCCACCAGGACACCAACGTGAAGACCGAGAAAGACAGCATGGGAGAAGGACAAAGGGAAAGAAAAGGAGAGGTAGTGAGAGAGGAGGAATATGAGATACAGATAAAAAGGCAAAAGAAGGCAGAGAGGAAAGAAAATACAAGAGGACACAAACACACACAGTCGATGCAGACAGGCACACGCGTTCACACACGCACACACAAGGAGACAGAGAGAGGAGGGAATCAGAGATTAGAGCACTTTAACGAAGCGACGAGGAGACCCGTGAGGGTTTCGACAGTGCCCACATGCTGGAGGAAACAAGGGCAGCGCAAGTCATGAGGCAACAAAGGGGATTAAGCACATGGCGCCCCCTTCAGTTCTGGCTGCCTGTCCGTCACCTGCCACAGGACCCTGCTGCCCCGAGCAGCCAGGCGAGCGCATCTGCGGCACAGAAAATCACACACTGTCAACCAAAGGAACATGACAAATAAAACAGAAAGGAAAACAAATTAATGTTCAACCCAAACACTAATCCAGTCTATTATCAAGTAGTGGCTTGTGCTGTTTTCGTATGCAGAATTACTTTCAGGGGCGACTGAATAAATGAATGGATGCGGCGGAAAGCTGCACTCGCGATGGTACACGACACGGGAGGAGCGCTATGGGGATTAGTGCACGGGGCTAACGGAAGTGACAGAAAGGGCCCATGTCCAGCAGCTCCGATACCTGCCCAAAGCCTGGATGCTAAGCGCTTTGGCTAGAGGGAAGCCATGCAGGCTGTAAGGATGGACGAGGACCACTGCTCAACATCAGCTCGCTCTCTCACGCACGCACACGGTCGTGTAAGCATATCTTTTTGGGGACCACTCATTCATTTCTATGGGAAAAATGCTAATGCTAACTATGACAACCTTAACCCCTACCTAACCTTAACCATAACCACAACCATAAGTAACCACACAAAATACAAGAGTTGTTGCATTTTTAGGTTTTTTATTGCAGTCAAGGATTTTTATAAAATACAGTTTTCCCATATGGGGACCAGGAAACTAGAAAAAAAAAATGGGTATTCATCCCATTGTAGGGACATTTGTTACCCACAAGTTAAGGTATACCTGGACCACACATACACACACACACGCGCGCACGCACGCACACGCACACGCACACACACACACACGCACACACGCACACAATGCAGAGGAAAAAATGGAAATGGAGATGCGGGGCTGCTGGCAGGTGAGGCGGCCCAGGTGAGCCGCTGACTCAGGTGTGAGAGCACAGTCACACTGCTGCCCTCTTTTGGCTGAGCCCCCAGCAGCAGCCTGAAGGAGACCCACCTCACACATACTTAAGCTTCTAATATACTTGCACCAGTTTCCAAGTGAAATGATGCATGCGGTAAAACCGCTCGGAGCAAATTTACGGCCGCCCGCTTTCCCGTCTCTCTCTTCGTCTTATCGACTCATTTTCTTCCGTCATTTCTGAAGGCGGCCATTATGAAAACATCTTAAAACATCTTAGGGGGAAGTTATTTGTCTGCTTTTTGTAAAACTCAGAAACACGCCGTTATTAAAATCGCTTATCTGTGATGTTCGACAGTACTAAAACTTTTCTTTTTTCAAAAGACATAATATAATCCAGAAAAAGCCTGCATCCCTCGGACATAAATCTTCACACAACACATACACTGCAGCTTCCATAGGGGGGGC
>JAABNX020000070.1:24073874-24086407 GCA_015163995.2 Mormyrus lacerda
GGGGCCAGCACAGCAGGAGAAGTTGTCAGTGGCAACGTCCTTCAGATTGAGAGTGAGGAGCACGAACGGCGATGGCGTTTCAAAGGACAGCCTCCCACGCAGCATCCAGAGCGGCGGCAAACGCAGCGTCTGGAAAGGCATCAACAACCCCCCTCCCGCGCTTTTCTGCTACATCCACACCGCCCCTCTTCACTGCCTTACCGCCAATCACTGTATCTGCAAGGAGGCACTGACCTGATGAAACAACGATTTTGCGAAAACACGATTAAAGTGCCAACCGGTCAGCTGCCATGTTCACAGGTGTGACGCAGCTGAGTGCCGACCTCCGTATCGCAGGAGCGGGGGGAGGCTCTTACAGTGTGGCTGTGCCAGGACAAGCAAGAAGGCTACTGTACTGCAGCAACTATACCGTGTCTATCAGTCTTTAACTGATGTACAGGGAGCTGACTGCCCACAGGAAGTGGCTATCTCCATCCAGCTGGCATCGTACCGCTTGGTTGTGCCTCAATACTAACACACCCCCGTCGCGGTTGACGATCACTCCCGCAGTGAATTTCCCAGAATCCACCTGGCCTAGAAGGGGAGACAGCAATTCACAGGAGGTCTTCTCTGCAAGTTGACTTTCGAAAGATGAAACGGTTTCTGAGCCAAATGTTTTGTTAGTCAAAATAAACAAAACAAACACGCCGTTTCTTCCTTGACTGTCACCAGATCTGTTGATGCAGTGTCTCCTCTGTCGCATCCGCCCGATCTGTGAACGCGAGGTTGAGCCACAAGACGCCTCCTCCTTTCGCCTATGCAAACTTCGGATGTTTCTCACCTCGTAAAAAGCTGTTCTGCATTATAACACCTACAGCCCGGCGCATTCCTCTCAGAAAGAGCGCCAGCGTGCTTTTGGTGGCTCTCAGTCGCCGTAAAGGTCAGCGAGACTAGCACAAGACCACAGTATCCGGGGGGGGGGGGGGCAAGCAGCAGACAAGCTGAATCAATAGGAAAAGCAGCCTTTAAAAATACCTGCTAACACACATATATCCACTGTGCCGGGGACACCGGCCACCATGTGCGAGCACGGACACAAACTCCTTGGAATGCCAGAACTCGGCAATGATGCCTGAAACAACATCGGCGGACAAGCAGGCAAACTGTGCCGGATAAAAATCAGAGCGCTGAAATACCGCGATCATCTTGGATTATAAGACAGCACAAGTCCTTGGCTGGTTTTGGTCCCACTGAAAATGGATACAGCCCTTAAAGGAAACTGACTTGGGGCTAATTATGCTCATGTCACCATGTTCAGCCAGATACTCCTACATCACTACGGGGCCAAGCTCCAAGCGGGGCTGCTTTTATGGAAGGGTGTGATCACCACCCTCTCTCCACCACATGAACGCCGCGAACTGCATCTTAATCACTCGCTTTGAAAACACCAGAATAGCCTACTCTATGCCCAGGCTAATAAACACACTTTATTATAATACATACAGCTTTCAAACTTTTCTCATTTCTGTAGTTTACAGGCTGGGGCGGAGAGACTGGACAATTATAAAAATATACTTGCCAAAAAATCAGCCTCCCTCACAAAAGTGAACCTGGCAGCCAAGTTCAACAAGCCGGACGTCAGCCGGTGTTTATCTGCTGGGTGCAGGAGCCTTCAGTCGCAGGATTTACTTTGGACCACGCGGACATGTTCCCTTTTCTCATCTCATTCCGACTCCCAGACACTCAAACGGGTTTCTCAAACACACATTGCAAGGTAAGCAGCGAAAGCACCCCCGAGCCTACGCTTAACCTGAACTGCCTCGGTAAGCGCGAGACGGTACGAACAGGAACGCTGCTAAGACGGCTGCTAAGACGGTGATCAGACAGGCGGCTAAATTATAAAGAAAAGTGTCATATCGTTTGCTAGAGTTCAGGGGTCAACTCGCAATCAGACTGGACAAGCCGCCACTCGCTTTAACCCCGACAGCATCATCGTGCCGCTTCCCATAAAAGCGGGACTTGCAGACGAGATTTTCCTAGGAGGGCTTCCAGAGTTCAAGTGTAACAGTATTCGGGTAAACAGCGGTGGCTTGATGTGTGTGAAAGTCCAACGTGAAGGCCCAAGAGTGGGAGAGGTCTCGCCTGAACAGGTGATTGTGCGAGAACGCTGAGGTCTACCCGGAAAAAGGAAGGCTCGATGGCCTTCATCCAAAAAAAATCCTTGCATTGTCCCAAAAAAAAAGAAAAAAAAAAGCTGGGTATTGAGATGGAAAATGCAAGGGGAGCAAAGCAGGAGCAGAAGGGGAAACGTGCAGCACCAACAAAAACAGGATGAGCGAACATCAGGCACAGAGAACAGAAGGAAAATAAGGGTGCAGGGTGGTGCGGCTTTACTCATAAATACTCAGTACAAAAAGGAGGGGGATGAATCATTTCATACCTTGAGCCACTTAAAGGCGAGGTGGCTGAAGTCATGCATTGGTTCATGTAAGTGCTTCAGACAGGCAGTGAGTAGCGGAGAAGCGACGGAGAGGAAATAGAGAAGAGATAATTATATAAAACCAAATGCAGAACGAAGACACACATGTGCAGAAAACGCCCCCCAACCCTCTCTTCCTCTCTGCTGAATGGACTGAGCCAACAGAAACTGGGGCAGAGTGCAGGCAAATGGGAGCGGATGACAGGTGGATATAGGTGGAGAACGTGATCGTTAGAAGCGGATGAAAATGCCCTTTTTTTTTCCCAGCGAGAGGCTGACGGCGACCAGCATCGGAGGTCCGATGAGGCAAAGGAACCACCGTCAGCATGTGGATGTGCAGCAGGTCCTGGGCTGCCCTGTGGTCACAAAAAAAAAAATCACCCGGCTCTCAGAAGACTGCTCCGTGTAGCATGCACTGGATGGAGCCCTTCTTTAAATAAATGTGTGATGTGTGAACTGAATGAAGTCAGATTTAAGTGGGATATCTGAGAACATCACGCTTAGCACAAATTACATTAACCCCCCCCCCCCAGCAGAAGGAATGGAATGAGAGGTGATTGCTGTATCGAAGGGGGAGGGGGGCCGGATCATTATCAAAGCCTAAGTAATAAGGTGGACAGCGGGGTGGATGTTACATGTAGGAAAGATCACATGCACACATGACCAAACGAGCTCGTATGTGGATCCCACACGTGCCACGGCTAGTCAGCTACGTGGTGACGGCCTGCCAGGAATAAGCGGAATAAAGAACATCAGCAAAAGCTAAATTTAAACACTACTAATACCAAATAACACTGCTGGAGACGCCGAGACCATCCGAGGGTCTTGCTGTCTGCTTAATACACAGTAATGGACTACAGAAGAATCTGGGTCATTTCCAAGCTTAACGGTGCCACGCTGAGAACATCCTGCGAAGCAGCTAATGCGGTCTCAGGGCTGAAGACCTGGACCTCAGGCCCAGAGGATTAGGAGGTATCCTGCTGTGACACCCAGGACCAAACCACTTAACCCAAACTGCCTCCTCTAGTACACTCAGCTGTATAAACGAACAAGGGGGGAAAACAGTGAAATTCAAGTCATTCCGGATGAAGGTGTCTGTTAGCCAACTAAGTTAGACAAAGGAGCATATTCCGGAATGGGAAATAAAATCTGCTTTTGCAGACAGCGTGTCCCGCACTAAAATGGTTTTACAGCTGTTTTCTGTGGCTCTCTTATAAGCAGGTGGCTTGACTAATTAGCCAAGAACAGGAGAACAGGACCCACAGAAAGAGGGAGAGGAAGGAGTTCAACCCAATTGGAATCGGGATAGGATCCCAGACAGTGACACGCTCACGAGTGTGAAGATGGGGCCGCACTAAATGGCCACGAGACAGCTCAGACTCACTAGGATAAAGATTGGTGCCACCTCAATGACACAAAGCGCTGCTCAACACACATGTGGACCCATCAGGGATGTTTACCGCTTCCAGCAAAAGATTAATTGAGAGGAATCGTTTAGGATCACTGCTGGCTTTCATTTCTGGCTCCTATGCACAGACAGCTGCATTATGTTTTAATCCCCATTGACGCATTACATGTAGTCATACTGCAAGCAACAGCACATTGATTTTATTGGTGGGGTAGCTCTGTAAAGAGCCCGTCTAAAATTAAATAAAATACCTTGGTGTTTGACTGCCCAGAATTACTTATTTTCCGAATGTGGATCGACCAGTGATGTGAGCGCATGCTGGCCCTCTCCATGAACACGTTGGCATGGCAAAGTCCCTGGGATGTTGGTGCATACTGAGACAGAGGCGACGCTTTCAAATTATGTGGCAGAAGAGGCGTTAACTGCAGTCTCCGACCATGTCCATGAACCCAGACCAAATGTAGGCCTTAAACTCATGCAAAAGCTCTGGACACCAAGGCAGACCTTCATGACCTCCAAGCCAGGTTGTGTAAAAGAGCTAGACGAAATGAGGATTATCCAGGAACCTGGGCCTTTGGAGATAATCCTACAGTTAAACCCAACTGGTCAAGAACCATGAGAAAGGCACTGCAATGGCAACTAGTATGTAAGGAGCTGACTGAACACCCAAAGTTAACACAGTACTTGATAAGGAGTGTCTCCTGTATTCTCAGACACCAGTCCCTGACACCATCCCACCCCAATCTTCAATCATGTGTTCTTGGTCACCTTGAACACGATCACTCTACACTGGCTAAAAGACTATTTTTTTACACTCCTTTTCACTACTCTGCAAACATTCCCCAAATTGCCTACCAGCCTTCAAGAACCTATAATCCCAAAGCGATGTAAATACTCCAGCCAGCACTTGGTGAGTGGCTGAAGTCCTGCCGCCCTCCCTTGCACATACACCAGAAGAGTAATAAGGCAGCTAAAATTAAGCACTTCTCAAAAAAGAACTTCTCAAAAAAGTACATGATAATCCAAACAATATGGCCAACTGCTGACATATATGTAAAAACCTACTTAAAGAGATACAGCCTGATAAAGTTTCAGAAATATTTCGGCCCTCGGCACGGCGCATAAGCTGCCCAGATGAAAGCGATGTCAACGGCTTTGCTGCAGTTGGAGTTGTACCTCGTCGCAGAATATAGTGGATTTTGGTGTCACAGTTATGGCATCAGCAATGAATTCTCAAAGCACTTTAAGGATGGACTTCTCACATTCCCCCGGTCTTACTTCGTATGTTTGCTAAATTCAATTTAAAGGCCATTGTTTTCATTACTATAAGAGGCAGACTGCTAGAATGTTATTTTTAAAATCACACCTTAAGTGTTTACAGGACCGATTTATAATGTGCTACAGTGTGAAACCATGTTACCTTTCCTGCTGGTTGCTTGGATTTGTCTATGAGGATGATTATTGCAATAATAAAAATGGATACAGGGACTCTGGCCTCCAGCCAAAAGAGAAGCGGAAGTACGGCAGAGAGCGACGAGGACCAGGTTAGCGTCGCCATGGCGCCCACCTGCTTCTCGGCATGCGTGCGGGCCGCCTCCTCCTGGGCCAGCACCATCTCCCGCTCCGCTGTGATCTGCACACTCTCTCGCAGCGCCTCCTCCAGCTCCTCGATGCGATCATCCTTCTGTCGGATGGAATCCTGAAAAACAAGTGCCGTGAAGTCAGGCCCAAGGACTTCACACAGTGAAGAAACAAACGCCCAATGTTACACCCCCCCCCCCCCCGCTCAGTTATATATGTTCTTTTTTTTTATTGAGCAAAACTTCACTGACTGATAACATCTATGGTGTTCACCACGCTTGAATTCATTCATTGTACATCAAAATTAGTAGTTATTTCATAGCCATGAAACTGGAGACAAACAAATATAATACAAATGCAAGGTACAGTGATGAAGTTTGAAATAAAACCCCAAAAGAGGAAAAAAAAAGCTTCATACAGAAGAGAGGTTTTACAGAACACTTACTCACAGCACATGTTGATATTACGAGATGCGACAGACACTCTCCCACGGCGGTTTAAACCCAAAACCCCCTCCCCAGACTCCCCCTACAGTGATTCATCTGATGCTCTTGCAGTCAGTCTGAAAAACATTCGTGGACCCAAAGCAAAACCATGTGGCTCAACCAAAACCAAAGGGTCGATAAATCTGCTTTATCCAATTTTCTTCATATTCTTCAAATTGCGCAGTACTAGGCACCAAAAAAATAAATAAATAAATAAAATCCACTTAAAACTATTTAATAACAGAATGAGCTCGCCAAGGGCAAAAATCTCTGGCCAAGTAAACAAATGAAAAAACAAAAAACAAAAAAAAACAAAAAACAATTGAATAAATTATTGCGGAAACCCAAAACTGTCGTCTCGTCTCGATGAAGTCACACTCTGATGCTGAGTGACACCACGTTGTCATGGCAACGTGTAAATCCCCCTGTCCTCATAAACAAAACATCCAGCATCGCTCCCCCCACCCCCACACTCTGATCGTGTTCCTGGCAGCGGGACGCTTGGGGGTCTAGGGGCGCGGTTGACGAGGAAGAGAGAAGACAGATGGGGGACACGCATCCATGACAGCATCAGTCAACATGGCACCCAGGGAAAGATGCAAAGATCCGAGCGCCCCCCCCCCGACCACCACCCAACCAGTCACCCCGAGGCAGAGAATCTCACATTCATTCCTTACTTCTTAAACAATTAGTAAAACCCTCCTACAAAAACCTAAGACTTTCCATGGTGGGTCATGTGGCCTTTGCAATCGTCTGCTGGAAGTTCTCTGACCCACTTGCTGGAATACAGGCCGCTGCCCACCATCCGCGGTGGATCGCGAGCCGCCAATCACAGACTGTGGCGCCCAGAGAATCTGCCTGCCCCTGAAGGCAGGACGTCCACACACACGGTGCGGGAAGACAGATGTCACACTCATCATTGCCGGTTACTCCGCCACCGCATTCCACTTTCTTTACACTTGGTGCTGTCTTGTGTTATTCATGAAACATCTACTTGGGTCTGAAAGAAACCAGTCGCATGTGTCCCATATAAAGCAACATATTTCTGCCACTGAAGTCAGCACTTACTGGAAGCTAAGGCCCGCAGGAGGTGAAGGGTCGGACGGACAATAAGGCACGCATCGAGCAACTCCTGCTTTACCATCTTTTTTTGGTAATCCACTCCCCCTCCCCCTAAAGCTAATTTTCCCAAGACAAACCGCAACAAGCTCCGGGCTGATCTGAAGCGACAGTAATCCCTTTTGTTTGGCCGATATCTCATTACGGCGAATTTTCACGTGCCAAAACCACGCAGGCGATAGAGAGCGACTAGGGGAGGGACCGTAAGGCTAAAATCAGAGCCACGTGTATGCCGACGCGGCTATGCCGGGGGGGGGTACCACGTTCTTCGGGCCACTTTGCCATTTACAGAAAAAGCTTGTAAAAATCCACGCAGTGGGGAACTTGGAGAATAGCTTACAGATGAGGCAAGTGGGAGACGCTTTGGGGTTTATCTTTATTTTCATTAATTTATTTTCCAGGAGGGTCCATACGAGTAAAGACATAAGTACCCAAGCAGGGGGACTTGACAGCCCTGTGCCACCCTGTGACACAAACGCCAAGCCAGAGTGTGTCCAGGTGATGGCGCAGCCTGACCTGGCTATCATTCACCAGAGAGCGATGCAGAGATCGGCCTCCGAGATCAGGCAGGCACCTCCCCCCCCCCCCAAAACGGAAAGCTGAAAGCTAGCGTTCAAACTGGGTTCCGAGAAGCTCTTGCCAACTACAGAACCGGGTCAGATGACCTCTGCAGATGTCCCTCGGAACTGATGTCATGCGGAGAGGCCAGATTTTCACAAGGAAGAGATAATGCGGCTGCGGTCCTCGTGGCAAAATGTTTATGAGCAGAGACGGAACTCGACGGGTGCACTGCCATGCTGGCTGGGACGAGCGCAAGGTCGGCCAATAACATGGAAACATCAAACATACAGACAAACAGCTCAGATCAATAATTAGACCGTTGGAAGTACATTACAGACAACAGACTGGGGGTGGGCAAAAGCGGACACGATCAACCTCCACACCCTCAAACCCTCTGATTTACGCTTATCTACAGCTTTCTACACAGGTTCCGAACAGTCAGCAACCCCGTCATTGAGGAATCGGTACTCATAGCTGGCAGTCCGGATGCAATTACATCCAACTACGAGCAACTTGTAACCTTGCTCACATGTAACGTCTTGAAGCTCTAAATAAAGACATGGATGGGTGGTGCTAGGGGGGTATCGATTGTTCGAACTAATGAAAACAAGGGTCGAGTTGAGAAAGCTCATCCGCCACATCAAAGCGGCTGTGTTGCTTAATCTTTGTCCACTATCAATAACAGAGAGATGAGGAAGGAGGACTCGAAACAAAAGCAACTGTGAGAAGTTTTTATTTCAAGTCAGGTCTGTTATGTGGTCTTCAAAAGCACACCAGAGCACAGAGCACTGGGCCCTGAGGCATGCACTGACTGCAGATCTTAAAGCCCTGAACACTGTTTACTTTAACCAGCCCTCTAACCTCATTAGATATGGCTCTTTGAAGCCTGTTTCCTCTCTCCCCTTTCACTTGTTGCTCATCAGCTGGACTGAGGATGTGCTCCACCCTGCGCTTTACATGTGCTCACAAGATGGAGCAGATGACTGATGCACACACAGACACCACGACACGACACAAACTGCAGGGGATGCCGTCGCTCTTTCTTTGCGGGCTGAGATTTTGAGAATTCATTGGGTGATGTGCTCAAAAAGGTGACCACTAATCTGAACGGCACCTCTGCGTCTCCATGAGCGCAAAGTCGACTACTAATGACATCTTCCAAATCACTTTCAGGAAGGATGAGGTTAGCCATTAGGAACCATCTCCTACGTAAGTTTACTTCTTTACAAGGGAGTCCCCCTCACGAGTAATACTAAGGTAATTTCCGAAAAATTTCCCAAAGAAATTAGATTACTTCTACCACAGAAAACTATCTCATTGCATAAATATTTGTGTGTATTTGAGTCATCAGTATTATATAGTGCCGACAAGATGATGTCAACACCTGGTGATCAGACAGACGCCGTTCCTCAATAATGTAATATCTTCACTTGGGGTGTCAAGGCTTCCTATTGGCATGCTCGGGCTCGACTTGATTTAAAAGAGTCCATCCAACTTGTTGCTGGTCACCCACTTCAGTTCTTACATTCAAATTTTCCAAGCATTGTGGGTTTCTCCAACGCACTGGGTCCTCTCATAATATGCATAAATTCAAATCTGTTGACACTCTGCTTGTCCAGGCTCCTTCACTGTCCAGTTTCCATATATCACAAAAAAAAAACACACTCTGAACAATTCTGATCTTTATTCTTCGAAATTCATCAATAATTTGGAAGACTGGAATTCACCACAGTTATGCCAAGTGCTAGTTTGCAACATATTTCTTGACTGGTGGATGCTATTGCTGTTCATTGTTCCAAGGAAAGAAATGCTGTCTATAACTTCCCCACCTTCACCAGTAATACTACATTACAACCTTTGTTTTCTCCCCCCCCCCCCAGTCCCATCTTCTTAGTCTTTCCCTCAAATTTACTTCATTTACTGCTATAAATGTGATGTCATCAGAAATTCAGTAGTCGATTTCTATTCCACAATTGTCTTCTATCAATCCAGATTCTTTCATCATGTATTTTGCATAAAAGTTGAATGGGTATGACGATATACATCCTTGTTCAAGTTATCCACCCATCTGGAGCTATTCCCAGTAAACAGAGTCAAGAGGTTAGCATACATGTCAGTGTGACAGACATTAACTAAACAGGCTGAACTCCGCAAAGTGAAACCGTCCTACATCCACAAACACTAGCAAGAGCTGACATCTCTCTACATCCCCCGAACTCTCACTGCCTCTACTAACAGCAAACCAAACATGTCCCCCAACTCAGCTACAGTCCAAGGATACTGATCTTAAATCTACTTATCGTTTAATTTGCATGCCAATACTGTAAATCTTAATTTCACGGCAAAAGCAACTGCATAAAAGGCAAGAAAAAACAACAAGAAAATACTAAGGGCTGCTTCATTTGAATCCGTTCATACCTTTGTCGACAGAGGATAAATCGTGTTTTTTTTTTTTTTTTTTAATGTACCTCCCCCATGGGTCGTCATGGTTTTCTCTGCCCCCCCAGAGCACTGAATATGCATTCCAGAACTCATTTCAACCTATTAAAACAAACTTTTTAAATGTTTTGATAATGAACACAGACATGCCTTGTATCCAACTCATATTGGTGCAGGACAAAAAGTACTGCATTGATTATGTCAAACTTCCCAACAAGATCTTTTTACAGTAAATCAAGCTAACCGCAATAGGATTAAAATGTGGTCCATAACTCATAAAATGTTCCTCAATACTGTTATACCAAACTGACAGCAACCAAACCCTCACAAAGCATGCGGTACAGAACAACTGCTCCGAGCCAGCAGTGCTAACGGACGACGGATGTCAAAGGTGGAAAACTCTCATGGCAGCTAACAAGAAAGGAAGAGCCCTCGGTTCAGTTGTTCCCAGCCCTCCATCTCTTTGATCCAATAAAAGGCTTCTGTTCTATCCCCCTTTCATATTAGCCTTAATATCATCTATAAAGCAGCATCGCAGACTAAATTTTTGGATTCATTAGCTCTGATGGCTAATCCATCAGTTATGGGCTTTGTGTGTTTTAGTAGGCATACAGACGGTACCGGTGTGCCGTTAACAATGAGGATGGAGCATCGCCTATAACTGAGAAAAATGACCTCACCCTAATACCCAGTACGGTTCTTTGCATCTTTTGTTCCTGATGGTACAGAATTGGGACTTATGCACCTACTGATACATACATATGTGCCTAGTGATGTTCCACAGACCTGAGCCATGCCCACAGGTCATCTGGCACGCGAGGAGTCAGCCCCTGAGAAGCGCACATTCTGTGACGCTAAAATAAGTTTTTATTCTCCCACAGACAAGCCCAGACGCTCAAACCGCTGATGTCATCAGCCCACCAATCAGGAAGGGAAAGCAGCAGCCATGTGTACGAGACACATTCCGTATGCACAAATATTTGATATTTTCCAATATCAATTTTTTATGCAGTGGGGGGAATTAACAAGCAATCACCTTTTAAAAACAACACAGGCTTTACAAAAGGGTGAGAATGTTAAGTGTATGATTCTGAGGGCTCGTTCTGTAGCGTACTAGACGCCATAAACGTTAACACTGCATAAACGCAGCAGAACACTGTATGGTTGTCCTTCTGGTTGACTCGGGCACTTCGACCCTTCACTACAGTTACAGGGCAGCCAGGCCAACCATTGGATGAGAGCAGCCAGGCCAGAGCCGGTCAGGAGTGTGGCCAAATGGACCTTCAGGAGCAGCCCGGGCGCCAGTAGAGGGTTTGGGCTAGGGCGGCGTCAAGACCCAGGGGCCCCGAAGCGAGTGTTTCCCCTCCGCCTTCACTGCCTCCAAAGTCAACAGTGGTGGCTGTGGACGCGACCACCACTGCCCCTTCCCCCAAAGCTCCCTGTACTTCCAGTGCCGCTTTTTCCCTGAAGTCCTTAGAAAGCCTGAGAAATTAACTGAAACACAACAGCCACGTCTCTGGTGCCAGCCCACTTTCACTCCTAAGGAAACGAAAATGTATGAGACATTACACTGACCATCCAACTTGCCCTGAGCTGACTGCTGGAGCCGCGCCTCCCAGTCACACTTTGCTACAAAGACCATCACCTGGACTACGGGCTTGGAGAACTCACAAATATAGGCTGATGATGCTGACGTAAGAGGGTGTAAGAGGGAGGAAGGGTTAAATGGCACAGCTGGATTTTGGATCCTACCCATACAATCTGTAATCCTTCAACTGCTCAGCTAGGGCAGAAATCTACAGAGGGTTAGTGGACCACGTGGCTCTACAACTGCCACTAACAGGCCGGGGGACACCTAATGAGGATGGAACCACGCAGAGAGACGGCCGAGGAAACGGGCAGACGAAACCTAAGAATCTGATCGCAAAACAGACGAAGCCTAAGAATCTAAACGCAAAACAGAAAAAACAAGGAGGAGAAAGAAAAGAAACCGAACGAAACCGCAATCAAGGCAGACCCACAGGGATGCTGCTTTCCTGAGCTCTCATCACGACAGGAAAAACACACCATCTTCATAACTCTCTGGTGTGTAACTCCCCCCTCCCAACAGACCAAACCCCCACACCACTAGCTGCACCAGGGACCAACCTGGAGCAGGGAACCTGCCGCCAAACCCAACAGAAACCCATAGACCCGGCCTAATCTGGGCCGCGGCCGCCGGAGGGAGCGGCGGAGCGCGGCTTGGGCACCGCAGACTGTTGCTTCAGCTGGGGCCGGGCTGCAGAGAACCTCCTGACAGGCGGGGCTCGCTTGGGCGGTGGTATCTCCCGCTCCGCTAAAGCGCTCCGCTTCCACCCCAGGGCTGTAATGGTCGGCTATGACCGGCCTAGCCTTCCTCACGCTAGGACAGCTACTCACCTCCAAAAATCACGGCATGGAAATGAAAAAAAAAAGGGGGTGGGGGGGGGGGGGGGTCCCGAAA
>JAABNX020000070.1:24105266-24123837 GCA_015163995.2 Mormyrus lacerda
AAAAAAATCCACAACATACCGCTATGCACCCCCCCCCCCCCCGATATCAAAACAAGGGTGAATAATTTAGCAGCGAGATCAGGAAATGGGAGCAAAGACGGCCCCACCGTTTGGGGAGCTGTGGATCTGAGGGCAGCTGCTTTGCCTTACGACTGCAGCTAGGAGACCCATCACAGGGCACCAACCCATCACTCTGACAGACGCATTTTCCTACCGCCTGTTAGTTCTTCAGAAGCTGCCAGACTCGACCCAAAAGTTTCCGCTTTTAATTCATCAAAAGCTTCCCTTCAAAAAAAAGAGGTAAAAAAAAAATATTTAAAAATTAAAAATCACCATCCTTAAATTTATCCAGAAATTAGGCTCCTGCTCTAGATTGGAGAAGAAAAGATAGGGAGGCTCTGCTTATGAATTTAATTAAACGCGGTGGATATTTTGGCTGAGCTCTGCAAATGAAAACAGAAAGCGGTAGTGAGAAAGTGAGAAGAAACTTGATAATGAATTTGCCCCGGTTTAAACAACTACGGCCGTTTACCGAGTCATAAAACTGGAGCGCAGTTTGTTTTTTCAAATCATTTCAGACGTTTGGACAGATGTTCTATCAGAGCTGAGAGTGGTAGAGGAGGTGTTTCAAGTGGACATTTTAACAAGCCTATTTTCTTAATAAGACACACTGCGTAACTGTTTGCTTGCTTGGTCGGCTGGCCTCCGCAGTCGCATTCCTGCCAGGACAATGTGATTCCCCCATCACGCCCTAACTCCATAAAACGGAAATGGAGGACACACCCCAGGGCAAGGCACAGCTTCACAAAAATACGGAGACGCAAAGCAAAGACTGCCACAAAAGGTCCTCCAACCCCCGGAGATGAAGAGCAGACCCCCCACCTGTGCCACGCATAGAGCAGGGAGGGAGAGGGGGGGGGAGACACAGCAGGTGTGGGACAGCACCCCAGGCTACATCACGCTACCAACTCAACTCAACAGACACAGTTATTTACTTGCGTGCTTCACTACCTCAGACTCTACAACAGTATTTCTCAACTCAGTCTACGGTCCATGTTTTTTTTCCCTCCCAACTTCCGGAGGACCCCAAGAACCAGTCTGAGAAACACTGTTTGACAACGTCACCTACTTTTCTGGGACTTGAACCAACCATCACAGGCCCAGAGCTATAAAAATTCAAGGAGAGCATTTGCTTTGCCCCAAAAGTCTCTAAACATGCAGGGGGTATTTCCAGCCCCCTAGCTGCCAACATTCACGCACAAGGGGCACAGTCCCGAGGGAATCAGACAACAGTTTACGAGGATTTCCTGCACAGTAAAACGCTGGTATCTCCGCGAGCTACACCCTGACAACATGGCAAAGAAGAGAAAGCGAAAGAAGAGCAGCAAAGAAAAACTTGAAATGAACTGCATTCAGAACAGCCCTCTATGGCTAACAGGACCACTCACACGGTCAGGATACCTACCCACCACACACTCGGGGCACTGCTTCACGGCAGCACACACACACAAACACACACGTTTACACGTTTTATATCTTTGTGAGGACTCTTCATTCATTTCTATGGGGAAAACTCTAATCACAGCATGACAACCTTAACCCCGACCCAGCCATAACCTTAACCATGAGTAAACCAAACAAAATACAACGACTTTTCGTATTTTTACTCTTTTGATTGCATTCACAGATCTTTGTGGGGACCTGAAAAATGGTCCCCACTACATCAAAATAACAGGCTTTTATCACATTGCCGGGATATTTGGTTCCCACAATCTAATATAAACCTAATTCCCCACACACACACACACACACACACACACACACACACACACACACACACAGGCATGCAGAAACAAACAGCCCTCACTGCACATACGCAGGTACCGACAGCCATAGCAAGCTACAAAGCCCAATACTCTTGCAGTAAGCACCCAACAGCCTTTTAGAGCGCATGCCAGCATGTTACATACCTTACACAACCAACCACTATACCTTACAAAGCATAATATCGTCACTGTCCAATGAAAATTGATGATTGTGACTTTCTGCTATAGATGGAATGTGCCCGTCCTCCTCTGCCTACCATTTCATCCTACATCTAATCGACCAATAAAAAATGTTTTACTAATATTTAATTAGTACTATTTAACTAGTTAACAAGTCCTTGAAAAACATTAAACTGTTCTTTGAAAGCTGTGTAAAGACAGGTTTATTTGTGGTACTAAGGGTGTCTATTTTAGGGTTATTTTGCAAAGCAGTTTCTGAGAAATTCCTTTATTTTAAGTTCCTGAAATATTGGATTTTTGTAAATGCATGTTTTTCATTGGTCAGCAATGATATGCTGCCCAAAAATATGCACTAGGGGGCGGGCCTTTGGTAACATTCAGCTATTGACATCCATCCACCCATTCTCCAAAACTGCTTATCCTATTCAGGGTTACGAGCACAAGGCAGGGAACCACTCAAGATGGGGCACCAACCTTCCAAGACAGAGCGCCAACCCATCGCAGGGCACACTCACAAACCACACGCACCTATGGGAAATCTGGTGACTCAAATCGGCATCAGCATGTTTTTGGACCGTGGGGGGGAAACTGGAGCACCTGGAGGAAACCCCAAGACAGGAGAACATGCAAATTCCACACACATGGAATCCTGATGGAGACTCAAACCCAGGTCCCCAGAGGTGCGGGACAACAGTGTTGACCACTGCACCCCCCATGTCGCCCCATTCAGCTATTGCTTATTATAATTTATATTTGGCCGAGTTAGTTGTGCCGAGTGCAGCAGTGAACCACATGTGCTCTGTGTACTAAATTGAACACAATAACTGCGTCCTTCACCGAGGCACCACAGCAAGGAGGTCAAGCGGACATTATACATATAAATCACAGCGTCCTTGTCCGGCTAGATGATCACGTGGACTTTCGGCAAACTTAAAAACAAACGCAACCAATTAACGTTGGAAACACAAAAAAAAAAAAAAAAAAAAAAAAAAAAGATGGTTGAGAAAGGCTTACAAGTTGAGTTTGGAATTGCGAGCAGCATCTCTGTGCTCTGAGGCAGATCAGAACCAGCTTGGTCAGATAATCAGCTCGCTGCATGACACAAGGGAAGCATCCGGTAATGAGTCCCAGGACAACCAAGCCCACATGTGAATCTCTAAACCGCCTTGCATACTGGGCTGCATTGCCCAGCGATCACATGGACAGCATCAGTGACTGTGTCAGGGTCGTGGGAGGGTCACATCGAGCAATATGTGGTCCAAAGGCAGAAAGCACATATGGAGGGATTCACGCACGGTACCGGGCATGTCCAGTAGAGGGCTCTTAACCCACCGTCTGAGTAAGAAACCGATGGAGACAAAACCACAGCTGCAGCGGACACTCGGAAAATAAGATTAAAATAAGATGAATAAGTGTTAATGGAAGGAAAACGCCAGGCTGGCACATGAGCAGCCGCCTGCATACGTGCCCGCTGGTCAGCCACAGCGCACTGACGCAGCTCTGTGTGCTCTGTAACAGCATAACCCAAAGAGGCCTTCCCTACAAGTCCCGGCCCTGAACCGACACCGTCTGACCGCTTGCCCTTCAAAGGCACCCGGCCATTCCGGGGCTGCTCAGTCTCCTGACGTGGGGAACGACCAAAGACGAGCCCGCTAAGCGGCGGCCGGCTCCCATGCACTCGGAAAGTTCCGGTAAACCCCTAGCAGCCACGGAGTGTCGCTCCGCTTCTCTGACAGCCTGACAGGGAGAGCGACGGGGCCTCGCTCACGCCACGCGTGCCAGGGTCATGCTTAATTTAGCAGCTTCGTTACCGTTTCCAGCCTTTGCAATCGACACTGGAGAAATCCCCCCAGAAATGAGGCAGCAGGAACGATGAAACAGAGAAGGACGAATGAGGGGAGGGAATTTCTCGGCCATCGTGACCATTTTAATCAACAAGCAAGAATTACCCTGGATCTGAGGGGGCGGCGGCCTCGTCTGCTCTGCATCACTTGTCCATTGTTAGTTTACATACCCGCAGCGTGCTGCACAGCTTTCTTCTCGCATTTGCAAATGTTATTTTTTCCAGGTTGTCCTGCCCTGAACTGTCTCCCACAGCCTGCCATCCAAACCGCCGCTCTCAATATTTATGCTGGCCTGAGTTCACACCAAGATTTCCTCCATCCTTGTCACCCCGCCGAAAAGGCGGAGGGTTATTCCGCTACCTGTTAATAGGGTTAGCGTCGTTTGCAGGAGGTGACGGGGAAGGCAGACGAGCTTATCTGGACGTCAGCGCGCAAGCTGGCCGCCTCGGAGCCAACCCGAGCTGACGCCTCCTCATCCGCCAGTGTCGCCGTGACAACTGCCAAAGAACAGAGGCACAGAGGACCGCCCACAAATGGCAATGGGCAAGCCCCCCCCAGGCACGCGCCGGCCGCCAGCAGGAAATCGCTGGGCCGCGACCTCAGACAGGAGCGCTCCGGAGGAGAGGCAGCCGAAGGATTTGATCCAAGATGAAACAATCCCCGTTAATCCCCTCTCATGCATCCTCATGCCAGCCAATGAAGCTAGGGGAGGGGTACCTCTGCCCACCCCAGCACATCCAGCACAGCCTCTGTGCCCACTTAACCCACCTTCCAAGTTGCACAAAACACGTTATTATTAGTGTACTAGAGTGTCTTTAATGCCGCGAGCAACTACACACTACGGATAGGCTTATTAGGACGAAATGCACAGAGCACAGCCACCTAAACCTCAACAGCTACACTGCCCCCAAGCCCTCTCCACGCCAGAGCACGCCTCTCCTGCAGAGGGCTTCCTGAGAGCAAGACATTCAACAGAGAGGGGGGCACCGCTGAGGTAGCACACTCAGTCCTATCCCCATGGCAACCGGCTACCTGCACTGGTCACGTGGGCTTGAAGGGCCATGTGGCAGGCCCATTAAAGCATCCCACGTCGAGCCTTGGGGGGGGGGGGGGAGGAGGGGGGTGCTACATGGCAAAGAAACGACTCAGGAATAATAACGGAAACCAAAACAGTTTCTTTCAAGCAACTGGGGAGGGCTGTCTAATTTCAAAAGGAGCGGCATTCCCACTGCCTGTACAACCCCCCGGCATGCCTCCAGAAATTACAAGCGGGGGCCCTGGAATCTCGATTAGCTGTGCCGCGCCACTTCTCGTCTGTGCTCTGTCTTCGCGGGGAGGCCCTCGGGGCCTGGAGGCAGTGCCCGGCAGAGGGAGCGGGGAGGCCCTCGGGGCCTGGAGGCAGTGCCCGGCAGAGGGAGCGGGGAGGTCCCGGCACACGTTCCCTGCCGTGGATCGGCACGGCCAACCGGGCCCATCCCCAGTGAGGCACATCACAAACATAGCTTGCTGCCGCAGCATCCCGAGGACAGCGCCGGTGAGCCCATGCGCACTGCAGCTACACAGTGCCCCGAGGACAACGCTGGTGAGCCCATGTGCACTGCAGCTACACAGTGTCCCGAGGACAGCACCGGTGAGCCATGCGCACTGCAGCTACACAGTGCCCCGAGGACAACACTGGTGAACCCATGCACACTGCAGCTACACAGTGCCCCGAGGACAACACTGGTGAACCCACGTGCACTGCAGCTACACAGCTCTGTTTTACACATTGTGGCGGGCCCAGGGTCAATTGGGAACCTTCTCTAGCTGTTATAACCTTACAGGCCCAGCCAGGCAACTGCCTTCTGCCCCGAAAGCTGCTCGTGCCTCAGTTCACGTATCCTCCCACAGTGCACAGGGGGACAACGAAAGGCGACCAAGAACAACAAAGCCTGACATCAAACCCGGCCTGTGCGCCATCTTCCAGCAGCTGAGGGGAAGACAGCATTTCTAACCACATAAACTGATACTCAAAATTACATTTCCACTGATTCCAAAAACCCATTATCCTCCGAGAGGCCTGGTAACTTCTCTGCCAAGATACTTAAAGGCAACCTGCTCCTCAATGGCACTGGCACGCAATGAATGACGAATCCCAGACCAAATCATCCTTCCCTCACTCGCCCCAAGGGTCCTGAAGGAGTTTTGTATCCATCTGCAGTGACAGACAGTCTCAGAACACAATTTCTTCAAATATTCCCAATGATGACTCCTCTACATGGGAAGCTTAGGAAATCCAACCAAGAACAGAGCTAGAGTGATACCTGCTGGCACTGACAAGTAATAGCAGCTTATAAAAAGCACAGCTGTTACAGCAGAGGTTGCTGAATCACTGCTGAAGGAAAGTCCTTGCCTTGCTCGTGTGACCCAGCCAAGACTCACCTTCTTCTGCAGCACATTGACCTTGCGCTCCTTGACTTCCAGCATGTCCTTCAGGTCATGGATCTCCCCATTCAACGTCCCCTTTTCCTCAGACATCTCCTGGATCTGCTTGCTCTTCTTGTTCAGCATGGTCTCCTTCTCCTCCAAGCGAAGACGCAGCGCGTCCACCTGCACGAGAAATATGGCGGTCAGCCACAAAGGGACGCACTGCTGGGTGTCCCCTTCACAATGATGCCTGACCCATAAATTTTACAGCCATGAAGAGACTACAGGACCATGATGCTAAATGACCTCATTCTATCCTCATCTTACCCATTCAGTTTTTAACACCTCATTCTTCTGAAAACTAATACTCCAAACATATGTGTTATAATAAAGAAAAAAATCTATTTTTAAAGAGCCATAATTTCATTTCAAAGACCACCGTTACAAAAAAGAGAACAGTCTATTAGCGACCTTGCTAATATGAAGAGAGAAATAGCAGGCTTTGCTCAAACCGTAATCCACTACCACCACCTAGTGGTCAAAACTAAAGTCACAGTTTGAAGATGAGGAAACACCATTTTAGAGGGTGATCAGTGAATTAGAAACCCATTTCTTCAACATCAACTTTGCGGCATGTGCCTTGCATCTTCACTACAGACACCCACCACATTTACCCAAGAAACCAGATTTCAATGACAATTTTTCAACTTGCATAAAATGCTTTTATTGTTAACTATTCAACATTTTTTTGCAAAAGTGTAATTCTCACTTACAGTGTTAAGTCCGCCTTACACATCAATCAAGAACATTTGGTGTGGTGATATATGTGATGAATATTCAATATGTGCATATTATTTACAAAAAATATCAGTCAGAATAAGTAGCTACACTCAGTTTCATGTCCATGATGATATAGGGGCTCACCAACCACATACTCCCGAAAACTCACCCACTTAAAAGCTCACAGATTTGCTGATGACGAGTCACTTGTAACAAGCAAGGGCTGTGCGTGTACTGCCCCTAGTGGCTAAAATGTGTACTCAAATTAAGGTTTTGTTAGTATGGCTAAATCGCGTTTGAAGGAAAAAAAAAGAGTTCTTGTAGACCTACAATACATTAATAAAAACAAAAGTAGATGGACGAGACATGACTTGTAAGTTTTTAATGATTTGAAGAGTTGAGCCCCAGGTGACACTGAGCACTGGAGTACCTCGGTCTGCAGGATCGCGGCTCGCTGCTCCTTGGCCGTCAGCGACTCCTTAAGCACCTCAATGTGCTGCTTGCTGTCTGAGAACTGGTTGGTCAGTGTCTCCAGCTTGGTCTGCAGGCCCAGCAACTCTGTGTCCTTCCTGGAGAGGTCCTGCTTCACCTGGTCAATCTGAGGGCATCCCCAAGGGCAGGAGGGAGAGAACAATGAATCAAGCCCCATCCGCAGCCTGAATGGAACCTCAACTTCATGTGGGCTGGGATTAAAACCACACATGGACCTACACCAGCCTGTTGTGCCTGGGCCTAGAGACAGAGACAGGTCTCAGAGTGAGTATAAGCACTATACAGCTTTAGTTAATACAACAATAGATACACAAGGAGTAACTAGCTGCCCATTATCGATTCAAAATAGATACACAGGCTAAATCTCCAGCTGTGCGCAGCTGCATGAGAGTGACTGCAAAAAGATCAATGCCTTTATTTACTTTATAAAAAGTATTGAAATTCAAGGGATCCCATATGGATACTAATTATCCTATGACTTCTGCAAGTAACACATAACACATTTGACAATCCCCACCCTTCTATCTGCAAAACTGGTTCCGACCAGCTGAGCAGGCAGTGGAAGTATTAACTTAATTGACCAAAAGGCCGAATGTTCAGGTCCCCGGAGAGCCCCAGCTGCCGTATCTTTCAAAAAATACATACACACGGCATCTCAGCTGTGCCCTGAAATAAATAATAAATCATAATCCACTTCTGGGTCCCGTAGGGGCTCAGCAGGGTGCTGCCTCAGCAATGACATCAATAATTGAAACTTCTGGTTGAGATGTAGAGGGCAAGGTCCTGCTTCCCCATTGGCTAGGATCAGAACACATGACTGGTGTACTGGAAGGCTACTGGCCAGAGCTGAGATGCAGTTAAATTGATATCTAAACATGCCAACACACAATTCTCCCAAATGATACCTCATTTTACAGTTGTATGGAACATCCTGCAAAGAAAGGGTGACAGGTGAATAGAAAAAAAAAAAAAAAAAACACACACACACACACACACACACAAATACAAATAAAGTCAAAGAAACACTTTGGGGGTCCAGTTTTGCAAGTGGTAGCCATGGTTCCCAGTAAAGTTGATATGATAAGTGCCCTACGTTCATTTGTTGTCAATTTATATTCACATCATGGTTAAAAATCCTGGTTCAAGAGGAGGGAGCAATGCCACACCCAACAGGGAGAATCCCTTCGTTTGAAATTAGTATGGTGTGGGTTCCAATTTGTGATTTAAGTCCACGTATAAGAATTGGCGTATAAAAATAAAACAAGCAGGGGAGCATGCTCCCCCAGGAGAGGCGCCACTCTACAAAAACACACCCCCCCAAATGGCAAAATTGCATGCCGGACAGAAAAGGGCCAAGGGTAGGACGGACCTCCAGATACCGTGACTCTACCTGCGGGCACCCCAGAGAAGAGGCGTGCTATGACCGTGGTGGGAGAAGCTAATTCAGCCAAGTGGTCATTAGTGTTCAAAGCTCAACCCGACCAGCGCTAGAGAGCGAGCAGGGAAGCTCAAAATCCAACCTCATTCTGAAGACAGAGCACGAGCAAAATGGAGAAAAGGGGAGCAGGTTTGGGAGAGGAAGAGACAGACAAACGGAGAGGAGCTTCTGTGAGCCGAGTGTGATGCCAGCCACTTTCTGCTAGTTTGGAGGAGGAAGAATTCTGTATTCCTGATGGGGGAAGGAGGCTCTGATGCTGGTCCAGCTCACAGGAATAAAGCACTAACACTATAAAAGTTTCTCTGGCACAAGAAACTAAGCCTGCCCACGCAGGCAGAGTCTCTAGCTTCTAAGCGCCCCCATTTCCACTCAGCTCTTACAGATCACTATTTAATTTAGAATGAAAAATGCACCATTCTTTCGACAATTTCACTAACTGACCATCCTTTTATTCATGACTCTCAGGTTCATCTGTTTTGGTTCTCCTGATACCACCATTCTCAATCATCCATCCAACCATTTTCTATACCCGCTTGTCCTATGCAAGGTGGGGGGGCGGGGTCAAGAACCTATTCCAGAAGCTATGGGCATAAGGTGGGGAATAACCCAGGATGGGGCTCATTCGCAATCAGGAAAAGCCGTATTAGAATTACACCTAACTAGACGCAAGGTAAATGTCAGACATGTGACTTAGCATATTAGCATGAATGCAGAGCCATATTACACTATGGCTTTCACAAGGCCTACATGCATTCCAATACGTGCCTCATCCCTGAAACTGCCACGACACACAGTGTGAGTTAGCCACAAGCAGCTGCAGACAGACTCGCAGGCAGCCGGGCATTTTTCAGTGTCAAGAAGACAGAGCTCAGGGTGTTGAAATTAGCTTGAGAGGTGGCACTGGCTCTGTCCGTCCCATGATGCTTTGCATACACAGGAAGCCTTACTGCATAGACCTCCCGCTGCAGCTCAGCCACACGCTTTTTCAGCTCCTCCCCCTGGGCCTCTTTCTGAGACATCTCCTCCTTCAGCTGCTCTACCTGTCAGGAGAGTGTGTTGTTAACCACAACACTGACCATTTGGCAATATCCATTAGGTCACATGATCACACCACCCAGGAGAGATTTAGTGCTCCACTTCCAAGAAGTGTGGTCCCCACAAAGCGATTCCACCGCAGAGCAAATCTGGGCAAAGCAAAGATGACAACATTCGAGGGTTGTCCACAACAAACGCAAGGTCAGCTCTACATTTAGTTTGATCTGGACGAAAAAATGGGATGAAATGTTCACCTGACACACGTATCAACACCAGCATACGGCCGAACAGGAGAGCTAGCAGCACCGTGGACAAGCAAAAGCATCCCAGATTCGAGATGTCATTTGTTGCCCATCAATCGATGCTGGAATAACACTGATTAAAAATAACCACCACATCACTTATAATAAAACATGAATAATCGCAGTCATGATAAAAATAAAACCAGCCCAGAGAAAGAGAAACAGAAGCAGGTCATGGCTGAGGCTCCACCTTGTTCTTCATGAACTTGGAGTGACTGCGGTAGACCTCCATTTGCTTCATCTCCTCCTCCCGCTCCTCCGTGCTCAGTGCACCGTTGGACTTGAGCATCTGTATCTCCTCCTCCTGGTCCCGCAGGCTTCGCTCCATGGAGCTGATCTTAGAGTCCTGACAGTGGAGGAAACAGGCAGTTTGACAGCATCTCTGCATGACCTACAAAGCATGGGATTCATTAGTATGGTCTGCGCTTGAATATGAGGGAACCCTGTACAGAGATGCTGCTTCACTTCCTGGATTCAGCAATTTGCTGACAGGGGCTAAAGCTTTGCAGAGACTGGAGAAACTGGTGCGGCCTGCAAAGCAGTCCCATGTGTACTCAGACGCAGACATACACCCTGCTCTCTCTCACACAGAGACACACATCCTGTGCTCAACTTCACCTTCATCTCAATGATGGTCTGCAGGGCCTTGGTTTTGGCTGATTCTGGGGCTCCATCATAGCGCCGATGCAGCTCCTGGTCAGGCAGAGTATCAGTCACCAAAGGAGAACCAGTCAGAATCCATCACACATCATCCAGGATGATCTTTCCCACCCGTGCCTATAACTTGTAAAGCTTTCATCTTCCTCTTGTTTCCACACAGTCTCCTCCATAGAACAATGAGCTCTGGTGACCTCTAGTGGCTCAAACAATCCAGACATTTCCTGTAACCTCATCTGCTTCTAGAGAAACCAGACACCAGACATTCTGCAGTGGAGGAAGATAATCAGTTTAAGCCAGGGCTGCAGACAACTGACAGGCGTCCGTGCTGAACGAGAGCGTGACCCCGGAGTCAGAGGGATATTTCAGCTTCAGTGACACTCGAGTGGTCTGTTCCAGCCCCTCCCTCTTGGAGAATAGCTCATTACCGAAGCACTGCGACTCACACATACGCATGTGACTGGAAGCACATTCCGAGCAGTCAGTTTTTGAGCAATTTCAGGAACACAAAGCTACAGGAGGGCCTTAAACTTCAACAGCGTTTTGCTTTCCGTCAAAATCTTCTTCAGGGGATAAATTTCAAGGTTAAGGCCCATATCCCACAAGACCCATCATGCCGTCTATTCTGATCCACTCTTACCAAGCGCAGACAAAATCCTAAAATCCAAATATCTAGCTACAGCTCTCATGAAAACAAGGTTGGAATAAATGTGCCACATTATAGTTTAGGTGAAGTGTGTTTTTTTTTCTCCCTGAAGTGGCTTAAAAGCTCACACACCAAAAAATAAAGAAATCAATGGTAGGAAGCAATTTAAAATTTCATACCACGTCTGCCTGCCAGAGTCAGTGTTGAGGCTGAAATAAGCCACATAAAATACACCATGCCATTGATCTCTCAAAACGATTATCCAAGTTCACTTTAAGAGCAAAATTGACTAATAAGGCGCCAGCATGCTTACCACGCAGTTTGTCTTCCGCCTGAATCTTAAGCCTTTTCATCGCTAACGAGGCCTTGTTTTTCAATGCTATCTCTGTCGATCAGATGCTTGAGCACCACATATAAGGTTTTCCCAAACCCTTCGTTGTTTAGTCAGCAGTGCCTCTATAGTGAGTGTGCACAGAGGCTACAAAGTCAACAGGAACCAACAGATCGGCCAGTTGGTCCATCTCAATGTTTCTTAGGCAGATGTGGACACTAGATATGCAGCCTTGGTTATACGTCCACCCTTCCTGGATTCCAGGCTGCAGCTACTGCAGCTGAGGGTTAACTGCAGTGCAGACTTGGCAGTGCATGCATCTGGGAGCCCACCATCCCTGGCACTGCAGATGCAGTGTACAGTCAGTAGGGCCGGGCAATTAAATACCTAACCCTTTCACTGATCTTCATTAAAAAGGGCCAAGTGGGATGTGAGACAGTAGGTGGCAGTATTTCCAAGCTGCTGAGTTTCCTGGGGGTTGATACCTCTGCACCCTCCCATCCCTGTCTGCCACTAGGTACACATGACCTGCATACTAATGAGCGCAGACCCCTCCCCACAGTGCGAAAGAGTGAGTGACCTGAACAGCCCCTCCTCACACGGCATCTGGGGTAGAGGCCCAAGGTGCCTGCTGGTTTCAGCCTGTTTGGGCACATACAGACAGCGGGCGCCGGCAGTGATGGTGCGGAGGGGGCATAGCTGATGGCCATTTCCTCCACCTGCGGTGCTTCATTCCCCAACCCAGACTGATCTCAGCCAGTTTGACGCTAGATCCCATTAGGAGGACAATCGTCCGTCACCTAACTGAGGGCACCTCATTCCCACGGCAGGCCAAGTGTGTGCCGGTCAGTCACATTACTGCTGTCCCATAAGGATTTGTTGGCCGTGCTTCCACGACGTATCATCATTCAGAGGGTGGGTGCGAAATCAACCACTTACATGGTACATACTGAATTTCTTCAGAAGCCTACTACTCAGTCGATAATGTAGTGTGTACATTAATATGCATGAAAACAGTCACTACTTGCGTCCTCCCTCACATCAACAAAACAAAATTTAAAAAATGCACATTTGAGTCAACTAATGTAACTGGGTATTGTCTTCTACTTACATTTCTACAAAGACACAGGCACTTCCTCCACCATCCTGACAAAAATTTCTGAGCAAGCGACCCTTTATGCCACTCTAGTGCCTTTGTGGGACAGCGTAGAGTCCATCGGTTGCAAATATCTGAATTTCACAGAATGTTTCATGTTATCCGGAAACTGTTCACCCAGAGATGTAGGAGTCAGAGGGGAGATATACCCCACCCATTTAATTTGTTTTCATTCACACCCCACCAGTAAGTACACCTTTGTACATAACTTGTATCTACCGCAATATCAGTCTCCTACATCTTTGTGGTTACATACTGTCTCATCCATACTAGATAAGATTCGGACATACTACATTTCCCCTACTATGTAGCAAACATATGCAATTTTGGACGCACCCAAAACTTAAAATGGGTGTAAATCTGCTGCATTGACCAGTGTCATACAGTGCGGGCCGACGGCATGAGGGACCGACCTCGCGCAGAGCGCCGACCTCCTTCTCCTTCTGCTCCAGCAGGCTCTCCAGGTGGTGCACGTGCATCTCGGCGTCGGCCAGACGCCGCGTCCGCTCGTGATCCTCCTCGCTAGCCTTGGCCGGCAGCCCTTTGCTCTGCAGCATCTCCAGCAGCTTCTTGATGGACTCGTCGCGGGCGCTGAGGGTCTGCTTCTGCGTCTCGATGCGCAGCTCCATCTCCTCCAGCGTCTTGCGCAGCAGGAAGAGCTCCTTCGCCTGCCGCTCGTGCTCGCCGTGCAGCCGCTGGAAGTTCTCCTCGGTGAGCTCGGCGCCTAGCGGCTCGCCGGGCCGCGTGCTGCAGTCTTGCTGGAACAGCTGGTTGAGGTCACGCTGGATGCGCAGCTCATCCTGCAGGGCCTGGATGGTCATCTGCAAGTGCTGCGACAGGGAAGATGGAGAAATTGATGACAGAGACAGGAATTACAAAAGTCTGAAGAAGGAAGCCTGCTACCATACAGCAGCAACTGACATAAAAGCGACAGCCTGTCATAAACCAAACAAATCAGTCAGAAATTAGGTCCACACCTCATAACCCCATAAAAGCAATTTGATTAGAATGCTTATCCACCGCACTGATGCAGTAACTTGCCAAGAGGGGACGCTCTCTTAACTTGCTAGCCATAGACGGCAGCGCCTGCCAGCTTGCCCATTAACATCCCTACTTCATGTCATTCATAATTCACACAAAATTTGTAGATTTGGCAGCTGAATAAACTCTGCAGGTGAAGACATTGGCTCAGAAGCACAGAGGCCTCTCTGGGAGGATTTGAATGCTCAGCCATCAAGGTGACCAAAGGTTCAGTTCTTAAACGGCTCTGCCATTTCTGCCATGACAGTCAAGCTGAGCTGAGCTGCAGGGAATATAAGTGGCCATGAGGGGGCAGCACAGTTATAGAGTGACATCAGAGGCGATGCACTGTGCAGGGAGCGCGGCTGAGCTTAAGTAACGCACAGTCCATCCCTCCACTGTCAAGCACAGAAGATCGACCCAGCACCGGCAGTTTGGAACCGTTCGGTGGTGGATAACCAAGCAGGCCAACTCACCAGTGAACGTCACTGTAAAGCCACATACAATCTAAGACGATGCACTTGCCTTCCTCTCTGGCCTTTTACAAAAGTGCTCACCAAATAAGTGATCTGCAGCCTGCCTCGCTCACTCTAGACACCAAGGGGGGGCTAGCAGTTTCTCTCCCAGCCATAATTCCACAGGCGACCCCGGTTGCCAGGCAACGGCAGCCGTCTGCAAGCACACGGAGTACATGTCTGTTCCCTCTAACGCAGAGTGCCTGCCAGGAGTGAGCCAAGGAAAGGCCACCATCAATCCTCAGCTGAGCCATCCTGGTCACACCTTTAACCCCCCCAGGGATGTGGGAACCGGGAAAAGTGGGAAATACCAAGAGTCTGGGTAAATATATACTCAAAAACACATACCTAATCACCTGTTACGACACAGAACAAACAATAAAATAGGTGTGTTCCAGTTTTAGATCAAGTGCATAATGCAGAAAAGTTAGGGGCAAAGGGCTCATTAGACAGCTGATTTATCAGCAGTAAAGAAAGGAAAAATGTCAAGAAAGCCTCGCGTCAATCACCCAGTTCAGCATCTACCAGGGGGCGGCTAAGCCACCTGCCAGTCTAAAAAAGATCAAACCAGAATCAAATCTCAGGAATCAAGCTTCTTTCTGAATCTCATCTTCGGTGCCGTGTATCTGAGGGTCAGACACACTGATCTCCCTCTGAGAGAGTGAGTATGGGTCAGGGTTTATCTTGGGGCTTACGCACAACACGCCCAGCTGAGGGGTAAAAATGAAAAACCCCCCAAGTGTCCTACCCAGACCCAAGTCCCTGCCAGCTCACCCTGGTTGGGATCCTGCCGTAATCAGCTATCATCTGTCTTCACATCAGTGACCAGTGTTCCACCTCCAACCGGTGATATTAAAGCAGCACACAGTGTCCCGCAGAGACAGGGCAAAGCCACACACAGAGTACGGTCAGCACAAGAGAGGTATAGGTAGGATACGGTTCCCATGTCAACCTAGCGCACCTCCATCCCTTGTCGCCACGGGAACGCGATCTGCGGCTCGAGGCTCCATGACACCAGGCGTGCACTCAGACAGGCTGACGTCCGCAGGCTGGGGAGAGCGCCGTGAGACACACGCGTGTGCCAGCTGGCATAAGCATGGAGCTACTGCGCCCGGCTTCGTCTCCATGGTCACGGGGCAGGCGAGCGGTCCCACTGCTGCAGCCACCATCCAGACCCGGCCCACGCCCTCACCCAGGACACCCTCTCTACACGGCTATCTGAACCGACTGCTTTCACACCAAATGCAGCAAGGGAGGCATAGAGGCCACACAAGACGGACACGCAAGGGGCAGAAGAAGCAGGGAGAAAGAAGCACACCAAAAATCGTATTTCTCCACAATGAGCTACCATCAGCCAGAGGACAGAAGCCAGCTCAGGTTCAGGGGGACTGTGAAACTGGACCATGCTGCAGCCACTTATAAGAAAGTGGATCATGTGACCGACACACTTTCCCAAATTTATACATCAGAGCTTTAGGCTGACAGTTTAGACAAGCACACAACAGAAGCGTCTCCTGAGAGGAACCACAACCTTTGGCCAAGAGTGGCAGTGCAGACCAGCAAGGCATAAGCGCAGTTAACCAGCCCGAAAGCAGTTTAACATGCTGAAACGTTCAACCAAGAATTTCTCAGAACAGACATGTTCCTTACCGAGCCCAGCAAATAGATCCAGCAAAATTAAAGCCACTGGCAAACCGAACAAGCAGGAGTGGTGTGCAGCTCAGCAGGCTAAGCCTCCGCGCCTCTGATCAGAAGGTGCACAGTCCGAGACCGGCCTCAGCAGAACAGTCACGTCCGCGAGCCCCTAGGCAAGGCCCTCACTGCGGCTCCACAGGCTCCGTATGTGGCCGTCCTTCGCTCTGATCCCCAAGGTTGCCCTCACCTTAACATATGTCTGAGCAGGATTGGGTAGGCGAAGAGAGAATTTCCCCCCGGGGTCAATAAAGCATGATTCTTCTTCAAAGGTCATGAATGCACAGTGAACGCACTATGTTAATTTAAGACATGCATATTAAGAAACAATATTCACAGTTTCAAACTGATGATCAACAATGCAAAGGAAAAAAAGTGTTTATCCGGTATAAGGTTATGTGAGCCAGGAGCCTGGAGGATGCACAAAGGGACACCCTAGACAGGATGCAAGTCCATGCAGAAACAAGCATTTTCAAGTTTTTGGTACTTTTAATACGTATTGCATAAACACAGTGAATATATGAAACACCGTGATGAGGTGAAGTGCTTTCTGGTGCACTTATTCTGAGACCAGAAGATTCTCCCGGCCTCCCAGAGGTTTAAGTTCAGCGAAGTACAAAAATCCACCCCAAAGAACAACCCGCATGTGTTCGTCACACAGACGCCACTTCAGGCATCTGCCACAACGGCAAGCGGCAGGAAGGGAAAAGGCACATCTTTTAGGCAGTGGAACAGAATGGGGCCAGCCTAAACTAAACTTTATTTAGGTTAGGAAAGAAGCTGTACGCAAGAGCTTTACTAAAATTTCACCAGCAAATATCCCTCCAAGTAAATCGCAAAAGTGAGACGGCGGCATCCCATTCTCCCCAGGCCCTTTCCGAACGGAAACATTCCACATGTGAAACCGGGACACGTCCAACTCAGTCCACTCCCTTGCTGCTGTTACACATACACACGAGGCCAAACTGCCATGGACTGTTCCCAACGATGACAGCAAGGCTAAATGGAACAGCGATGACAGTCGATAGCAACGGTGAGCCAACAGCCAGCAAAAACAAAATTAAGACCGGCGATTAGTTCACGTCACCGCTTGAAGACCATTACATTGTGAAGCACTCTGCAGCGGTGACCAACGGAGATCCATCAGCCCTCCAGAGGAATGGAGGATGGCAGCATCTCAGAAGGTCAAAGGGACGTCTGGGTGGCTCCATTGGCAACAGAGCATCAAGCCCAGGGACCGAAACAGAGAACCAGCAGAGCAGAAATAGGCCACGTTTCAGCTCAATAACGGCTGCCATCTCATCCCTGATGCCTTACAGTTAGCTAAAGGTGCACTAAGGGCGACAAAGTGAATTATTCAAAGAACTTCCCCTAGGAAGACGAGGCCGGCAGTGCTGGCTGAGGCGGAGCCTCGCCCCCAGAGCCTGCTCAGCGGCTAATTAGCACTGCACAGTTACCTAGTGACAGAAGGGCAGGTCAAGCAAATTCAAGGATCTTGGCGAGGTTGAGGGGTTTAGGCATGCAGTCGGGGTGTGGTAGTTGGGGAGGGGGAGGGGGACTGTCAGTCCCAAGACATCATTAACTGTCATTATACCATTAAGCATGACACTTGAGAGACCTTAAATTAAGATAGTTTAATGGAGTACATTAAAATCAGCAGTGTGGTACAGGCTTTTCATCAAGCTAAATACTGCCGTCTCTCCGCCCTCCCTTCTACTACTTCTCTTACACATGTTCTGTCCGTCACCCTGACCGAACATCTGATATTCCGCGTGGCATGGCCACAGAGACCCAGATCTTGTGATCCATTCGGAGAGATTTTATCATTAAGGTGGGCTCCTCTTAACAGTAATGTAGTCGTGTGGCTTTGTGCGATGTCAGCAAGCTACAATGAAGGTTTTTCACTGGGCCAAAACAAAGAGTGGCCTGTCTTAGCTCTGAAAGGCTTCATTGACATACTGCTTCACGTGATTATTTATCAGCCTTTATCGGAACCAACAACTCCTTCCTTTAAATAGATTATTAAACAGACTATTTTTATAAATAAACTATTGGGGAAACACATGCGTCAGAGATGAATCACACACAGTCAAAACCAATAGCAAATAAACAGTCATAACAGACAACAGCACCAGATAAGCACTGCAGAAGCCCCAACAGACATGTCACTGATAACATCCATCCATCTTCTAGCTGCTTATTCTGGTCAGGGTTATGGGGGGGGGGGGGTTGGGGGGGCTGGGGGACACCC
>JAABNX020000070.1:24123899-24139173 GCA_015163995.2 Mormyrus lacerda
GGGGGGGGTTGGGGGGGCTGGGGGACACCCTGGACTGGATGCCAGTATGTCACAGGTCACCCAGCCCTAACCTTAACCATAAGCAGCCAGACAAAATAAGAGACTTCTGGCATGGTTCATTTTTTTAATTGCATTCACAGATCTTTGCGTGGACCTGAAAAATGGTTCCCCCCCACACACAACATAAAAAGTAGCAGGTTTTTATTACACTGTGCGGAACATTTGGTCCCTACAATGTAATATAATTCCACACGCATACAGTCATACCCTAAGAGCAATTCTGAAACACCATGTAGCCTTAACTGCATGTCTCTGGCCAGCAGCTGGAAACTCAGTTAACAAGGGGAGAACATGCAAACTCCACACAAAGGTGAGATTCGAACCTCCAACCCTGGACTTGTAAGCCATGATGTTGGCCTGATTATTATAAAATAATTAACAGACCAGACAATAGAAACAACACTGAAAGTTAGTATTTGATACATTTAAACTTAATTTAATAGAGGCATTCTAGAGAGGAAAATTCCAGCAAACGTTAAATGTTTTGTGTTCGTGGCCTCCACTTAGGTGCTGAGCCAATGGGAGCGCAGGGTGAAACACGGTGTGATATCAACTCCCCATGATGCTCACTGCAGGCTGCTCCTCTTCACTGCAGCCCATCTGGACTCAACATGAATGCTGTGAAAAGGGCGCCGTCAGCTTTTTCCACATATTTCCACTTTCTCAATCAGCATTTCTCCCCTATAGGCAGTGCCCCCCCAGGGATAATCCTGATGCCACAGGGTGAGGGAAAAGGTCATAAAGGCCTTAATTAGCCAATTTCAAAGTTCAAAAGTAGCTTAAAGTACCTATGTAATAAAACAAATAATGTCAACTGCACTTTGAATAAAACAAACAAAAAAAAAGATAAAACTACTTTGAAAATATCCATAAAATATTTTTTAAATCATTAAGGGGAATGACTAAGCTTGGGGCTGGGGGGGGGGCAGCCTTTTCCTGTATCCTCAGTCAGGTGCCATTAGGCACAATCCAGCCAGAACAACTGGGCACACATACAGGTCTCCCCTGGCCCCTCCCTCTCCGTCAGCACCCTCCTACGTGCTTCATAGATGGACCGGATGCCACTGCAAATAAACCACAGGCTGCAGAAGAAAGGAAAACATCCAGAAAAGGAGTGGAATCCACTGGAATTTCTGCGCTTGGTCAGAGGAGCCACAACGCAAAAGAGGCAGACCAAAAAAAAGCACAAAAAACAATGACACGTTATATTACGAGGTGATGAACGTCTCAGAACATGACCAATCAAGCATGAGTGACCTCTGACCTTTACCCCCCTCCCTCAAAACAAGGTCCTACAGATAGATGCTTGAAAGGTTGTAACAAAATCACATACACACACATAAACATGCATGTGTTGGTTTGCATAAGCGGCAGACAGTTGCTTTTTCCTCTGCAACCAAGGCACTGACTTGAGTTAAGGCTTTGATTTAAACACAGAAGCCCTCTGATTTAAACAATCAGCTCTTACATAATCACAGAGGTTATACAGTTACGTAACAAGAGGAAGGAGCTTGTTTCAGGCCGAGAGAGCCTTTGTGGATGTGCAGGTGACCAGAAATAGGCAGCATTTCAATGAAGTGTGTTTAAAATATGTATCTATTTTTGAGCATTTTTAAATTTGTTTCTCACCGAATGGGGGGAAAAAATCTGATGTAATTTGTAACAAAATACTTTGAGGAATTGTATTTTATGTATTTAAAATAATTTAATATGTCATTTTATTTTTAGTATTTTAAGAACCTTCATCACCTGGCTTTCAGATTTTTTAAACTGATGCGATCCTCACACTTTGACAGTTGGGTCCGCAGACTGCACAGTATGTCAATGGCTTACTGTGGCTAATGGTTCAGGAAAGTGGGAGGAGCCTCCATCAGCCAATCAGATTCCACTCATTTAAATTTTAATTTATATATCTATAGCTGTTCCATTTCAAGTTTAATGTGTCATTGTATTTATTTATTTTCTGTCATTTTAAGAACCTTCTTCATCTGGCTTACACTTTTAAATATTCTATCACCATTTTTGGCTAGATGCAAGTAAATCATGTGACCCAGGGCCGGTTAATCCTATAGGCGGCATAGGCGGCTACCTAGGGCACCAACTTCTAACAGACTGATCAGCTAATTTCACTTTGCCTCGGATGGGGGGTGCTGGTGGTGATGCTTGCCTAGGGTGCTACATCGGCAAGGACCAGGACTGACCAATCCTATCTTGCTGGGTCCAGCTTGCTCATTCTCAACTTCATCTTCCCATGACCAGTAATCCCAGGAAAGAAGCTGCTTTAGAGATTGCCACAAATTGCCTTAAGGTAAAGTGTGTAATCCCATATACTATCAGATGCCGCTCACTAAATGTCATTATTGGACAGAAAAAGAGAGTCATTAGCAAACAGCAGTGCTGTTACCTAGAACATGAGAATTAACTTACTAGCCTGCTTGTGGCATTCTAGGTAATTTCAACAGGCATGTTCAGGCAGCGGTATCTTGTGGTTTGTCAGATATGGAAGACTTCATCAGCGATAAATCAGGATAACTACTTCGTCTGATTTTCTGGAACACGGAACCGCGATATCCACCCTTCCAACCCCAACCTACTGCTGCAGGCGCGGCCTGTTAAGCTGTCATTATATTACAAGTGTTATTAAAGTCATTTTTTCAGTTTACAGTTGGCACTTTAACACATGTAAATTACAAAAATATAATTCTATTTAAACTTATGGCAAGCTGTTTATTTTGTAAATATTCCACATCTATTGGGGCAGTAATGGGACATATTCATCGTGATCTGTTACTATTTCACATGATATTTGTGTTTTTAAATCATGGATTACTTGTATTTTAATTAAATAAAAAATACTGGTGCAAGAAAATGTATTTTATTCTGATATAAATTACAAGTACTTGGTCATCAAATGTAACAAAATACTTTTTCATGAATTTGTGCCCATCTCTGCAAGTGACCTGGCTCTGGTTCTGGTTCTTGTGAGGAACAGGAGACTGTGCCTCCATGAGATGTCCATAAAAATAGTGAATCACATAAAAAGCTGATGCAGGAACAGTGGAGCCGCAAAATAACTGCTGAAAATTTCAGGCAGGCTTAATGAGGCCAAAGAGGTCACACATAAGGCAGCAAGATCCTGGCTACCATAAAATGTCAACAGGCTGAAAAAAGCAAAGTACCTTATTTTGGGGTCTAAAGCTAGATGCTCATTTCCTGCTGCAGAGTAGGGCTCTCCATCATTCATTAACACATTTCAAAAAGTAGCAATTAATTGATTGTTGAAACACTACTCTTAGGAAACCTGGTAGTCAACAACGTGGGAGTGGATATGCATTATATCAGGTTGCACAAGGTTGGGGGGGGGGGGGGTCACTTAGGTAAAAAGAGCAGCAGATGATCAGATAATACCTTTCAACCCCATTACAGCAGCAGCACAGGGACAGCGTGACTACACTGTTCGCAAACAAGCCACATCTGTTCCTAGAGGCCACATGGCAGAAATGTCCAAAGGTTACCCCAGAGTTTCACAAACACCATATTGCTGTGCTCACACTCTTGGCTGCATCTTTTGGTAGGCCTGGAGACCCTCTCATTCTGAGACATTGTGTTGCCCAGCTTAACATCATCACTAGCATCAAAAAGGGGTTATAGAACCCATCAACAAAAATCAACAAAAATGACATGTCACAGAGCTGAGGCATCTCTGAGCCATTTAAACGATGAGGGCCTGGGTTTTATTATTGACTGAAAGTGCAAACACTCCCCCAAAAGGCAAAAAGGAGGCAGCCAGGCTTGTGTCTAAAAATACATGCCAGAGAGAGCAGCTCACCAGTAAAAACCTGACACTGCTGTTGTGCTGTTCTGAGTCGGCGTGGGTGTCACTAAAGTGCGGCTACTGCATCACACCTGTCCGGTGGAACCTTCTGTGACTGTTTCATCACATGCAAAAGGCAGCTCCCACCTAGTGCCAGAACATATTTCTGACGTGTGGCTGAAATGACCGGAAGCAGTTGAATCGCACGGCCCCTGGTGCAGAAGTGGGGCAGAAAGCAGATTTAACCACCACATCTTTTACCTGTGCTGGTCCCAGGGACATCCTTGGAGAAGTACATCTGATCTCAATCTAGTGGTGCAGATATGAAGATTTTGATCTATATCAATATTCACTATATTTTTGTCCAATATCACAGATGCCAATAACCAGGTAACCTCTGAACCACTTCATGGGGTGGGTTTGCCAGACCACATTTGTGGAATGAATGTCGCATCATTTGATCAGCTTTGATAATGAATTAAAAACATGTTGCAGGTTGTATAAAACTTAAACTAAAGGGAGTTGCCACCCATCCCACATTTTATGGGATTGTTCCAATAAAGATATATAATTTCATTATAAAATCTACTGAAAAATGCAATGGCATGTCCCCTACTCAAAAAACTGTGGGGGTGGGGGTAGTTTGGCCAGATTGAAAAGGGGCAATAAAACTTCTAAGCAGTGAATGAGCCGATGAAATTCCTCATCCTCCACTACAGAAATTGGTTGATCATCCAATACAATCATCTCTATTATTTTAGTAGCTGCATCTTTAGTTCTGGGCCGCCGTCTTTGAAAGTTTAAATATCAGCCAAGACTGTCACATCAGACCGATGCCAACATCTTGATTTTTAAACAAAATAGGCTGAAACCAATATGTTACAGAGACGCATCATGCATCTCTAAGACTAACATTACTTTTTCCATTACTTGACTATTGCTAGTGTCTAAAATGTTTTCCTATCAGCGGGCGATATTGACCAAGACCTACCTGCATCATATCACAGTGATACCAATATCTTGATTTTTGATGAATATTGGTTGATGCTGATATGTTGATCAATATATCGAACATCTCTATCTCAACCGCACTTTTAAAAATAAATTTAGGGTTCACAGAGGCATCTGCCAATCACAGAATAAAACAGGGACATGATTCAAACACATCTAAATCTAACCCTACCCAGTAGACAGCCATTTCCTGTGGTCATCCCTATAGCAGAAAAGGAGGCGGAGGAGGAGAGTAGTGTTTCTTTACAGGTACAGCACACTGAGCACAACCTGCTTCCCGCACAGCTGGGATTGCCGCCTTCCAGTGTGTCACTTTTAACCTAAACCTTCTTCCTGTGACATTTTAGACTTCTTCGTGACAAGTTGACATCACTTTGAAAACTGAGATCACGCATCATCTGAGCACAGGCTGTCTTGAGGTATTCTAGCAAGAAATAGATTCCTAGACTGACAATGCTTTGGAATGCTATGAACAACCCCAGTCCAGCCATGAACAAAATATGTGCATTGCACACAGCGTCCTTGACACTAGAGGGCAGCAGCACTGTCCATGGCAGTTCTGTGTTACCTGCCAATAGTAACAAACCCATTGCTGATCCCTAACCCAACTCAATAAGCAACCCATCCAAAATAACTGGATCTGTCGGAAATCTTTAAGGGATATTCAATTGGCCAAACAGCCAAACCAGTCTCATCAAAACTGCAGTAGCATTCAGGAATGTTCAGAGTAAAACTGGCTTCTTCATTGGTCTGTTTTCCAGTTGTACTTTTTGCACTTCTCATTACAATCATTATTCATTCATCAAAAGAAGAGTATATATCACACAAAAGAGCAAAGAGTTCTGTGAAAGATGGCAAGGACTGGAGAAGACGCATCACTTTCACCCTCATAGGGACAGGCGCACAGAGGATACCAGCTTGGCCTAAATGGTGTTCTGAGTCAAGCTGATGGTTTGTGTAATTAACCAGATGCGGGGGTGTGGGCGAGAGACTGGAGCAGATCCGAAAAAGCCATCACCAATTAGAGCGGTCGCTGATTAGATAGCTGCTACTTAAGCATTAAGGCAAATCAGCACCATGCTGGCTTTTTTCTTGTAAGCCAGTGGCGGCATTTAAAACAGGGAGGCAGAGCGAAGGCAAAATTACACATCTTCCCAAAACACCCGAGACTAATCATTAACATCCCACCAGCACTGGTTACTCCCCGTTGGAGAGAAACAACAAAGAGAAACTCATCTCCATCAGCAGAATCGAAAGGTCCGAATCAAGAACCAGGATTGTGGCTAGAGACGTGCCGCATGTTCTGACAATCCTAGCCGGTGAAGGACTAATTGCTTGACTGCTTCACAGAGATTAAGCAAGTCATGGAGAGTCTCTAAAGCAGCACCGTGCAGGAGAACAACAAGGCCAACATGCATCCTTCCTACTGGCAAGAAGCTCAAGGAGGGGGTTGAATAAAAAGATGTATGTCTCTCTTCTTAACCACAAAGCCCCGTCTATATTCACTCCATTGCCAAAATTTACAAAGACACAGTGCATTGTTTACAATGAAGGTTCCATGCAAACAAGGTCCTCATCTACAAATGAAGGCTAAGTTCTCTCACATACCGGCCAACTGAGTCTGCTCCATTAGAATGATCTTAGGTTATGTACATTCGAAATCTCTCTCCACTTTCTCTGTGGTCCACTTCTATAGATTTAGCACTAATGCCAGATCTTGCTAAGTAGATGCTTTTAACCAGTGTCTTACATTTATATTAAAATTTTGGATATTAGCACCTGTGAAATTCCTCAGCACCCTGCTCACAGGTACAACACCCAAAAGACCCTTCCAGAACTCTCCAGTCAGCTGGCATGTTTCTTGAGACAGGTGGCTGGACCCACCCACCCCGTTGTGGTTGACATGCTCCCTCCACTGTGCTTTGCTGGGAGCCTGCCAACCAATCAACCTCACAGCGACAGCACAGATCCAGTTCTGACATGCGTACATATACACCGACACACTCCCACCTATGAAACGCCTCTGGGAAAATGCGTGCCTGGAAAGTTTTTCTAGACAATAACTAGGGAACACCATGAAAAGCACAGCAGCGCAACCTATACCGGGAAGAAAATCATCTGAATAGCAGAAATAGATCAAGGTCAAGAGGGCCTTTTTCAGAAGATCCCACACTAAAAAAGAGCGGAGGAAATCACTTCAAACTTCCAAGGAAAGTATCTTGCACTGCTTGCTTGAACAAAGTCGTGTCTGTGTGATATTAATTCACATGAGCCATGACTTTTGGTGGAATACGCAGCCGACCACAAATCATCTGAAAGCTTCAGGTGCCCTGCAATAACAGTATTGTTCCCAAGCGGCCAGCCTAAAGCAACGAAGCAAAAGTCAAGAAAATTCATCAGTCCGACTTCTGGACCAACAAAGTATCACCTTGGTATAAAATGTCCATTTCTCACAAGCAGCTACCCTTCACAATAAACACAAGTAGCATAGCAATGAGGCCATAAGATTATAACAGGATGAAGACCTACATAGCAAAAAATAATTATCATACCCAAGCTGACACGGCCCTTCTTACTCGCAGGGCCGAAAGCGTGCTTAAAGCAAGCTGGCTGCATCACGACCCTCTGACTTGTTGAAATTAATGGGGCCAAGAAAGACGCAGTGATTTTCGTCCACATGCATGGATTATGCGAAGGGAAAAGGGACATATTCTATATATCAGTAATTATTAGTACCATCACACATTGTGATGCATTACAGGAGCCTTGGAACTTGTGAATATTCAACCTACTTTAAAAAAGTACTTTAGAAAGGCTGAACAGAAAGGATTCATAATGCTAATTTTCAAAATTTAATGTTAATTCCGGTACTGTTTGTCGCTAACGTGGCAAGGTGATTCTGACAGATGTCCTACCGGAAATTAGCACATATTAAATCACAATGTGCACCGTGTGAAAGGCAAACAAGCGTGTCTTCGACTTTCCATCACTGTCGCTCTCCAAACCGGCCACGATACCAAGCCGACCTTCTGTGGTGGAAAACCGAAGCGAGGTGGAACCGCACTACAACAGACCGGTACCTGTATGCCGATGGAAAAGCGACGTAACTGGCATATCCCTGCCATTCTCTTAGAGAACCCCCTATAGACTACAGTTCAGTCTGCGGGTGGGTATGTACATGCGGTAAAAAGGTCACTTGGCAGCTGCTTCATGACAAGACCCACAGTAGGCTGGGGGCTCCTCCAAAGCCACAGAATCTTCCCAGCAGTGAACTTAATCTATGAGAGGTACGACGTCTTGATTTGAGGGCAAACGTGCTGCAGTGCCATTGAAGAATAAACATGTAAAGACACCTGATCACTGACAGAAGCTTGCTGCTCCCGCCCACAACCATATGCTTCCCCAGCTTCCTGCACCCCCCACCATGACCACCTTCCTAGCTTTTCCAAGAGAGGAGGTCTGTCTCCACCAGCTCACATTAACCAACTGCTGTTCCCCCTGTCATAAACAACGTCATATCTGACTGAGGCCGGTATCACTAATGCCATCAAAGGGCATAAGGATCCCCCTTTTCACTTGTTCACACATATCTTATATATTTAGAATAGCCGGGGCCAATCCTGTACAAAATTAATTTGTCATAATAGCAATAACAGTGGCCCCAATTTCACGCCCACCTTGTGATACAAAGCCTTCATCGCTTTATCCCTCTGTTCAAGCATGCTTTGTCTCACAATGGGTTTCATTTCATAGAAATGTCAAATGATACAATAGATTGGTTATTCTCACTCCTTCATGGACAGCGATCACCTGTGAATGAACGCGGCGTGAACACAGACAGACAACACAAACACTAACGCACAGGCCTCACTGCCGGCTGCCATCTGTCAGGAACTCTGCTTACTCACAGCTGCTGCGGACACAAAGAGTCCGGTTTTGCCAGGGTCGCGGGTCAGCGAGCACGGCGGCCTTATACACGGACAGCCTCCCTCCCCTCCCTTCACCTCCCCTCCTTCCTGCCCACTAGACACCCCAGGAAGCGAGGTGGGCACTCGTTAAAAGGTGGGGGAATACGGCCAGGCTGGCCAAACAGAACAGATGGAATGTGAAGCAGCTGGCAATTACAGAGCTCAGCTTCTGGGTTCCTCTCTTCATGCAGAAGTCGGCAGGTTAGAGTTACGCCAGGCTCCGGTGGGGTGTCTCTCAGTGACGCACGGGTCCGATTCGGCATGGAAGCCATGAAAAAGGCAACATAATCAGCTGAAGTACAGTATGCTTAATTGTAAAGAAATGTCATGCAGGGAAAAACTTCAATTTCAAAATCAATTTATCAATAAAGTTCCCTCTCTGCCTCACACCAAAACCACATAAATGATTTAAAGTAAACACAAGAACAATAGTAACAGACTGCAGAGTGCAGCGCACAAAGCATGCGAGTGTCCCTTACAAATTCCTGCACTAGTCCTGGGCATAATAACTAACCAGCTTGTAGTAAACACCCCCTAACCGATGCACTTTGCTTCAGCAAGAGAGGATCACGGACTATTATTTTCTGAAACACTTCTGGAAAAGAAGGCCTGATATCCTACAAGGGTCACAATTCATTCAACTGCTACCTTTAAACATATCCACTGTTCTTTCCCAACGAAACAGACTACAGAGCTTGTTCCTGAATTAAGGTTATATAGTACATTTTAAAGAGAAATTCTACTACTGTACATAATAAATAAGGTACTCATTGTATTTTTCCCATTTTAGGTTGGGCAGGCAGGTAAGCTGGGAGGGCCCCCGCCAATCCAAGCGAAAGGAATGTGCAGCGGTGATGCTGCTCCATGGGTCATTTTATCCATCCCGACTTCCAAGACTGGCTACGGCTCACTGTCAGGAAGCGTGACGCCCCACCTCTGCACTCTTAAAGGCATCACGTTGGCTTTCCTTCACAATAGGCTGTCTTACTCAATTCTACTGCAAGGAGGCAACGCCACATAAGAGCAGGAGACCGTTACTTGATTATTGTTTTGTCTTTTGATTTTGAGTGGGAAAGACAGCTAACAATTACTTCCATATAATTGAGTCATTTTTTGAAGAGCAGGGCTTACATTCACCAGCATGGCTAATTTACATTTGCATTTGTAATCAGCAGAAGAGGCCCGTGAGAATATACTGAATTTGTTTGGAAATATATATATGCAGAAGAAAGACAAACAGCAGAGCTTCCCAGTCTGGCTCAGCTCTGTGTTTATAAATAAAAGGCACCCAGAGGACCTGCACTCATTGCCAGACCAAGGGGGGGTTAGTCAAACATCGCTTCTCGTTTGACTCTGTTCGGAACTCGGGGGGTCTGTGGGCTGCCATAGGTGTAGGCCTCAGTGGTTTCCAAGGTGACATCCTGCCCCTCTCGCCCATTTTGGTACAGAAAGAAATGCACAATGTTCCCAGCTACATTAAAGGCATAAAAACAGAAACCATCACCCAGCCAAATGGCTCAGAGGTGACATAAACCGAGAACAGATACATGTCATCGGTTAACTGGAGAAAAGTTCTAGGCGAACATAGAAAACGACAACACAAATTCGCCAACCATCATTCCTTGTCATACCGTACTTCTGCACCGTCTAATGAACAGGTGTTTTCTCCAGTACCGATTGATACATTTCACTACTCGACAGTCCAATCAAACATATCTTCGGAAGATCTGTACACATACAAGCAGCCTACATAGTGCCAAATGCAGTCAAATGTAAAATTCGGTTCCAAAAAATGTATAACGCGTGTTATACAACATTCCAGAAACTAGGGCTGTGCGATATGACCATCATATATCCCAATATAAGCCATCTCATATTCCGATAATGATATGCATCACGGCTGCACCTCGTATTTATGGATTTTTTCTACTGATCAGCTGCAGTAGGAATTAGACAAAAATCTGCAAATAAAAAGGAGCGAGGTCACAAATGTAACGCGATCAAAAAAAGGGGAAGTTACCCACAGTTATGCAAAACCATTTTCATTTGTACAAATCGGTCCGTATCTTGTGGATATGATTTACACAACACAAATAAAAGTACATATTTGTGGATAGTGATGCATTTGTGATTTTTTTCTACAGATCAACTGTGGTATAAGGAGCCCCTAAGAGATCGGGGCGGGAGAATATATATATATTTTTTATATAGTTTTGAGTTTTCTCACAGTAGTTTTGCATTCACTCGCAAACCTTTTCTGTTACTAATAATAACTGTACGGTGTCCGTATAAATTTTAAAACATAGAATTCATGGATTAATAAGTATAAACCTAAACAGACATGTCCAGTTAAGTGTGCTTTAAGTGTGCTTACAGGGGACAATGCACACCAAGTGACATTCATGTATGTGTTGTTATACAACTTCGCACATATTTATTAATAATTGCACAGTGTTCATTCACCGTCAATGATTGTAAACAAGAAAGTTACACTGTCCCCCACGGTTTAATGCTTAAAGCACACTTTACATGACGTATCTGTATTATTTAGGTTTATCCATGCAGTCACGTTGCAGCAAATAAATGGACAAGTGTAGTGGAATTGCAAAACTATTGCAATTGAACACAAAACTATTTCAAAAAAAAGAGGAAAGAACTCACAAACATAACATGATCCACAAATGTACAAAGCACGTTTCACGTGTAAAAATTGAAAAGTGCTCTCTATTTTTGTGGATATGATTTTACGCAACACAAATTAAAAAATACATATCTGCGGATAAACATTTGTGGATCGTGGTCCATATTTGTGGATTGTCTTCTGTGGGTTACAAATAATAAAGTCCAATAAAAACTTCCCAGGTGGTGGCGTGTAACCTTGCAAAAATGTCATCCAAATGATGAAAAACTGTTACCATATACAGTGTATTTTGCAACACCACAAAAAAAATGATAGAACATAATATGAAACGACAGACATTTTTATTTCATCACCTGATATATATCATATTGCACAGCCCTACTAGAAACGTAGGTCCTGCCCGTTCAGCTAGAATAAAAGGGATTACTGCCTGTCAATAGAGTCAGCCCAGGATATCGGGCTGTGAATATCCTCGTGAGAAGAAAAGTCCAACAACTGACTTTCACAAAGTTGCATTTTAGGTATGCTCACAAAGTGAGGAGCCGACCCGTATGGCTCTCACTGTAGGGGCAGAGGGAATGGAGATGAGTTAACTACACACTGATGGATGTTATGTTAACGTGTGCAAACGTGCACGAGCGCACACTGCGCATAACGCTGCGAGACCTCACACAACTCATTCCGACTACGGCAACACGACACGGCAGGAGCAGAGTGAAGGCCAGCTTCCCTGCAGCACACAGGGAGAGTGAGAGTGCATCCTCCGGTGTGTCGATCAGCCCGCCTGCCTGCCTGCCCGCCCCCACCCAGCCACCCACCCAAATGAAATTCCGGGCAGGGCACAGCTAGGCAGTGACTCATTCACCCTTTATTGTTCCCACTGAAGCAGCCAGCCCTGTAAATGGGCTTATAAAGATGGCACGCTCTTCCAAGAAGCCATCGGTCCATCATACCAATTCAATCACCATCATCATCATCATCATCACCCTCATCATCTGCTGCAACAACAGAATCAGTATATCTGCACCTTTCACAGATGGCAACCAGCAGCCAGTTGATGAGTAATGTTCTCAAGCCCCCTCGCACCCTGCCGGCCCGGAGCAGTGACCCCTGATGACCCTGTGTAGGTCCAGCACCATGATGCCCCATCTGGCCACCTAAGTATCCGATTCACATCAGCGAAGCGCTTCTCTCTCTTTCCTCTTTCTCTCTCTCACTCTATCCCTCACCTGCCGTTTATAGACTTCCCACCTCAGAGGAGTCACATGGGGAGGGGAATTCAGGACAGGGTGGTAGGAAGATAGTGGGTTCACTAAGAAGAGGAGAAACAAACCAGAGCCACCTGTGTCAAACCAGGCAGCTGGTTATAATAGGTGTCCCTCAAATGCAAAGTCATACACATTTAAACTGGACTTTGCTGTTCCTGCACACATATGCTTATATATGACCACCATTCAAGATAAAGGTCTTGGTGGGGGGATTAAAAACTGGCATTTTATATGCAGAGCAGCCCATGTCATTAACAACATACTACCCCCTCACCACCCGGTCGGAGAGAAAGAACCTACAGATCCGAAAGGTCAACATGAGGTGCTAATGCTAAGACCATCTGGTACCGGCCAACACTTCAGCACCCAGGTAGGTCCGTCTCTAAGTTCTCTCTCTACAGGCCACCAATAAGGCAGAGCGGCTGTCGCCTGAATGGAGCTGTCCAGTGGTGCACATGCACACCAAACATCAACCATCTGTGTGGCTCCCCCCTGATCCCACCACTGCACAGAAAACGCTAATATTCTGTCGATAAAAACACCACAAAAGAGGGCCTCCAAAAACATAACGACTCTCACTCGTCATCACATCATTATAAAGGAATGGAAATGTGGATGTGAAAAGCAGCATTATCCCAAACTAGCCCAAACTCCACACAACACAACAGAGGGAGAAACCTGTCAAATCAATTTTAAGCATGCTGAGCATTTTGCTCACCGTTCTTAAAAACGTCTCATGTTTTGCTGAAATAGAACACAGACTGTATCAGGCTCATGAGATGGACCCATGACTTCGTACCACCTTTTAACAATGACCCTATACATATGCCATATCTGGAGCAACCAGACAAATGGCTCTTTTAATCTGAGAGCATCGGTCTACAGTGAATCAAGGCAGTTATTAATAATATCCACTCCCCAACCTCCAAAACCCTTTCTGGCTATGGCAGCCGCTAATGGTGTAGTCTAAACATTATCATCATGGCAGGAGAAATGGACAGTACCACAAGGACAGTAGATTCTGTGCTTTTATGGTTAAAAAAGATCCATCAAACTGTGTCCCTGAAAGTACAAAAAACAAACTGCCAAGTCAAACCTCCCCACGCTATCCATGTCCCCCACCCCGGCCTGCGTCTCTCACCTGGGTCTCCTCCTGAATCACCCGGTACTGTTCCTTCCACACGGCCATCTTCGAGACCTCGTCCTTGCGCAGGGAACGCTCTTTCTTCAGCTCGGGGCTCCAGAAGGTCTTGATGGAGTTCATGGAGGAGCTCAGCTTGCTCTCCTTCATGTCCACCTCCTTGCGCAGCAGCTCGTTCTCCCGCAGGACCTCCTTGAGCTGTGCCTGCAGGTCCATGATGGTATTGTCCCGCGCCTGGCGCAGCGAGTGAGGCACCGTGGACGCCAGGCCCGAGGGCATGTGGTGGTCCCCAAATGCAATGGCGTCGCTAGGACCGGCGCTGGGTGGTGCCGCCGTGGCGATGTTGGGGCTGCTACCCATGACTGCTCCACGGACTCCGTAGGGGAGCCGACCACCGGAGCGGCCCAGCGTCATGGTGCTCTTGGGTTGATCAGGAGGTGCCACTACAACCTCGTTGTCACTAAGGTACATGGGGCCTGAGGCAGCATATGCTGCGTTCAGCGACTGAATGTTCTCCATAGACAGCGTCTTGCCTCCAGAGCCTCCCGCGCCCCCACCGCTGCCACCCGTGCTGTTGGTGCGCCGGTGCCCCAGACGGGGTGAGCGAGGCAGCCGTGGAGAACGCCCAGGGCTCTGGTTGTTGCCCTCCATTTTGCCCACGGAGCGGGCACTGCCATACATGATGCCGGCTTAGACCAACACTTCTCACACACAAAAGAACCAAGACCAAATCCCTCCAAAGAAATACTTTTGCCCTTTAAATAGTTTTTTTTTATTCTCCTGTCTGAGACCAAATGACAAAAAAAAACTTAAAAAGCAAAAGAAAAAGAGCAATTATTTCCTTAAATTTTTCATGTGCTGAGAGGACCTTCTTCGGTGAAGCAGCACTTCTTGTGGCGGAAGTGTAGGAGCTTGGATCTGAGCTGAAAAGCCACGTCAATTACAGGGTTCAGTCACTCCATCGCTCCCAAATGTGGAACAGCACATCCAACCTACAGAGAAGGAAAGAACAAAAACAAAATAAGAGTGGAAGAAAGCTGCGCTCAAACACCTGCCAACATACAACCTCGTAAACAGGAATACCCACTTTATATGGTGGCCCAGCTGGTGGGTTAAAAACTGACAGTTTGATCAGAGTCCAAAGAGCCCCCCTCCCCCGCTTTGCAGGACTTCCAACCCTCCTTGTCGTCTAAGACAGCCAGCAATGCAGTAACAGGTTCTGTCACTACGCTGTGCATTCACCTTTTTCAGAAGTCAGAGCGTCAAAGGCTCTCTGTTAGCACTTAAAATGCTAGAAGACGAATAAACCACCCCCACCCCACCCCCCAGCCTGACAGTCACCGAGGAGGTTCTGCTGTCCTGGGCACTCAG
>JAABNX020000070.1:24139273-24154370 GCA_015163995.2 Mormyrus lacerda
GCACTCAGCATCCCCCCCCCCCCCATCATGTCGAAGCTAATCGGAGCGAGCAGGCAGGGAACGCCACAGGGTTCAACTTGGATTCATCCCACACAACCACAGAGAGGCCACACACATACAGAAACACCCCTGACACAACTCTGAAAACACACACGCACACAGAGATATGCCACCCAATACTGACAAACTCCACACAGACTCATCTCAAACCTCGGCTCCTGACAACACCCCTGCGACCAACCCCCCAGAAGTGCCATGCGTCCAGCCAAAGACGTCCCCAGGGAAGGAGTACGTGGATGGCTACTCAACACCCCATTACATAATGACCTGCTCGGCTGACTTACTTCCACTTGGCAGATGATTCTCTACATGCACACACTCACTCATCCCTTTAGTCAAGTTCCCCATCGCTTGTCTATTCACTCACTCTTTCTTTCCCTCAGGCTGCTTCCCTTTTCACTCACTCTCCCTTTCATTTACTCACATGCCCAATCGCACCCTGTTTTCCACACTCACCTGGCCCTAGCCCTCATTCAACACAGTTATAACCGGCTGTCACACTTCTGTGCTGTGAGAGACAGACCTAGAGACAGACCACGACCTGTCCTCCAGATTAAAGGGTGGTGAAGATGTGACCACCGGCGGCACATGGATCTAGATGCTGCACTGGAGGATGTTGCAGATTAGGGAGCAGAATGACGAGGGTTTCCCATTACATTTTTGGAGACACCCACCCAAACAAAATTACATAAACAGGCAATAACAAACGTGTGGGTGTTTACCGCTAAAGGCTTGCATCTCCTAATATCACTATTAACACATTTCCTACAGGTTTTTCTCTTTTTATCCTGCACAACATGATTGTCCACATTATTCACAGCAAGCCACTGCGCCTGGGAGAGGAAATAGCATAGAAAAGACTCACAGGACACCCTGAGCTGCAGGAGATTCTGGGCAAATATATTTTGCAGAATTTTTGTATGTAAAACATGTAAGTTTAAATATAGCAGTCATGTCAAACTGACCTCGAAATGACCCAGCCCTGGTTTAATAGTTACTTTTCCACTATAATATAAAGCCACTGAAAAACACATGGTCTGCTTGCAATATGTCTACAATAATATTATTTCATTTGTGAGTACTCTTGCTGCAGGAATACTGCCACAGTAGTCAACTGTGTCTGCCAACACGCACGCATGACAAACACGCACACATACATTTCCACAGACATCTCATTATAAAGAGTACACTGCCGCTTTACCAAGAGATCAGCCCAGAAATTCTCCCACAATGCTCTGCAACAGGAAGTAAACTGCAAATGTATTGCACACTGCACAAAACCCCACCCTAACTGTGACGCAGTTTCAATTACTGAATGAAATCTATTGGCAACAAATCTGCAGCTTACAGGAGTCACACGTTGTCATCGCTATGGAAATGGGGCTTCCTGTCCTGCACGCTAGCCATTATGAAAATCAATATTGCCCTAGCCATATCTGTGCATTACACAATGCATCTGGTATCTAATAACAGCCAGACGCCACCTGGCTATTTATATAAACAAATTTAGACTTGAGTATTTGAGGACACAGTGAAACTAAAGTAGTAAATGAGCTTTTGCTGATACACCTCTACTACAGACCCAATATAAAGACGTGGGCATAACATGCAATAATCAACAGGTCCAGCAGGCCTCTGCAGGCAGACAAGGGCTACAGGCCACCGATACACACCGATCGTCTCAGTTTAACGATGCCCGGCCACGGCTACAGATCGAGCCTCACTGACTGCATCACCACCACCGCAAGATATCCCCATAGGAACTGCAGGGACTGCCAGCCCCCCACTACTGAAACCAATATGGGGAAAGTCAGGACAGAGAAATGAAGCAAACAGAAAAACAGCAGGGAGGATTCAGAGAGAAACAATTAAGATTGCAGTCTGAGTATTTAAAGTACGAATCCACTAAGACGCAAATAAGCTCATCAGCTTGCGCTTTCCGATTGATATGGAAGTCAAAGTACAAGATTAGCTCTTTATTCCAGTGCGTTTATTCAAAAACGAACCCTGAGAGCCTTCTGGTGAAAACCCAAAAAGGCATTAAAGTTGAACACCTCAGTAGATTGTCCCCATTGATACTGCAGCTCTCTGGATTGTGTTCAACATGAACAGGCTACCAGAAGTTCAGGCAAGCAGTGAACAGAGGGCAGAACAGGTGGGAGCATCCCAGTATTTCCAGAAATTTAACAAATATATAGAATGGCTGAGATGCTCCATGGACATTTTCATAACCAAAGCTATGGTACAAGATACAGAAAGTTTTTGGATAACAGAACTAAGTCATGCTGCTTTTTATTGATTTACTGCTTATTTGTATATGCTCTGTTTTTTCACCAAACACACACTTAATGACCAGATAAAGATATTACATTTTTAAAGCAATTTAACTGATCCGATCAATAATTTTAAACTATTGTTTGGCAGCCAAATCTCTGGCACTGTACTGTACATTGCAGGTGTTTGAAAGTGAGCCCACAGTTTCACCATCAAAGGATGTACTGATTTTAAAGATGAGGGACAAGGTTCTCTCTTAGTTCACACTTCCTCATTTCCCCTAATTTTCATGGAGCAACTATTTAAACATTGGTCTGTCCTTCTGCACAACACCCATGTAAGCAGTGAAGACTAACACAAACCACTTTATCTAGCCTGCGGTATAATTTGCTTGAAAAACTAAAACAAACTAAACAAAGGAATTTCAGTCTCAAAACATCTGATTCTTAACCCGAGACTCTTTTTGTGCAATACTGAATGCAAGTTTGGGACTATAAGGCATATGAACAACCAAGAACCTTGACCTACACTCAACACTTCCCCAGGTACCCCAGACTGTTTAGGATGTACTTTTACTGCCCTTCTGTCACCAGGGACATATATGCTTTAAAAGCCTTTGCATCACATGACATGCCTTAACAACAAACCCACTGTTTGCATATTACGTCAAACATTAACGATAAAAGAATCCATCTAACATTCTAAACATGACTGCCAATTAATAAAAACCAGAAAAATCGATCCACCTGTGTGGATGCACATCTAAAACTATTCACCTTTTTTTAAAAAATAAAATAAAAATTAAGCCTCTAAATAGTTCAGCATCAGTGCGCACTACTATCACATCATACATTTCACTCAGCAAAAGTACACTAACAAACAGTCATACCGTGTAAATATCTTCCATGTGTAGATGTAACAGATGTATATGACTGCAGGATCATCACTTAGGAGCACAGCCATTTTCCCTTGCAATGCTCCTTGTTTAGTGAGAGTGCATATATTGATTCTGTTGAAGTGAACCATACCCCACTGCTAGAAGGTTCCAGGGGCCAGGCGGAACACAGCAGGGCCTATAGATTTCCTTCTCCTCAAAGCACAAACTGAAGACGGCACTTCCTCAAAGAAAATGTTAAAAAAAAACATCACAGTATTCCAACAGCACGTCCACACTCAACCCATGCAGAGCGGAAGCTATGCTTACTGATCTCACCTGACCAGTAACTGTATCAAAACCCGCTTTTCAATAACTCTTGTATTGCCCATCTTCCCTGTGATCTTTCACACATTATTTGCTCACAGCCAGTGGATTAAAAACCTGTTGCCATCTAAACTAGCGCAAGTATAAATAACACCAGGTTATAGTCAGTTGCTATGAACAGAACTTCATAAAGGCAGAATGGGGGGAATCGCATAAAAGTATTAGTGAATAATTTAAATCCCATCTCAGGCCAATCTGATGATACACTAAAAAAGAAAAAGAAAATTGCATGGTGGTGTCCCTGTACAAACATTCTGTGCAAGCCCTACAAATAAGACATTTCGGTTTCACAGCTTCCATTTCTCTCATTAAAGCACATTTAATAAAGTCACAGTTCATGAGCAGGAGAGGGTCACAGACTAAATAACCATTTTCCGGCAGAGCTGGTACACACTGATCTCTGTTCTGCTTTCCTGGGTGGCTATAAAGTCAACCCCTTCAGTGGGGCCGCAGTCTTGGAATAGCAGAGTCAGAGAGGTGCCATCCAGCCTGCCGCTGTAATTCCAGCCCATTAAACCAGGACAAAATGCACCCCGGAAACAAAAAAATAGACTTCCACTGACGCAGCCGAAAAAAGGACAATTTAATTAATGATATGATTGAATTATCAGGACATTCTTAAACCTTAGAATGGGAAAATAGTCCTGTCAAGAGGTCCAGCAAATTCAGCAAATTCCCTTGTCACTCCAAAGTGTTACATACACTAATATTGGATTGCTATCTGTATGTACATACCTGCATGTGAGTACTACACACTGACTCAATTACAAGCAGAAATAACAGGGTCAGCAAAATATGTCAAGCTCACTTGAAACCTAACCTCGCTCGAATTGTTCTGCAGTGAGGCAGAATGGTGGAGGGGCTAGGTTGCTCCAGGTTTTGCATTGTGTATTTTTATCCCCTGACATTGAACAATTTTGTTGTCGCAACAATTTCCCACAGTATTCCTGAAAGTCGATGATCCCATCGCTGCTCCTCGGAAAGCCCATCTGAAGCCATTGCTTCAGCATCGCAAGCTGCCACTTCTTTCAGCATGTCCTCCACTGCACTGCGATGAAGACTATATGAACGAACCTTTCCCACTGGTCATCAAGGAACGGCACTAATTGCAAACAAGCCTGCCAACTGACGAGTGTCACTCAGGTGTCGAATTAGGTTCCCTGGGCTAGTGTTAATGTATAACATGCAAGACATGTTTACACATCACTGTTTTTTTTGTTATCCTTACGTAGCCTATTGGCACATTTCTATATCAAGAAACCAAGGGAGAAATTGTTATATAGTGAGATGAGGAATGCAGGTGTATCAGTGTGCAGTGTCTGCAGTGAGAAGTGAGTGATGGTGGGAAAAAGTAAAAGTGGAGGGCGGGGAAGCTGCATTCCGAAAGATGTATCTCACATTCCATTGTTGCAACAAGTATTCTAACATTAGCGTCATAAATGACAGGCAGGGCAGAAATAACCAGGGTCTCTACTGGCAGGCTGTGCTAATGATAGGTGGGGGTGAGCGTGCGCACGCACGCACACACACACACACACACACGTACTCATGTTGTGTTCCAAGGTGAAGGAACAGTCCGCTCATACTGATACCTTGCTTTCTATCTTTTTTTTTTAACTGTTGACAGAGTGCCCAGATGGATGTACTGAAAGGATCCTGCAAATAGCAATTCAAAGAACTATATCCAGGTACTGTCAGAGGACACTTAGGTATGTAAAAGCTGAGGTAGAAGCAGTGTATGATCATTCAGTCTGGCTGTCTGCCACTCTAAAGGCAACATCTGAACCGCTTCTAAAACTCTACTTTTGAAAACTGACTGAAAAGGCCACATACGGAGATAAAGTGGAGTAGACCAGCCTCAACTGTTTGTGCAAAGTGGAATCACAAAGCATCAATCCACTGACTGGCCTAAATGGACCAGCCTGGGGTCACTTGTACAGCTGAGTTTTCAACAAAAATCCCATGCATAGTCCACGATACACTTGTCTGTCTACCTGCTTGCATTTGGTTTATATATTTGGGAGAGAGTGATTTCATGATGGAGCGTCTTCTGGAGATGACCAGAAGCATGGTACTCCTTGTTAAACCGTACAGCCCTGACGCTCATTGTGATCTGCCCTACTTTCGGATTTGAAATATGTTTCAGAAGACTCCTACACTCAAACACAGGAGACGGATTTCAGAAGAGACAAAAACCTGCAAGTTTACTCTCCCTCTCAGAACACAGACCCCTAAGGCCCCGGCCCCATCATGGACTGAAGCCTCAGGGGCTGAATGGAGGTTGCCTGAGAACTGAAACACACTAGTGGCTTTAAAGGAAGGCCACCCCCCCCCCAAAACAACAAAACAAAAGAAAAGAAAAACAAAATGCACTCTCAAACAGGTGAGTGAACCACTAGGCAGGGTTAGAAACATCAGTAGCATTGGAGCATTCACACCTGGCCTCTTCATGAGGCAGGTTGGACACCAGGTGTTCCAAAGCATTTCTGGGTGGGGTTTGAAGCCTGCAGATAAAACTTGTGCATCCCCCCCCCACCCCAACCCCCAGGAAAACTTTACTGCCACTCAGCACCAATGATACCAGCCTAATAGTATAATAGTATACAGGTTGACACCTGTTCATCATTCCTTGTGAATTTTATATTCATTTGTTCATCATTATTTAATATAGATCTCTATCCTTCTTCCTAACATTGCAGGAAAAGTAGAACCAGCATCCAACGCAAAAATATAATTTTGTCTGAGGAAATTATTTCATGCAGGAAACAAAACCAAGTGAAGGTTTCTATTAAACAGACAATGATTAAGAAAAATTAACATATTCATTTTTAATAGATTTGGGACACCGTTGTCTAACAGGAACTAAGCAAAATAAATTTTAAATGTGTAGGGTATTTATATATGTATTTGATGATTCACTCATTTACCTGATGCTTTTATCCAAAGTGACAAAAAGTAGAGGTGTTACAATTTATGAGAATTCCTTGGGATCTGAACCCACAACCAATGCTTTGTTGAAACTATGCTGTACTTGGTGAGCCACAGGAGATAGACATAGAACCATGGCATAGAATCTCATATGTGCACCTAAAACATGGAGGTGGTGATACTGCCTTCACTCCTATTAGCAAGATGGAACAAGAGCAACACACCAAGAAAAACAGGCCTGCCGTCACACGGCAACTCTCAGACGCCTATCAAATCAGACGAGGCGCAAAGCAGCAACTTAATTTCAGTGTAGATAGGCTGGATCTGAGTGGACATCTCACAAGGGTTAAAACCCCTGAGGATCTTCCTCGTGTTCAAGCATGACTTGACTTGTTTTGCCCAAGAATAACTTTGCTTGGCTTCTGTGTGTAAAAGAAACTGCTGCTATCTTTGAAAAGCACTGCAACCAGAAGAGAAGCCAGAGAATGCTATTCCCTACATGAGGACACAACTGACAAACCCACATGCCTTGTGACCGACCAACGGCACAATTTCTCATGCTTTCATTCTATCTCATTGGTTCAATTTTAACAACTAGGCTGTCAGGCACACAGAAAACATACTGATCTGGATCAATAAACATCCTGATCAAATTTCTATTTAAACTGCTTGTGAGAAGTTTCCAGCCATAGACATTGTGGCATGTTCACAGCTAGTGAAAGAGACTATTTCACAGTAACAGTATTTTACGTAACAATAAACCCATATTTCTTCTAAATATGATCAGAAACACAATTAACCTTTTATATCTATTAAATAAGTTTTTTTAATGATTATTTAACAGTGTTTTGAAATTTTCAAATATTTCAAAAATCTTCAGCAAAACAAAAACCTTTTGACCATACTAATGTATCCATTGACCAATGTCTCCCAGCTGCAGGCCAAGGTGCGCTGTTCCACGCCCACTGCGTGTATCTATTACCCGTGGCTACCCTGAGTGCCACAGCCGTGATCCGCCACAGCTTTTATCGCCCTCGGCGACAACTATCTGACACAAATGCAAAGGCGGATGCAGTCGGACGTCACGTCTCCGGGAAAGAAAAAAAAACAGAAACTCGATCGATAGGGAAACTTGTGGAGCCGTAAGGATTACAGTTATTTCCACCATGATTCTGGAAGAACTGCAAGCCGAACGGCAGGCAGGGGTGGAGGGGGAAATCCTCAACGCCGTGCAGCCACCCTATCGCCACCGAAAATTACGACTGCACCCATTCCTTTCTAAAATAACGTTTAAAAATATTCCATGGCAATACGTGTATGCGAACTGGTAATCAAAGAAATCATACTAGTTTATCTCTGATGGGCGGTAACATGCCATCTGGAAGTACTGGGAATAGCGGTGTAAACCAGTTACATTTACCCCTAAAGCTACTACGTTTGAGCGTATACGGAGGGCTATGCTGTGTCTTTTGGAAAAACGAGAGGTCTTCTTAATCTGTGCTCCATAAAAAAATAAATTACTTCCCATCCCTGATCGTGTTATAAGAGTCTATTCTGAGCTGCTCGTCATGACGAGCTGTGTCCGTCACAGCCCCCAAACCCCCCCGACGCCACTAACGTTTTGGTTAGCCTAACTAGTACCACCTACGTTACGGTCACTTTTGCATTTGACAGGGTTAGGTGACTGGCCGAAAGCGTGGCCGGCCATAGGTTAGCCAGCAGCAAGGGCCAGGCGAACAGGGGTGCCGATCCCCGCGACTGGGACGCGGTGCAGCGGCCGAATCGGGCTCTCGACCGTCACCGTCACCCCCGTCCACCGTCGCCCAGTCGGGACGTAAAGGCGGTCAGGCGGCACCCCTTTAGCCCGCTAAGTAGCTAGCGGATTACCTGGTGGAAAACGCCAGTGAAAGGAGACACCCTTCATCGCTTTCGCTCGATACCTCCCCCCCTCACCTCTCCCTTTCCCTTCTCCGGTATTCCGCTCAGCACTATGAAGCCCCCCACACACGGTGTGATTACGACATCCACTTCTAGCACACAAGGCGTCTTAAAAAACCATGTTTTCCAGACAGTTTGAAGCGTTAAGCGTGCCCGTCTCCCCCAGCCCAACCGGCGGTCTGACTTCTTCTGAGGAGTACAATGATGAAAATCAGTTTAAAAAGCAGCCGCCTACCTCCTAGCGTATCCCGTTCGACCGGTGTGAGTTACCGCCGCCGCGCCGCATCCACCGTCACCAAAGGACCGTTATCTGAGAAAACGTCTCTCGGTAAAATATGACCCTTTAGTGTAACAGTTAGCTAGCTATTTCTCCCCTTTCCACCCTCTCTCCTTTCCCCTGCCAGCACTACGAGCAGCTCCCCAAGCCAAGGCGCTCCGGTGACGTAAGGATCACGAAGCGCGTTCACGCCTCTCACCTCCACAGCCACGCAGGAGTCCCGGTGCACTCCGGACACGCTGCGGCGCCATGCTGAGAAGGTCGGTTTTTCTTTCCGTTAGCGGTTATAATTTAATTTTCGTTTGTATCTAGTATTGTATCTATTGTTATTATGAGTAAACATTATTAATAATATGCTTTTTTGAAATATTAGTAAATCGTACATCTGTAATTTACGTAATGCTGTTTCAATCAAATCAAATTCTTTGTTTTGTTCGTCCGTTATTATATTACAGGTTTTTCCCACGCTCGTATTGCTTGTTTTGTAAGTTGTCACCTCACAGCAAATATTCTTCATGATGCTTTTTAAAATGCAAGGTTACAGAAAATGGATGGATGTATGGATGAATATTACTGTTACAATACAAAATAATGTATTAAAAACTTAATTCATAATATGAACAATGAGTTTCGCATTATTATTTTCACCATGTGGTTTATTATTGAGTACGTTGTTCGATATCTCCACTGCATGCAAAATATTCATCTTACCGTCTATATATTTCAGTAAGGGTATAACGCATACTTGAAATCTTATAATACCTTTCACGAACTTCATCTGCGTTCGAAGATGGGTTATCGCAATGATTTGAGGTGTAATACACAACATATCCACTCGAGGTCAGTATTTTCCACACTGTTGGTCTTAACTGATATTATTAGTATTTCCATGAATTACCTTTTCACTAGTGTTGGGCAAATGAAGCTTCATGAACCATCTGCCATACTAGATGGTGCTTTCTGTTCATAAAAGGGCTCAAAGCATGCATCAAAGCAAACAAAGAGCACCATCTAGTGGGATGTAAAAATACAGCAAATGGTTCATGAAGCTTCATTTGCCCATCACTACTTTTAACTATATTTCACTATCTGGCATTGTACAGTTTTATCCTTCACAAGTACAATTGATTATTATGCGTGTATGTGGCTTGTTGCAATGTTGAGGATGTTTTTATTACCTGCAGATTGTGCTTTATGTTTAGAGTTGATTTTCAGTGCGTTTTTTTCAAGCAGCAGATATGTGAGATTTAGTAAGTCATGGTTTGCTCTTCCCTTCAACAGCATCTTTTTCCCTCCCCAGAGGTTTTTCGATGTTTCCTACATATTTGGCAGCAAGGAGCCTGCTTCCCACTTTAACAAAGCAATCTTTGTTGCAAGGAGTTCAGCAGCAGCAGTACACAAGTCCCATTTTTTTTAATTTCCTAGGCGGGACAGGAGACTCAGATGGATCAGATTTTGGTGATATAGATTTCTACACTGGCACTCCACTCAGGCGCAAAATTAAAATATTCATGTTCTCAGGTGACAGTAGTTAGCAATTCATTACACCTCCAAGCATCCATGAGCATCACGTGACATGTGACCTATGACGTGCATGAAAAGCAAAAGTCTAGAGGGCTGTACCAAAATATCTGGACAAAAGTAATACTGTTATAATCTTTATTGCATTACATATGATATATGAAATATAGCATACATATAAAGTATTAAATAAAGCTGGCATGATGAATGAGGTCTCATAGGAAACATACTGTATAAGATATTTTTGCTTTGGGATAATTGAACACTATACACTATCACTTAAATTAATTCTTCACAATTTTATACTAATGATTAAATGCAATGTTAAATTCATGCACTATTTTCTAGTCACTAGTGAAGTTGAATTAAAAATAAATTAAACATTTCTGACAATACAAAAACTTAAGATGCCTTTTATGCACAAATACAAGCTGTTATATGTGCTTCTCGTGTGACACTGCAAATCTAGAGGACTGTGATGGTCAGCACATGTCAGGTGGGGTAAACCTGAAGGGAAACGAGAAAAAGAGCGACGTTTTGTCAGAAGACAGGTTCATTGTACATTTTATTTAATTAGCAGATGTTTTTATTCAAAGCAATGAACAAGTGAAGCAGATAGATTATTCTTTCCAGGTTCTTCAGAGAGCTCAGACCAGAAACATCAACCGTCTACAAATACCATTTTATTGGCCTGAGACACCAGCAACAGATGTATCATGGTCCTCTGTGAATTGTGGTGAATTTTTAATAGATTAGATTAGATCAACTTAATTGACCCCAGAGGGAAATTCTTGTGCATTCAGCAGCAAGGCACGTACAGCACCGATGAATATACGTTTTCCACAAAACAGACAACGTTCAAATATTTAAATCAAGTAATTTTTTATCTCCACGTCTGTGCTGGTCTATCACCCTCATGGCAAATCGCACATCATCACCTGCACTGTCAGTTGGGTTTGGGATACAGTCCTGTCTTCTGAACTCCAAAAGCAGTGATGAAGATGTTAATAATCACAGTTAAAAACACTAGTCCAGTAGCTATGTTGTTTATAATATCCAGCTTCCTTTGGTTGGCAACATTATTGAGATCTTTCCGAGCTTAAAAACAAAAACAAACACAGCCTGATTAATTTTTGATGGTTAAACAAAAGCATTTTTAAGCCAGCTGATGCTGCGGTTAGACTTTTTGCACAACTGAAATAGCCCAAAACTATCTAGCAAGTCACAACATGTTTATATAGGTTGCAATATATAAAACACAAAATGATCTATGTTTATTTGAGTCAAAGGAGATAACAGGCCACTCCAAAAGGCCTTAGGTTTCAGACTGCTTCTTACCCATGACCACAAAGAGAGCCCCTGCCAGGATCTGAAGCAGGAGGGAGGCCCCAATCAGCACCAGAACAGTGATGTAGTACTTGAAGCCAGGTCCTTGCTCCAGAACGGCCTTCATCTGTGATGCATTGGCCATCAGCAGTGCCACATCCAGCATGCTCTCTGCCACACTCTTCTTAGTGGCATAGTGGTTCATGTTGATAGGGGCCAGCCGCTCAGGCTTTAGGGGATGGGTGAGGGATGGGGAAGAATGTGGGTATAGAGACCATGATCACAAATCAGCCAAACACCATTGTGCAGTGATAAATTTCCCCTATTGCAAATTCTAGCAGAATTTACAGTGGAATTTCAAGCATTTTTATTGGTTTTGATAATCTGAATTGGTCTGCATCGAGTAATAGCAAATTTATTGGTTCATCATAGAATTACTTGGAAAAAGTATTTTAAGTGGCTATACTGTACCAGCACTCTATTTAGACTACTGTGGGTTAAGTGTTCTTAGTCTCTGTGGAGGTGTGAAGTGTTTTCACACTATGATGACCATTCTGCTGAGGAGTACAATGATAAAAATCAGTTTAAAAAGCAGCCGCCTATTCTGCATAATCAGCAATGATGCCTTTTGCTCTTGTTTTGCCTCTGCGTTTAATTTCTACTTTGAAAGTGATACAATGCACCGCTTTATTAAAGATGTACGTTTTTATTGTTTTTCCAGCAGATGGCGCCACATTCGCAAAAAACATATTTAAAATGGCCACAGGGAGTTAATGTAACATTTGAATACTTTGTATTCTGCAGCTTCCTGTCTGCAAACTAACTCTTTGGATTCATTTAAGCATTTACATTTTTCTAACTGAATCTGAAAATTAGCATTTCATTGCTGAACAACAGATGGTAGCACATTCTATAAAAATAAATACCTGGCAGTGGGGGTTGTGTGGGAGTGGTGTGAGGTGTTGAGAGACAGATAGAGAACACAGAACCGTTCCATGAAGTGAATTGTCCAGTGTCACTGCAGCATAGTATATAAATGTGTTTAACGTATCCGCCAGCTAACGGCCAAACAACATTGTAAATATTACAATCGCATGCAACTTCCAGAGCATTATGCGTTTCACATGCATTTCCAGTGAGCCTCCTGCTGACTGCTGGGCCCCGTTGCCGGTCCCTGAGGAGGGTCACGTGATTGTAACCGGAGCCGAGGACAGACTGGCAGACTCCATGCAAGCGGTCTGTAGCCCCTCGGGGTCACATCCACAGGATGCGTGCACACTTATTGCCTCCAGTTAACAAAGGGCCGCTTTAGGTGAATTTACAGCGCGACACGGGAAAGGGGGTGTGACCTTTTCCAAAGGAAGCGAGGAGGTATGACATATCAAGGAGAAACTGCAACACTTTGACGCACGAACAGTTGAAGTGTAGGGAGCATGGTACCATTTGGATATGAACATGGAGGGTGAAAGAGTATCCTGTCTTGATTGACAACCTTCAATATGTCCCCCATTATTTTTTTTTAGTTATAAACTCCTGGTGATGTGAACAAAAACGTTTCAAAGGTCGTAATACTTTTCAAACATATCGTGCATACCTTTGTCTCAATTTGCAGCGCGATAATCAAAACAGGAGTTTGTTATAGAGCAATCAATGTAACCCATGCCTGTTCGAATCCACCCCCATCTGTTCTGAAAACCGTTTATCCTGTTCAGGGTTGTGGGGGGGTCCGGAACCTATCCCGGAGGAGCAGCCCAGGATGGGGCGCCAACCCCATCGTAGGGCACACTCTTACAACACTCACTCACACCTATGGGTAATTTGGTGACTTTAATTAGCCTCAGCATGGTTTTGAGTGGGAGGGAATCAGAGTACCCCACAACGACACGGGGAGAACACGCAAACTCCAAGCGGTTAAATCACACATTACAATTAAACTAATTAAACATAAATAATAAAACAGTGTGCAGATTTGTTTGTACTTATATCGCGTTACTATGACGTAATGAAGGCTAAGATCACCACACCTTATGTGACCTACACTCAAAAAACAGGACGGTGACATTAGATTTTACAACTTCACTTTCAACCTTTGGCCAGAAGAGGGAAGTGCACTTACAAACTTAAAAAAACGAATTGAAAAATGTTCCTGCGGAGAAAATGTGTTTTAGCTCACCAAAGGATGAAAATAACCCAAGCCTATATATGATATTATCAAATACTCTGCTACATTTTATTCAAAAGTATAACATTAAAGAATTTTAACGTAATCCATTATCAAACTACACAGTAAATCTCATTTTACCCTTATAATCAAATAGGCTACATGCATGGTTTAGATTCTATATGCTGAGATTCAAAAGTTTACAGATGCTTTGTTTTTTTTTTTTTAGAAAAGTTAAAAACCCAGACTTTTTAAGAGAAAATCAGGTTTAACCTAAATTAGGAATTAGGCATGCATCCAAATACCACACAAGCTGTCATATTAGTTTTGTGTATGTCCAGGATTATTTCTTTTTAAAATAAACATCACCGGGGAGAGGTCTAGATTATTATACAAAAGGGGCCCAAATATGTCACCCACACAGGAAGTCCACCTCCCCTCCAGCCCATTGGCTGCTGATCCATCCAATGGCAAACAGCTACTGACGAGGAGGGTTTGCTTGAATAGATAACGCTTTTACCCAGTTGCCTACCGTTTAGCTGTGGGTGAGGGGAGTTCTCCAGTAGTTCCCCATACCTGGTTCCCTTCACTCATCGTACCCCCAGCAAGTCTGGTGTATATCTTGTGTATCTTGTGCGTATGTTCCCCTCCATGATAGCTGGGTTAGTTCAGTTTTTTCCAACCCAGTGCTTGGGGACCCAAATGTGCAGGTTTTTGCTCCCTACCGGTTTCCTGTCTATAGTCTGCCTGGCAGGGAGCAAAAACGTAGCCCATCTGTAGGTTCCCTATGACTGGACTGAGAAATACTGGGTAAGAGGCTCACTCACTACTCCCAGTGGGACATGGAAGCCACGCCTGTCAGTTATCACTGCCACATGCCCCTCTTCATCGGGGAAAAGTATGGGGAGCTCCCACTGGCAGCTGGTAGGAGCTCTGGTGACAATCCCACCACTGACTTCCCTTCCTTGGGGAATGACCAAAGACCAAGGCGCCCTGAACTGGCGCCTTCAGTCCAATTCTTAGGCCCTGAGTGACACTCTGGCTCTTCGACTGACCCACCTAAATGGTCCTTTTATACACTGAGTATCTGGTATGTTCTCACATAAGATGCAATTTATCAGGTGAAAAGGGAATTCCCTAGTTCAATTGGCATTTTATCATCATTCAAGGAAACAGTTAAAAACACTAGTCCAGTAGTTATGTTGTTTATAATATCCAGCTTCCTTCGGTTGGCAACATTATTGAGATCCTTCCGAGCTTAAAAACAAAAAAAAACAGCCTGATTAATTTTTGATGGTTAAACAAAAGCATTTTTAAGCCAGCTGATGCTGCGGTTAGACTTTTTGCACAA
>JAABNX020000070.1:24154470-24178786 GCA_015163995.2 Mormyrus lacerda
TATAAAACTCATAGCATTGTGCAAAAGTTTTAGCAGTAGAGAAAACATTTAAGGGTGTTTCCAAACAGATATTGATATCTTGCTGGATGGTTAGATGAACACTGCTTCAGGTCCCAAAGCTCTCCTCAGGGGCACCACAGCCATTCCATGTATTTATTAAATTTCACCAGCAGCTCTATTAATTAATCATTTTCATTTGCTAAATAACCCAATGAGATATCAATTAGCTGTAGAAGGTATTGAGGGATTTCCCTAGTTAATCTGTAGTTATTTAATTATTTTCCTTTAGTTCACTCATTTATAGCTTTTATATTTAATAATTTATATATACTTGCTTCCTCACATCATGTTCTTTGCCTCACTCTTACCAGAGCCATCTGACCTCCATGGCTCCAGGAGTCTGTATGAAGACCATATAAAAAGGCCAGCTTCCCTCGAGGGGGGCAGAGACAGATGAAGACACTAAACTGGCCGTGTGTAAACATCTTTCTGTAACATTTTCATTCTGTCTTAATAAACTGCTTAAGCTTAATGAACCTGCCTCATCATTCAACTCTGAAAAAACCTGAAGTTTCACTGAATCTATCAGTTGGCGTCACAAACAGGATCGTGAGAGACAAAGGCCGAGAGATTAATTACAGCTGGATGACTGAAGACAACAATTAAGTGTGCAAATCAACGGAGGTAAGATCTTCCTCCTGTCTTTGACTGAAGGCTGAAATAGCTTCTCCACCTGCTCAAACACCCGATCAGAGAGTTGTCTGATGAAGAATAAGTAAATGTAACTAATTGTGAGGTATCTTTATTTGTTGTGAGCTCAAAGAAGACATCTATCAATGTGCTAGAGGTTGAGTCAAAAAAACCTGGGTGCATCGGATGGTTGCTGCAGATGCGTGAGCTTAGAAGACCTTTTGAAATGGTGGCTAAAGCTGACACATTCACAGATATAATATCATTATCAGTTTTACAACAACATGAAGATCATAAAACATTCTTTGCTTAAGAATTTTACAGTACTGTGTATAATATATATATATATAAACCATGCATATACACCATCTCACAAATTTCATCTATAATTATAATGTAACTTTCTAAAATACATTCTTTTTTAGTACTAAGAAATTGTTTAAAACACACAGCTGTTTTGCAGCTTATTATTATGTGGTTTCTGGCAGCTAAAATTACGCGCATAAATATTGCACCATAGTATATACTCTACGCCCTACCCTCGAGTAATGAGCCAATCACAACCAAAGCTCCAGGTTTAAATCCATTGTTGTATGGAATGCTGCCCTGCTGCATCTTCGAGTTGAAAGTCATGATAGTGGAGGCCTATATCAGATAACCTCTGCACAACTTATCAGCATAGGACCTGAGAAAAACTGACAATGCTAACATAAAAGTGGATTGACGAGGGATTCATGGCGCGGCAAACAATAGCAGCTTCGAAACTCCCAGCCAGTCGTAAATCAGTTTACGACTTAGCTTTGACTTTAAGTTCCATTCCATTCTTGGCTCTGTTGTTATGGTTGATGTGCTACTCTGTGTCATTAAATAGTCATTTAGTCAATTATCTGAAAACGGGCTGTCACCTAAAGAGCATGTTGTAGTGAAAAAGCTGTTAATGGGGGGGGGGGGGGCAAAAGTTCAGTTTGCACAAGGTAAACTATGGAATTTAAACCTGTACACCTGAGAATATGGAGCCGTATAAATGGGTCTTGAGCAAGGTAGTGGGCCTGTATTGGTTAGAGAAAATGTGTCCTGCCATATGAAAGGGTGAAACATAAACCTCACAGACAACGGCTTTGAGTTAATGAGTAGTAAATGTCACTGCTGTCTGACCCAGTGGGGTGGTCTCTGGTGTCTGCGTCTCCCCAGGCTGCACAAAGTGCCTTGTCACTTGACCGCCACACATAAAAGGAACAGGGCTAAACAAACAGGGGGCACCTCCTACACCCCCCCCCCCTTCTGCTTCCATGGAGGGTCCCTGGATTCGCAGGGATTTAAGCACCTGGGCAGCATGCCGACTGGTGGGCTTGAGCCAGGGAGATGTGGCAATGGAGCCATGAACGGAGAGCAGCGTCTGGGACCAGAAGGTGGTAGATTAAGATTTTGATCAGAAACGGAACGCAGCTGCTTCTGATTGTGCAAAAGCTGGTGGCTGGTTAAATGGAGCACAGTGCGGTTCCCGGGCCAAATAAATACACAATGCTTTCTAAGAACTCCCCTACGGTCCCATCCGTGAGGCCGTCCCTCTGTTCAGGGAGCCAGAGCAGCTGCCCCGGCACCGAGGATCACATGTGAAATCACCAGCAGCAGTGGCCCAGTATGGCGTGGTCTCACCATTCCTAATCAGCCCCTCCCATACTGGGAAATATGTCATTCTGGATCCTTTGGCAGGTGCTGGCCCCTTGCCCCAATCAGTTTGCAAGTGTGCTGCCTTGGGTCCTAGGTGGTGCTGACGTATGACATAGCTGAGATACTGCAGCTACCTACTGCAGCTAAGCTGTCACTCTCAATTCTGTTCCTGGCGCCCCCCCCCCCCACCAGAATGTTTTCATACCTCAATCAGGCTCATATGGTCCTTAATAGACTAATTATAAATGTGGCAGTATTGAATACTACTGACCTAATGCAGGACTAACTTCCTCAAGTGTTTCACCGGTAGAGTCAGGCTGTTGAGGTTGGGGATCATTCTTTGACATGTAAATCCTAATTGATTACAGCTCTTACGTTACCTGCTCAGGCCTGGTACCGAGGGGGCTCGCCTGAAACTGAATTTAACGTCATGGCTTGTCAGCCGACAGGCCAGCATCCGCAGTCTCCAGCAAGAGCAAAACCAGGTTAATGTGATGGTTACGTCCATTAGGGAAACACAGAGTTAATGTAGGAGAAGTGGAACAACGTGGTCATGGCCTGCTTTTCCTTCCACGCCCCAGTATGGTGCTCGTCCTTGTGGACACAGGAGCTGTCTGGACAAACAGGGGTGGCAGTTCTGTATCAGGACGTGCCACTCACTTGATGACTCCCATGGGCCAGTCTAGCCGTGACCTTCTCTCCCACCCCCACAACATCCCAGAACAACAGAGAGGCACCCCCACCAAAATTAACACTCCACCCCAATCGTTTTCCCCATCTCACTGCCTGGTATCTCTAAAACGTTCTCTCTCTTTGCACTGGAAACAAACACCCACGTAGAATGGGAACGGCCGGGGGCAGTTTGGTTTTGGGGGGAGGCAGGGGGTGACCAAAGGACATAAGGGAGTAACACCAGAGCCCAGGGCGGGGGGCTGTTTGTGTTCTCTGGGCTCCAGCTACCTCCTCCCAACAGCCTGGCCTACTTTCGTGACCTGGGGAGGGGGTCAGGCTGAGTGACAGACACCCGGGCGTCCGAGGGGGGCCGACCCGGCCGAGGCTACGAAACAAGAGCGTAAAATGTGGAGAAACCGACTCCTCCTATTGGCTGCAGCTCAACCGTCCTGCGTGAAGCTCTCGTGAAGCCTTTTCCACAGCGGGCGCACTATCCCTACCAGACTCGCCAAGGTGGCTGACAAACATGTGGCAAGATTCAAAGACACCACATTTTATTGAGGCTAAGAAGCAGTTTCGCCTCGACATTTCAGTAGCGCTGAGACCTTTCTTTTTTTAGCTTTCTTGTTTTTGGCTGGACATGATGAATGTTCAGTAGGAGCAGTGTTGCCTCAGGCCCGCCATCCAGAGTGGACCCGGCCTAGTGCCCTTTGCTGCCTGCGATCGTCCCCAGGCCCTCTGTGACCCTGTCTTTTTTAAGCGGCTTGAAGATGTTTTTGCAAGATTTGCCAAATACATTTAGAGAGACGGCCGTCAAAAAACAAGCCAGGACATAGCTGAGGTTTCTACAGCTGTGTGAGCCTCATAGTTTCAGTGTCACTGACATTCATTCAGCTCCTGGCCCAGTGTGGCCTCCGGGTTTACGGATGGTTTAATGCTTTTTTTACAGCACATTCCCTGGGAGTGAGAAATTTACATTACAGCTCATGCCCTGTGCTCCAGCAGTGCAGCCAAGACTGGGTTGATCAGAACCAGACAAGCCAATAGTGGCACCATGAGACCTTTGCGGGGGCACGTGCCTGTGGGCACACCCAGCTGGGCACGGCATGCGGCCGGGCAGATGCCGGTCGTGCCCAATGCCAGGCTGAGTCACAGCTGCCGCCACAGCTCGTAGGCAGGAACTCTCGTCCTCAGCTACATGGAGAACCTCTGAAAGGCGAGACTGCATTCCTCCGCCCCCACAGCAGGAGGTGGGAGGAAGTGGAGCGGGAGGAAGAAGTCAGACGACGTAGCCGTCGGGAGGGGAAGGGAATTTCTGTGGTGTGTGGGCCGGCGTGAGCCTTATGGTCGTCTGCAGGGGCCACAGAAGCAGAGGGACAGGAAAAATAAACCAAAGGCGAACTCAGCTACGACCCGTATCCATTATGTCCAATATCAACTTAAAAGGATGTTACAGTGTTTGTTCAAGAGCACCACAGCAAGCTCTTTAACCCAAAGCCTTTGTGGAAGGAAAATAATGTTAGTTAACACAGTAAAATGCAGAGATTCAGTATGATGTAATTCCATTGATGTAAGATAAGTGTATCTGAGCCATAAAATGTTATTTGGGTTTGGTTTTTTTTTTGGTCACACACAAGGGAGTGCCGAAATGTATTCAGCTGCAAGATGTAATTCTACTGATGCACAAAACCTAAGCCCACCTTTGTTTTACTAACCGTCCCTGACCTTGACATGATAAGATAGAAGAGCTAATTAGCTGCAGCGCTAAACAGTCGCAAAAGTTGAAGGTGGAATGTTCTGCCAAGTTTAGGCAAAAGTATCTCAAGGTTGCGCAGCTGTCTGGTATCTCTCAAAAGCGCTGTAACTGGCCTGAGAAATTGTTCATCTGTGATCCCTGCCTCAACACTCGTCCATGTTTAAGCGTGATCTGTTCCAACAGGGTGGGGGGAGATTGTGTGCAGAGCTGGATTACCGTACTTTCTTAGTCTAAGTAAAAAATTTATATTCTCTTCCTATCAGAATCGAGCGTCCAGGTGAAATTTCTACAACACCTTCAGGTTATGACCTGGTAATCCACTTTGTATGTCCTGCAAGGATTTTTTTCTCCCAATCCAGGTTAATTCGGCCTACTTTTCATACGAGTTTTTGGTCTAGATAAGTAATTAAGTAATTATTCCTTATGGAGTTGGGGTCTAAATATATCACAGGACAAATCACTTTTCCCAGTTGATTAAAGACTTCCATTAGTCTTCCATCATTTCTGATGCATTCATTTAAGCTGTTTCCGATAGACTGCAACGATGTGTGAGTAGATTTTTCTAGAAACTTCATTTTGAAATGGTGTTCATAATGAATGTTAATGAATGATGAACATTTATTCTGTTCCAGCCTTGAACTTAAATTCAATTAATTAAAAAAAAATCAGCCATTTGGTTTTTTTGAATTTCTCAAATTCTACAGTAATGAAAATGCAAGACGTATAAGATTTTGGCTTGATATAATTAAAAACAGTGTCACCTTCAGCCTAGGAATCCAATGATATGATTTGATCTGTAATAATATCTCAGAGACACTAATTACAGCAAATGATAGCTGAACAGAGCATCAGTCTAAGCTGTGAACTGTTCATAAATTATATCATTATGAACTGAAGGAGATCTTTGGGGAAAAGAAACACTGTGGTTTTAGGTTCACATTTAAACTTACTCTTCTGCAGTGGATTTCCGAGCTCTGCGAAAGCACAAAGTGGTCTTTGTGGAGTGTGAAATCGGAGATGTGTGTTCAGAGGGGTGTGTGTGTCTCGGAATAGTGAGCCTGGGTCTCTCTGGTTCACTCAGCATGCGTGCCTGTGTGTGTGAATAAGATTGTGACTGTCTGCATATTTACCGTCTGCTTACAAGAGGGACTCCAGGTCTAGGGCTTGTTATTCACATACAGTATGAAACACTTCTGTTCTCTTTGCGTAACTTAATTGCATAGTATGCATGTACATAAGATGTTCTACGTGCACGCACAGGTGTGGTGTTTACATAGTTTTTTGTTCATATAGTGAGAAAGGATGAAATGGAATTTGTGGAGCAATCACTGTTAGGCAATATAGTCAGATATGAGTAGCAACCAAGTATGTCCCGTGCAAACTGACCATACAGCATTCTTATGAGCATGTAAAATTGCACCGCAGTGCTGGGGGGACGGGGGATTTGCTTCTCTGTCCTTCAGACCATGTCACCACATCTGCTTACCCCCTTTCGGCTGTACCGCCACAGGAAAAAGAGACAAAAGGGGGAACGGGGATGGGAAGATGGAATGACCAATATACTTTACTGATGTTCTTTGGTATCATGAGTCACTATCAACAGCGAACAGCAAGATAACAGGCACAAAAACACAGGATGGCTACAACGGCTCTCACTGCATTGCGAGATAATTAACCTAACGCTATGTTTTTGTTTGATGACAACTTTAGGCATGTGCTTGATTGCCTACAGTGTGCTGACCCTGTAATACCACCGACGACCTGAGAGGGTGCTGAAGCACCCTCAGCAGCTCTATTTCCGTGTTACAGAAAGAGACGTTTTAGCAGGACCGCATGCTGACACAGACCCGTGCACACAGGAGAAACAATTAGACGCAAATGAACCTGACCCATCCAGCAGACGAGCGCCGCTCAAGGGCGCCGTCAGGTTAGGGAATCTCTTGTAATGGCCTCCTGCGATTACAAAGATGGCCTCCAGAAACCCCATTAACAGGAAAACACTTTGTTTTGTTACCCGTCACAGCAGCAAGACCTTGGTCATGTACTGATTCAGATTCTGTCTCAAAGCGGGACTAGAAACCTTTGTCATCCATGCAAATGCATCTTGCTTGAATTTTTGGTTGGTGTAAACAGTAAGATGTAACATTTTCTCACCTTTCTGTGTTTTGTGTTCTCCTTCATTTTGTTTAAGCAGACACGTTCATCCAGCGTCACAAACTGAGTTCGCACTTTCGTATGCTTCTTTTAATATGTTACCTCAATGATACAGTTCACCTGTGAATCTGTAGCAAGGTGACTAGTCCTGTAGCACCCAGCTCGAACGTGTTAACTGAGCCTTCTGCTGGCTTGTCTAATTCAGGCAATGCTACTGTTCTGGATCTAAACAACCTCAACAAATGAAAGTGGTAAAATAAGAATTAATGGTTATTTTTATGACCCTTGCATGGGTCAACTGTTTAGAAGATGGATGGATGTTTAAGTAAACTATTTACTTCACAATCAAAAATGGACATTATTTGTTTGTTTGTTTGTTTGTGTTTGTTTGTATTTATTATTCCTTCGCGGAATTACTTGGTTCTAAATTCATGCTTTTTTTTGTGGTCTTAAGGGTTTGGAAATGAACCATGACATTTCGTGCCTGAAGTGAAAGTCACAGCTACAGGATCATTTCAAGAAGGAGCTGTTGTTCGTGTTTTCCCTGCCACTGCAACAACATCTGTCCTGGCTAAGGTGAGCGTTTTCCAGGTATATGGTGCATATAGCGTAGTGACAAGTGGAGTGAATGCGTGCAGAGTAATACTATTACACTGCGCTCCTCTGTGTCCCCATGTCACCCATCATCTGTGGGCCTTGGCCACAGGTTTCCTGTTTGTCTGCAGGACTGGCCCGTTAAACTCCCAGAGGAACATCTATACGTCATTCTCCCCACAGATGAGGCCAGACCAACTGCTTGTTGACCCTCTCCAGGAAGCACCGAACCAAGAGAGAAGGATGTCCGCCCGGACGCGCTGAGCTGACCTACAAATTCATTTGTCACTGTATCATAGCTTTCCCAACAGAGTACGTTGCCTCGTCACCATTGCAGTTCCCATGTGAAACTGGGAAGGCGGGGACCCACCATCACACTTGGCTGCAGATGTTCCTCGGTCACATGGTCACCGATGACAGATGTCACGTGAATGACCTATAGATGTTCCGCTAAGGCAGCTGGACCATTCTGTCCACCGGGGCAGCAGGATGTGCTTATCGAGAGCGGGGCACAGTTATTTATTATCGTTAATGCTTCCCCTTTGTCGTTAATGTTAAATGTTCCCTTGCGGTTAATCCCTGTGCCACCTGCCCACCAGCCAAGCACTCTTATACACCCACTCAGTGTGTCTTAGGGAAGTTTCATAACGTCCGAACGATTGACGGCGTCTGAAGGTGGGACTCTGTCTTGGTATGTGGAAGTACTGACCCAAGCCTGAGCCCACATCTTCACTCCTTGACCCGCTGCCATTGGTCACTCCCCAGACAGGCAGCCAGACTCGGCTCATGCAGTCCCATGAATCACACCGAGGAGCAGGGCCCCACTGACAGGCATCCGTTAACGCGGGGGCCAGCGGGGGCTCCCTGTACCTCACTGCACTCATCAGTCTCACAGGCCACAGGGCCAGATAGCACAAACGAATGATCAAGGTTGTAAAATCGAGTTGTTGCACCTTCAAGACAAGGAGGAGAATTTGCACTATACCAGTGAACAGGCTGCTATGTAACAGCTGTGTTAAAAAACCGCAGAAAGATTCAGTGCTGTGTAAAAGTCTTAGGCAGTCAAAGAAAATGTTTAAAGCCATTTATCTAAGTAGTAAGGGTATATGAGCTCAATTTAACACATATGCAAAATGAATAGTAACACAATAAAAACTAGAAAAAAAATCTCTCCTCTAAAAAGTTCCTGATATCTTGTTAGCTGGCTCCAAGAACACACTTTATTTACTCTCCTGAAATAATTGACTTCTGGAGATATTTTCATAAAAAGTGGCTGTATGAGAGATTTCTAAATGGCTAAGATGACACACTTTGACCCACATAATAATATAGTTTTACAGAAACATGGAGATCACTCAAACATCATTTTCTTTGCCTAAGACATTTGAACAGTACTATAAATCAAGATTTAAATATCTAGGTTTTAAGGAGAAAACTGGCATGAACTGGCTTGTGCAATGGGAATGATGTGCTTTCTTGCCAGCAGCCCTTGTTGTCTAACTGCCCAGAAATCCAAGTGCAGCGATGGAGAGCTGTCTAAGCGGGATTTATTACTGTCAAATTCTCAGAAGAATCCCAGAAGGTTTCTACATTATTTTCACCCACTTGTTCACCCATCCATCCATCCATCCATCCATCCATCCATCCATCCATACATACATCACAGGGCACAATGCAAGGAACAACCAAGGATGGGGCACCAACCTCACCCCCTTGTTATAATGGAATTTAATAAAACAATTTAATTAAAATCCATCCTCAGTTCAAGACCAGATTAATGTATTGCAACATTAATTGTGTTAAATGGAAAAATTAGGATATTGATAATCCATTCGCATCCATGGCAACGTATAACAATGTGTAATTCAACAGATCTCCAGATTCACAAGGGCGGTGTTCAGGTGGACCAAATCTACATAAACTGGTTTAATCAGAGAACATTAAGAGTCACTGCGATGATTTGAGTCTGACGTCAACTGCTCATAGTCTGGAGCCTCTGCTCCATCTCCACCTCTGTTTCCAGTGTGCAATGTCCCAAAGGGAAGGAACGATCTCAGTCAGGTGCCATCCATCTCACAGACTACTTGCCAAAGACAATATCACACTTTTTGCACCAAGCTCGCTGGTACACAACAGCAGTATTTATTATAACTTACTGTTACGATTGGTATCCCACCCAGGGTGTACCCCGGCTTGGGACCCCACCCAGGGTGTACCCCGGCTTGGGACCCCATCCAGGGTCTACCCCGGCCTGGACCCCTGGCTCCTCCACAGCCCTGACCAGTCTAAGTGGTTGAAAGATGTATGAATGGGTGTTCCTGTTACACACATTGCAAAGAATTTGTCTACTGCGGGCTGCCATCCCTGACGGTGTACTGAGTGTGCTTAAGCATCTATTAGCTTTGCAGTTGCTGCAAATACATTTAGCCATATAAGCACACATTCCCAGAATACCTGGACCTGCCGGCGGCAAAACTGGAATAAAACTGTACTCGGTATTTTCCATGAAGTTCACATTTATAAATACCCATGTATGCTAAATAAACAAATGTGCACTAAACACTATGTCTACTGACATTGAAAATTCACAGCATCGTGATAACCGGCACCCCATCATGTTCCGGGAATGGGTCTGTAATTAATTACAGTTGCTTGCTAGTTCATTCAAAAGTAATTCAACTACTTTTCCAATTACTGCGTAGAAAAGTAATTAGTTACTAGGGAAATTAACTTTTGCATTATCTCAGGTAACGCATACATACCCTGACAGCACAAATACGTCATCAGGATGCTGGTTTATGATTAGAACTACATTAAATGCTCTTGTTCCATTTAGGGTTAGGGGTCGTGTGCGTTTTATACATACACACAGTGTTCCGACGAGGCACTTTGGTAAATAGAAATTACGCAAACAGATGCTAATGTAACCATAATATTTGTATTAAAAGCATCTTGAGAAAAAGTTGGAAGAATTCAAAGTACATATTGGGCTGTTCAAGATTCTTTGAAGCACTCTGCACAATCTTGACAGATCTGTATGAAATGGGTTAAGTGTAGCCAATCCAGCCTCTATTTCATCACGGTCCCTTGGCTGGATTACATTACGCAGGAACACATGACATATCTCTGCTGTAAATTATCCTGCTCATGACAAAAAAAACCTCTATTACCACAAAGTTATTTTGCTTGCTGTTTTAAGACCCATTTATCTGGCATTATGTCATGATTCATATTTCACGTTACGGAGACTGTGAACCGCTTTCTTTCACGAAATAAAAGTTACGTGTTAAATCTGAGCTTGATGGGATTGGAGATGAGATCATTCTTGTTTGGGAGATCTGAATAAAATAGACCTTGCACAGGTATTATATACCACTTACAGTCCATCAGTGACACTTCACCTTGGCCATGCCTCTCTGTATTTACGTAAGTTTTATATCTGCTGTCTGAAACATGGCTGCCAGCAGTCATTTCCTTAGCTATTTCCTCCTGGAATGAAGAGCAGGTACTACGGGCTGTACCATATGTTAACGCCTACATTGGGCCCAGAGGAAATTCCAGTTGAGGTTAGAAAGCCTTCTCAGATGCTATCAAATGCGTTTGTGGACAGTTGCCCTGATCTGGAAAAGCTATAAGTACAATACTGCTGTTTTTAAATGAACATTTGCATAATTCTATTGGAAGGTGGAATAGCAGGGAATCTGCCAGCAAATGCTAAAACACACCATGACTCCAAGGGACTCTCCTAGCTGCTCTGCTGAGGGATGCGGGCATGTTAACACTTTAAGACCTGGAGTGTATCTCCTGTTGTATCCTTCAATGAGTCACTGAACCAGGAGCTTCCTACTTTAAAGTACTTTCTTGGTGCACCGTTCCAAAGATCGTATCCATCCAGTCAGAAGGCGAGTCCGGGCTCGCATCACCGTGTCAGCTGGGTGGAGTCGTCATTGCCCAGGGCACAGACCCGTCAAATGCGATTCCCAGCACAAAGATGCCCCTCCTACCAGGTGCCATTACCCCCTACCTCCTCTACATCTCCCCCCAGCCCCAACAGCTACGCCCTTCACAGACACTCTGGGAATGTTTCAGCTGTTCTGTACAAGCAAGAAGTGGAGGCCTTGCTAGGATGTGTCAGTACCAGGCAGGATCAGGAACAGGGACACTCTAGCCATGAGTCATGAGTATCTTGTCATGAACCTGGCATTGTATTCCCGCTTAACTCCCTCATGGGCTGGAGATTTTTAGGAATATTTTCCTTTAACTTTCAGAAAGATGGAAAGGGGAACGGGGGCGCCGTGGCTCTTCTGATGCCATCCGTACCCAGAAGGTTGATGGTTTGTGCCAGGATGGAAAGTGCAGAGCATTACCGTAACACCAAGTGAGGGCTTTGCATCAACATATATCTGAAGAGTTTTTCCTCAAAACAAATATAGTTCAAACAATGCAAAGCAAACAAAACCCCCCTTATGTGTTTTGTTTTTGTCCCATATACATCTGTTTTCTTCATTCTGCATGAATACAATAGATCAGTGTTTCCCAATTCGGTCCTCAGGGACCCACAGACAGTCCACGTTTTTGCACCATCCCAGCTCCAGGTAGGAAAATGTGGACTGTCTGGCATGGAGCTGGGAGGGAGCAAAAACACGGACCGATTGTTGGTCCCCAAGGACTGGACTGGCAGACACTGTAATAGATAGACTTCAGCAGTATGGTGAAAGGGGACTTTCCCATCGCTCCTCCAGAATATGAAACATATAATCCACAAGAAGTTATTTACTCCACTCTAGTTCAAACATAAACATGAGACAGTGTCTTCAAATCTGTCAGCAGAGAAATGCACACTGTACCCTAGTACAGACAAGCCTACATTTTTAAATTTGGCATCTGCCTTGGTCAGACTCAGCAGCCTGTGATTAGCTCTAAAAATAGCTGTCTGAAATGTGGACGGGCATTAAAATTCCCTTTGATTCAAAATAATGTGCACTGTAGAGCTATCTTCTGTGTTTGTGAGACAGCATCCTCAGGGACTTCAACCCCCACCCCCCGCCCCCCATCCCCCATGTTCCCCAATGTTCCGTCCTCGCCATGGGAACAGTATTCCGTCAGGGCAATGTGATAATCTCTATGCTTCTTTTAATTGCCTAGTACGTGCATGCTTTGTTAATCCTGAGGCGCATTAAGGGTCCTTTCTGCCTTAGCAGCTTGTCACTAACTGATATTTGATGGATGATCCCCGTCGTTTTAGGGGTTGGGGGTGGGCAGGGTAACGTATTGAACCTCTCTAATCATCTTCTACCAAACGCATGGAAAATACCTCACTGAAGTGTGAAAGCAAACAGCCATCGCTCCGGCAAGAAAGAGGGAGAGGAGAGGAGCACGAGGGAGAGGACTGCACGCCTAACTGCACCATCCTGTCGGGAAAAAAAAACAAAACTGGATTTTCACTCACCTGCATGTCGACGCGTCCTCTCGTCGCTGTCATGGTGGACGACTGCCGGGGGACGGGACTCTGTGTGCTCGGTTGCCTTATGTCCCTTTCCACCGTCTCCTGCCCAGCAAAAAGTTTCGTGGCCGATACACAGAGTGAAAAGGGGGGAAAAAAAGGGCTAAGTTGGCAGAGGACTTTCAAGAAATTCAGGGCACCGCTCCACACAAACAAGTGTGTCATTCATTATTTTTTTCACGTCTGTGCTGCATTCCGTAATGATGGGACTTGGAGTGGGATGAGGTAGTGGGACAAAATAGAAAAATAAAAAAATAGCCGAACAGAGCTCTTTTAAGCGGAATGCAAACAAGCCACATAAGCAGCCTGTATTCTACAACTGAATACCATAATAAGCATAAAGCTCACATTTAGTCTGATCGGGCCTGTCTGCATCACTGCCTCTAAAACCTTCTCTGTGTCCAGGGTTCGTTCCCAGCAGGCCAGTGCAAAGACCTAATTCATATGTGGTCATATGTTCCATTTGCATTTATTTGGTTGCTTAGAATCTTTTTTAATACTCTGCAGCTTTTTAGGGACTGAATTGGGGTTATTCTTGGCCATCAGAAATGAATGAATTCCGGGAGTAATTCCGAGAGCAGATTCTTCAGGAGGTAAAGCCTATTACTACTGTTTACTTTAGTGTTTGTTGTGCTTTTCGAGGACACGCTCTTCAATCATGGTAGGTTTTTTTTTTTTATATACATGAGGCACAAAACCTGCACGCCCGCTTACAGTGAGAAGCTGGAGAGCTTTTATCTCAGTACGAATGTGCTTTTTGTCACCTCTCAGAATGCTTTTTTTGTCCAAAATTTTTCAGGTTCTCTGGGCAGAGAGAGAGTGAACTGTAACCACAGGGACGTGGATGCTGAAATGCAGCACTGAGAGAGTGGCAGAAGTACACAGGCTTAACAAGTGAGTAACAGTGACCACAGAACTGTGCGCTCAATGACCAGAAATGCAAAAAACTTCCACATGTGTTAACCCATCGCTAGGCAGGACTAAGCTCCAACAGAGTACGTTTAACCAAAGAGCAGGCAATAAAAACACACTTTAAAAGGGTTTAAAGGCACTGCCCAAAGACTCACAAGTTTACAATATCCTGCTTGGGTTAACATCCCATTAAGGTTGACTTTTGGCATTAATACAATCATAGAAGAATATTTTTTTGCAAAACATTTAAGCAGACTTGTGTAAACTTGTGGTGCTGAGGGCAGAGTCACATTTCTGAACATCTGTGGCCTCGTTCGATTCGGGATTGAAACTGGCACAGAAGGCCAGCCAGCATTTACAGTCGGATACAAAAAGTGTAGTACAGTGCTATACATGTTTCAGGACATGTGCTTCTGATCAGTTCAGGACCTAAATGGCGCTGTGCTGTTGTGGAGTGCTTAGGGTTAATCATGTCAGTAAAAGATTCTGTGTAGACATTAGTATAATTTGGTGCTAGGATAATTTCTTAACTTTAGTTTAAAAAAAATGTTTTTAGTAAATCAAAAAACACAATATTATTGTTATTATTTTTAGTAGTAATAGTAGTAGTAACAGTAGTACTAGTAGTAGTATTAATGAACATAATAATAATAACCAGAACAACAATATGAAATGCCTTCATTTCAGAGTAACTGTGAAGCTTTTCATCCATGCCCAAAGCATCATGGGTATTTACGGGAACTTCCTGGCAGAAGAAGAGTGTAAGGCCAGCCAGTGCTTGTCACTTATTCAGCGGTCCCCACTATTCTATAAAGCGCCTTTGTGTGGCACTCACTCGTCAGCCGGGTGACAATTCCTGCCTAGTACGCTGGCTGTCACCACAGCACGTTGCCAAGGCCGAACTGCATTCCCATCATCCACGAAATACAAGGTGCAAAATGCTTCCAGTGGTCCTCAGAGCCGATGAAACAACACAAAGGGTGGCTTCCCCAAACCCAGCGCTATGCTCCATTCCTGCCATTATGGATGCTTCAGTTCTGGGGTCACAAGAGATTCATGCCTTAATTTGGCCTGGATCTTCAGAAAAGACAATTTTCATGTTGTATCTTATATTGGATAATGAGATAAGAGGGGCTGGAAATGTTGTCACCAGAGACATCCCCCCCCCACTGTCACCTTTCAGTTAATCACCTCTGCTCAGTAGGCTCCCTCGCAAAGGGAGAGGAGACAGGCTAAAGGAAACCGTCGTATCAACAAGTGCTAAAGTGGGATTACGAATCAGCCCTGGACTTTGGGGTCCCCCATGGTAAATTTTGCCGAGTAGGGGGTGGGAGGGGGGGTCAGTATGCCAGATGGTCAGTCCAGCCCTGTCTACTGAGGCCCTATCCATAGGAAAAACAAACATACCACATTATATGGTTGCATGGACCACTGTAGACCCCATACTACTCCCTACAGTGTAGTTCCCTTGCACACATATTTATCTATAACCATGCAACCAGATATTTTGAAGAAATTATTTACAGGTACAACAGCAGTGTCTCTTCTAGGACGTGATTCTGCGATATTTACAGCCTGTTGTTTTTTCGCTGCTGCACTACTTTTAGCCATTTTGCTGATCTTGCAATTTGAAAGCAAAAGACTGAAATAGTCTGCTCTCTTTGCGTTTATAATAAAATCAGTCGTACTCATAAAAAACATGTAGGACCACTGTGGCGCAGGACCTCAAGACAATCAAGCCGCATTTTCCTACTTTTAAGTAGCACCCTGTTATGCACATACGATTTATGTATTTTCAGATATATTTACCAACTGACACTAATTATTGCTTTGCTAGTTGTTTTGGTGACAGTGAACAGTAGATGACGAAGGGATGTTCATATCCAAACAAGTGGGTTACACAAACATCATTTCAAATAAATGAGGTTCCCAGCCAGCGCTCAAATTAAATGTCTGGAGAAAGATAGATATCTTGAAACATTTAGCTTTTTTTTTTTTTTAAAAAAAAAAGGAATAACAAGGTTGTATTTTTGTTTTCTTATTTTTGAACTGGGACTGTGTGTGAGTTTATTTGTGGTGTTGGTTCTATACACAGTCATTAACTACACCAGAGTCCTTTACTTCTTCCCTGGCTATGATGACTTAAAATTAAAAAGAAGACAATTAGTCAGTAAAACCATTTAATTTAGATATCGTTGAATGTTTTACATTTATCATATAAAGGATTTATTTTGTGAGCTTCAAACACAAAGTACTATCAGACTTCTTTGCTGAAGACCTAGGCCTCTTCAGCACCCCCTAGTGGTAAATTAGACTACAGAATCGTAGGTAAACAGCTTTACTGCATGTCGGACTGTGCAGGCTAACTTTGAAATGCACTAGCATGAATAAGGGCATCTCAAGCAAGAGTGGAGCTAAGTACCTTCTAGTCAGTATGTCATCTTTATGGCTACCACTGTGAACAAATGCAAAAGCCCCGCATCATCGACACAGCAGATCATTGCTGCTATCTGATCATGCAGCGTGCATGTGGGAACACTGGCCTAACATTCAACTTCACAAAGTAAATGCACTTAAATGTCTTTTTCCCCATTTGTAATGAGCTTAGTGTGCTATTTACAAATGTGACCTCTAACAAGAGATGAGATATAATTCAATTTTAAAAGCAACTTCCCTTTTGTCCCCATTGAGCTATATTTCCTGGTATTGTGCACTGTCTTCAGCAGAGCAACATAAAGACGGCAAAGCCTCTGCTCTCATCCTCAGCCTGTCATAGATCAAAAAGGAGACTGCAGCTGGAACAGTACATGAAAACAAGTGGTCTGTAGCAGGAAAATATAGCGAAAATTCGTAAACTGCTGTCAGACAATCCTAAATGCTAAGAATTAAGTTCTGATAAGGAATAGAATTAACATATCCTGGATATATTACACAATGATGTCAAGGGCAGAGGAGGGGGTCTCACAGCAGGGGGCGATGGAAAATTTACCGTCCAGGGGATGATTTGTTAACAAAAGGGGCACTACATTAATTTTACAGGCTGGCGGGGGGGCTTAGTAAGTTTTGCAGTGGGCCCCTTGCCATGATGGGCCAGGGGAAGGATGCCTCTCTGCCCCCCTGCCCTCCTCCACTCCTGAGCTATGGTCAAGCAGAGGAGGCTTGTCTAAGGATGAAAAAGCTGTTATTGTCACAGTTTAAGGTACTGTTAAATCACAGCTGTAACTCAGCTGTGTCACTTTTCCACGGGAATTCAGAAAACTCTTCTCTTGCAATCTTGTTTATCTTTATGACAGATGTACAGAACATGACTTTCAGGCTTCTCTACTGACTAGTGTCAAAAAACAAAACAATTTCTGAAGTTCGTAAAATAAGAATTTCAATCTTACAGTTCATTTTTAGCACTCTTTAGCGTTCTTTGTTGAATCTCTTTTGGAATTGCTTTTCCAATATAATTAGGTATGATTTTAGACAGGCAGAATCGTAGACGACTACATCTTTTTTTTATATATAAATTTATATGTTTTAGACAGGCAGCAAGATAGACAACTAAATACGGTAAAAAAAAAAAAAAAAAAGAAAACAACAACATGGGTGAGGGTCTTTAAGGACCTTGAATGATGGGAAAATTGAAGGAAAGCGTTGACTGCAATCTCATGGCATGGGCAGGGATCCAGCATTCCCCGTGAATGGAAAAATTGCACTTGCTAGTGATACCTGAGCTTTCTTCATGACAGAACTGCTCTGACAACCAGGAAATTCTTCCATTAACTTTAAGAGCTTTGCTCTGCAGTTTCCATCAGTGTGTGCAAAGTAGAACATAGGCTAATCTACTTGAGCAAACCTGGGCGATGTCCACTTATTTAAGTGTGTGCAGCCTTTGAAGTTACATAGCAATTCTAAGAGTATGATGACCCAATGATTACAAAAGAATGAGGGCCACAAGATTTTCACCCATGCAGACATTTTAAATATGTCCAATATAATTCAAATATTATGTCCAACTGTTTTTTGATTGTCCATATACACCTTACATAGTGCCTGAAAAGCTCGCATTCAATTTTTAATTAAAATATCTTGTGTTGGCTTAAATAATTCCACTTATTCCTTTACATTAATACTGCTACTGCCAAATATATAATGTGTCTCATATTTGAAAGGTGAAACTGTGTTCACAATTTAACGTGAACTAGCAAAAAATCAACAAATTGGAATGACAATAATTTTGCAAACACACAACATATGAATGCTGACTTTATATTCCTAATTTGCAAGTCAATCATATTGCATGAGGTAGAACAACATTGCTGTGTGCTGAAATAATTCATGTGCAACCAAAAACACACAGCAGTGAAACTTACTGTTTTGAAAACACATATTAATCGGCTGTGCAGTTTTTCCACCTTGTAGTCGTGGGTTGTAACTGCCTGCACAAGTGGAGCATAAACGCTGCTTTCACTTCCTGTAAAACTGAACAGGAAGTATGTGGTGAGACAAGGTTATTATACCCAGAAAGGAATTCAGCTTTTTAACTGCAGCTCATCATTCGCATCCTGACAAATTATTCTTCCTGCATGAAAAAACATGCATACCTTTTGCAATCCTTAAAAGAATATTTTTATCAGCTGATTTTTTTCAGTTTGACTTACAAAAGAACCTTGCTGTTTCTGCGAAAGCGTTGCCTTCTTAAATAAGTACAGTGACAATAATCGCAATTTTTCTGTGCCTTAGCTGGTTTGTAACTCATGGCATCATTCTTTGGCAAGGAGCTAGTAGCTATATATACAGTTATGAATAAACAAGAGGATATTGATTTTTTCTCATTTACATGTCTAACCTAAAGATTACTGTTTGAGGCTGCATGGTGACTTGTTAGGCATCGTTGTCTCACACTGCATGGCTTAGGGTTTGAATCACACCTCTGCTGTTTGTATGTTACTTCAGTTTCCTCTGACAGTTCCTGCCAAGACGTGCAGTCAAGGCTAATTGGAGTCTATAAATTGCCCATAGCATATGTTTATGTCAAGTCGAGAGGACATCCCTTCCAGGGTGTCCACTGCCTTGTGCTGCAGGGAATATGCACCGGACAGCATTAAGTGTTAAGACCATTTTGCTGCATCCATTAGCAAAAATGGTTAATGAGACACTTAAAAGCATCAAAGTTCTAAAAGGACTTCGCACCCACGCACAATCAGAGAGAACATGCTGAGTAAACCTAAGTGATCAGTCTTACTGCTTCTTTGAAGACATAAAATGCTGAAGAGACTATCTCTGTCGTGGCGGCAGAGGTCTCCTTATTAAAATATAAAACCTAGTAACATTCAAGCACATATGATTCATGCAGTTATGCAAAACATAAATCCAATCAGAAGTACATGAAAACGCAAATGTCTTGTTTGCCATCTTCACATTATAAGAGAAGTTTTCCCAGAGCAAGAATGTTCACTGGATGTACAAAAAAATGCATGATCAGTTTCATTCATATTTTGCCTCTCGCACTTTTTTAGAGATTTTAAAGCTTTGGGAAATTCCTTGTGTTGTATTGCACTAAGGAACCATTGTTCGACTCTAAACAAAACAGACATGCCCGCCTGCCTGCGCGCCCGTCGCGATAGCTGCTCTTTCAGGTCGATCATGTGACTGGCGGGGGCTAGACGAGCCGTTAGCTTCTACGAATGCCTTTGTCCGTTAGTATATTGTGGAGTCCTCTCGCGGCGTGCCCATTGGAACCCTGGGAATTGCAGTTCCGGAGTAGCGCGCTTTGTCTTCTTAAGGGCAGACTACACATCCGATGAGCTCACCCTGATCATGCGCAGGCGTTGTAAAGAATTTCTCCCTTACATCTGGAACTGTGAGAGGGGGAGGATCCGTTGGTTTATAGGTAAAGTCGCCATTTGGTCAGTCCGAAATGGGAAGCGGCAACGAGTGAATTTACTGGGAGTTCATCTCCATTTAAGTCTTTGAATAAAGCATCACATGTGTGGAATATTTACTGAAGGAACTATGTAAGCAAATGTTGATTTTGATTTAATTGTCCGCGCACTTCTAGCTATCGTTGCTAACGAACTGAAGGCAGACCCTTTTTCTTTTCCTTTTTTGTTTTCGTCTAGCTGTCTGGTTATACTGGTGGTTTTTATTTAGTAATTATTCGTATAGTTAGTTATCTGTGGTAGAGTAATTTGTAATATTTTTATCAAAGTTTTTTTTTGTTTCCTCCTAGTGGCTGTCAGGGGCAAGAAACCGGAATGACAGTGCATTGGTAGTGTGGTGCTGGATGTTAGTCAGCTAGCAAGCTAATAAATAATATAAAACACCGGGCATTGAGTGCTGGGTCCTGTGCATGGAGGTCAGCCCTGTTCTTTATTTAAAGACTACGGTGGGCCAGCTTCGTCTCGTTGTCGCCCGTCTGCCTAGTGACTTCCAGGCCAGCTAGTGAGCGGTCTGCTGCCCGTGTGACAGATTTGTTACCCATCCGGAGCCGGGATCCGCGGGCCCGGCGAGAGGCCCGCTTGGCGGTGTCACTGCCGGTGTCCAGAGGGAGGAGGCGCCGGCTGACGGTGCGAAGCTTGTATCTGGGTGGCCCGGACAGCTGGACTGAGGATTGTCGGCGGAAGTCGCCTCGGTTGTCGAAAATGAGAGCCTGAGACGGAGACGCGCCAATGGGGGTGCCTCGGACCTGTCATCCGGTATCCGTTTGGGGGGGGGAACAAAGAAGATCCATGTGTGATTCCTTAATCTTACCTGTTCTGTCCGATGGTCAGTACTAGACCGGTCGGATAGATATACTGGTGTCGATATGGGAAACAACCTGAAAAGGGGGAGGAGGGTTCGAATTTGAACACCGCAGAACAAAACGGGATACTTTGGAATAAAGTATTGTCCCGCAAGATCAACCCTGTGCCAAGAAAAAAATAGCTTCGGGGTGCTATTGTTTTATAAATGCAGTGCAACCGGCGTTTCGTGGCTAGCCAGCTACATTTTCCTCGGCAGTGTTTGTCGCTGCCTGCTGTGTCCGAGTTGGCTGCTAAGTATTATGTACGTATCGTATTTTCGGCACGGTTTTTGATAGCAGCTTATAAGCGATGCAGTCCTAGTGTTTCTGTGCATATCTCCAATGAGCAGATGCGAGTGCTGAATCCAAGGATAGAGGAATGGTTCGTAAAATAACCCCCTGTGTTTTTCCTGTTCAATCTGAGGTGTTGGTGGCTGCCGAGGTAATATTAGATGGATGGTTACTCGCGCCGACCTTATTTTAGGGACTGCGGCAGCAAATGAAGGCGCACTACGGTGCATTTGCATCCATACGTCTAGTTTTGTCGTAAGCAGTAAATGACTTTACTTTGGAAATTTTGATGTCCCCTCTGATCTAGCTGTCACGGAAGTTCGATGCTAACCACCTTTTAACCAGTAAGTTCTGATGCTCCTTTAACTCAGGCTACCCAGCTACGCGCCTTTCGGGTAAAGAAAACGTGGTTTTGTGGGTGACGTCCGTCTGTCGTAATGCGCATATAGCGAATACGATCGAATAGTTTTAATTTTGGTTTGTGTCTTCCAAAGCATAGTTTTAAAAAGACGCGCCGGGAAGCCCGTTGATGCGGTCCAGCTCACGCATGATGGTTTGATTCGCCACCGGTGTCCCGGCATCTGTACATAAAGTAACGCGAAGTGGCGAAAACGATGTAAATTTGGTTAAGTGATTTTATTGCTACTGGTTTTATGGATATTGAACGGTTCAACAGGTATTTATGAGTGTATTATGTGAGTGTAGCTGAGGTTGGGTTTCGGCCAGAGAGGCGGCCGATTACAGCATCACATCTCATTGTCTTTTTTTGTTTGGTCACCTAATACAGTTAAAATTGTTATAAATAAAACTTCAGACGGGTCCGTCGAGCGGGTAGATTGCTCTGGTTGGCATTCGATCGTATCTGTTTGGTTATTAAACATTCACCGTATTAAATTATTGTTTAAGTCGGGGGGTTGCAATCAGTGGACCACGTAGTGGCCGGGTTGCTGGGACTACTTTTAATATTTCAAATTCAAGGCAGATTGAGTTACGTGGTCTATTGGGATGAGCTCGCTGTACTTTAAAGTGGTCCGGACCTTAATAGGTTTCGAGTTACAACACAGCCGGGAACCTGCCTTCGTTTAATCGCCATAATGTCGAATACATATGCATGGAATCGAATAAGATTTAAAACTTATGGCAGTAGCTTTCAGGGTGTAAGGTTAAAACCATAGCGGTCGAAGCACATGTGGCACCCCGAGCAGTCGGTGAAAGTTGTCGGATGGAGGAGTGGCGACCGCCTCTGGTTGAAATACTGTATATTTCCCGATGAGGACTTTTTCGACCGGAAACTTTTCCCAATTTTATCCGCAAATTGCAATTTATCCGACAGAAGTATTATTATGAATGTAATCTTTGTGATATTCTTAATACCAGTTACAGCCCTATTCACTATATGAACGGGACAAAACTTTGATTAATGGATTATTATGCAGTTTTTTTTGTGAACAGTAATTTTACACATTTATTCTTTTTTCTTCTTCTGACTGACGCCTGTCTTAAAATACATGAATTGCCATCAATAAGAATACTAAAGGTGGATCAGTTATCAGCTCCACGTTATTTGGGATACTTTAACATTTTTAAATTTGTCAGTTTTTTAATGGTGCGTTTTAACCTAGTAGTAGTTTGTGGTATATGAGATAAAATCAGATTGTATAATCAGCACTGTACTTTAGGTATGCGTGACATTTAGGTGTCATCTACAAGCCAGAAGTTGCACATGCCTTTTAACAGGGGAGATCTATTGTAAAGTGAAGCCGTTTAGTTGTTACTGGCTGATTGGCCCCGCCTCCCCTACCTTAGATGGCATGAAGTCATTTGCTATCCTGTTCCTTTACTGTAACCACATGCCTTCTGTTGATTTCTATGTTGTTTTAGTCCTAAGACATTCATATGATTTTGTTCTGTTTTTTTTCCTCCCTCCCTTTTTTTTTCTTTTTCTTCTTCAGTGAGCCTGGACCGGACATTAAGTTTGCCATCCCTTTGTGCATCTTCTCAAGAGACCAACATATGAGGCAGGAACAGCCCTCCGCGCTCCCCGTCGGCAATCTCTTATATTCAATGACGGCCTTCTCCATGTCGCTGCAAGATGGGTGGCGTGGATATGATCGTCCCTATTTGTACGCATCAGCAGTGTTTGTGTTTCTGTGACAGTGTCTTGTTCTTTTCCATTTATAAAAGAACACCCCCTCTCTTGGGGCCCGACCCTGCGTGCTGTAAACTTCTGAATTGCCTTTAAGTGACATCCAGCAAGGGCCTCACCAGCAAACCCCACTTCTGTCAGTTTTATTTTTGTGTATATAGGCTTTCTTCACATCTTGAGGCCAAAGCTGAGGTTTTAGCGTCTTTTTTTTTTTTTTTTTTTTTGCTTTTCTTAGTAATTTATTTCTGCCGTTTCTGCTCATAAGCAAACATGGAAAATATGTCGGAAAACCCCAGCAAGGTCGTGACTTTCCTGGCGCCCCCCCCTCCTCCCCAGAAGAGCAGCAATGGCGCTAGCTCCGACACGCTTGTCGCCGAGAAGGTCGGGCCGGAGGTCCGGCGGCGTCGCCACACCATGGAGCGCGATCTCAAAACTGCGGAGCACCGTTTTTTTCGCCGGAGCGTCATCTGTGACTCGAACGCCACGGCCCTGGACCTCCCCAGCAAGGCCTGCTTCCTCACTTCCCCGCCTGACTTCGAGCGCAACGTTGTCCAGCAGGATCTTCTCTCTGTCTTGTCTCTGGTTTCGGAACCTGGTACGTGCGTCAGAGATGCAGTGGCCGGGGAGTTTGCGGAGGACGTTGCTGCCAACGACGGGCTGGCTGAGAGCCGGAACGCACAGCCCCTCCACTCTCACGGGGGTGATAAGGAGCTTTCCTCTAGTTTACCTGAAGAGACGGGTCCGTCGGAGCCTCCGGAAAAGGAGCTATTGACGGAAAAGCGGGAAGAGGAGGAGAAGGAGGCCGCCAAGGCACGGGCGGAGGCTGAACAGAGGGAGGAGGTGGAGACCAAAGCGGTGGGCACCTCTCCCGATGGTCGCTTTCTCAAATTCGACATCGAGATTGGACGTGGCTCCTTCAAGACTGTCTACAAGGGCCTTGACACCGAGACGACCGTGGAAGTGGCTTGGTGTGAACTTCAGGTAAGCACTTCAGCACATAATTTTGAGCCACTCATAAATGGGCTTCGTTGTGGACCTCTGAATTTTTATAAATCTCCTGGACTCAGTTCTGACAATAGATGGCTGAAAGCACCTTCACAATTACAGGGAATTATAAGTGCTAGCAAAATATGAAGATTAGAGTGTCTAATATATATA
>JAABNX020000070.1:24178837-24217535 GCA_015163995.2 Mormyrus lacerda
ATTGATATAGATATAGATATAGATAAGTCCAGTCATCTTTTGTTTACGTTCAGTACAAAAAACATGCGTTAGAAAATTCTTAATAGCGGAGCAATACTGAAAGCCTGTTTTTGCTAATCTGTCAGCTCAGAGTCTCTGTAATTTAATGGGATTTTCGTCTGGCACTCAGGCACAAATCCCATGTTTATAAGTACATGTCATAATGTCGAGTTAAGTGCACTCTAAGCATTACGATGTAACGGCTTCAGATAATGCTCGATATCCCAGGTGACACGTCTGGATCCTTTGACTGTAGTCTCCTCTCTGAGTTTGTCATGTGTATTACTGATGATGCTTTCAATTGGCTCTCTTGGCTCACTTTGTGGGCTTTTTTTAAGACTCTGTCCTTATGAAATGCCAAAAGTGATTTGGAAAGTCTGGGATTAGTATATCGTCTGCTGTGTAAGGGACCCTTAATTGGCAGAGTTACTGGTCATGTGGACAAGCCATTTCAAATGCAAGCTGGGTCCTCTATAATTGTGTCTCAAGGGTTGAGTGTAAATTAAGCTGTTGTGTCTAATTGCAAATCAGACCACTGGAAGGGAACAGGAACAGCCCCCTGCTGTTATTTAGCAAGATAATTAGCTTTTTTATTTCATAATTTGTTTGGCTGAGTATTTATTAATCTTGGATTGCACTGAAATAAGTACTGTTCTGTTACCTTCACTCCTGTTAATTTATATTGCTGCCTGTCTATGGGGCTTAAGGAAGACGATGCTAGGTGCGTTCACCGAAATGAATCTCCACATATTTGTCTTGTTTGGTGCATCTGTTACTTTGTACAAGTGTGTTTTGTTTTTTTGGTAGTTTAAACAGGGAGAATAGGCGTAGCTAAGGGGGTAAACCATACGTGCACATTCAGGGCTTGACCTTTGATTTAAGTGATTTAATGTGTTTTTAATACATAGACACATTCAAAGGGTGGTCCTCATGCATAATGAGTGAGGATTTACAGAGATTTTTCTAGGCTTGACAGGAGTGGAATAGTGCAAATAGGAGCTATTTGTATATGGTGCGAATGGGTGATGAAGGTACTTCCAGCTTGTGAAAAGTATATGTAGTGTTTGATTGGAGACTTGACAAGTGTGGTAAGGCATCGGGGACAAGTTTAAGGTGGTGTTGTGAATTCAGAAGGTGTTACAATGGGCCCCCATCGTTGTCTGAAAGGGACCATAAGGTCATGGGTCTCTTGTCCCAGCAAGGGGTTAGCAGCTCTGCGTCTGTGCTGGTGTGTGTCTTGTCCTGCCCCCTGGAAAGTCTTGGGATTAGGCTTGGAGTTGGGCACTTAAATAAAACTGTTGCCTCCTCCCCATTAATAAAGGAAAAATGTGCAGGTCTTCCGCTGATTTGAATTTTAATGAATAGACTTGAAGTAAACTAAACAGATGGTAGTTTACTTGTTTAAACTTTTTTTTAAAAAAACATTTCCAAATTAATTAGATGAATGAAATATAGTATTGGCATTTCTTTCATTTTGAAATTGTTAATATTATTCATTGAAACATGCAACTGTAACTGTCAAAATTAAAAATAAAAAAGTGAAAAAGGTAAAAAAAATGTAGATAGGGAGCTTTTTCACAATTCGGTCTCTTGCCCATGCAAAGTCTTCCGTTTGCCGTCGCCGGGGCTGTCCCAGTGATTTCCCCATTGTTTCTGCTGACTAGTTTCCACCAGGGCTGTGGCAATTCTTTGACCTCCTGCGGTTTGAAAAACTGATGTCTCTAAGGTTCATTTTGATTTGATGAAACCCCTCCCCAAATCTGAACCTTTAGCATTGTTCGGAAGCCTCTTAAATAATGGTTTGTAAATGAAGCAAACGCAGCAGCTGGGTTTGGTAATACAGTGATGAGGAGGAAGTGAAAATGTAGGTCAGAGTTTGCCACTGCCGCTTGCTTCCATCTGGCTGTCTGTGCTGCGTTATCATGTGGAAATTCACCAGAAAGGAATTTGAAGGCGGAGCTTTTTTTTTTTTTCTTTCTTTTTGCCGTCACATTGTAGCAACGTCCTTAAAGCCAAGTGTCGTCACCTGTGAATAATGCAAGGGATGGGTGCAGAGGAAGCCTATCCCGTGGACCGAGGCCTTTGCCGTTTACTTTTCATTTGTTGAAATTTACTAAGTTCCGAAGGAAGGAAGATGACTAGAGGGGCTGGATTTTCTTAGTTTAGCGTTGCTGAAAGATTTGTATGTGTGCAGTTTGACTTTAGTCAGGTTAGTTTGGTACTTTTTTTTTTTGTTTTTTTGATACTTTTGGTGCTTTTTTGTTATGGCATAGTCAGTTGACCTTGCAATTATAAGTGGGGCCCTTCAACCTATGTAATATTCTTTGATTTAAAGCAAAAACACAGTTTAGTCTGTTTTTTTTATATGTCTGAATCTCAGGCTGGCAGAGTCCCAGCAGCGACTGGACTTTCTGGCAGTTACTCTGTGCTTGAAAAATCGATCTTCTAAAATTCCTCCCTCTCGCTGTTTCTGTAGTGCTTGCTAATGCAGTGTTTTTCAAACCAGTCCCCGGGGACCCCCTGACAGTCCACGTTTTTGCTTTCTCCTAATTCCCTTGGAGTTAGGAGGGAGCAAAAATGTGGACCGTCTGGGGTTCCCCGAGGACTGGTTTGAGAAACACTGTGCTAATGAGCTTACTTCATATGCAATAGCAACGTTTATTTTGCCCGAAATATATGTGTAGCTCAATGTAATGTGTTAGGATTGTTCAGTTACTAGAGGCTGAAGTTTCAGGGTCGAAGGAGATAATACCGGCCATATCGAATGGAAAATGCCTTTTCTTGCTGAACGTCGTACTAGATACCTAACAGGTCACGTAAAGGAGGGACAGTCATCCAAGAAAGACATACTAATCTGCTGTAGATTTCCATGCCTGTCTGTGAAATGCAGGAGCCTGGCTTGCCAAGGCTTGTTTGCACTCCCTCCTCCCTTTGCTGGGATGATCTATAGCATGTGACTGAGGGTGCTCCAGTTCCACCGATCTCCTCAGGGTCACCGCTGACGCTAGTGAAGAAAGGCGGCTCTCAGCTGTGCCTCTCTCTCTCTCTGGTGCTGTGTTCTGCATGATATGAGCCAAAGGTCAGGGTTGGGAGGGATGGGACGGCTGTGGGCTCTCCTGGGCATTTCAGCGCTTGGTTCTGCCCTTGTCCGCCTAGCTTTTCTTGGGTATCTGGCCTCCTTTTGGTTGCCTCCTTCAGCTTTGCGACTGGGTGGGGGTGCTTTGTCAGTGCAAAACAGCATTGGTAACAGATCCAGTGAAATTCTGTTTAAGGGATTACGTCTCGTTTTTCCTAAGAACCTCTGAACAAGCATCCAGTTTTGTCATCTCCAGGCTGTCCTCTGGCACGCACGCAAGCAAATGATGCGTCAACTGAGAAAACCATTTTCCTTATTGCAAAAGCAGCAACATAGCAAATATGTTGCCAAATATACACATATTTGGCGTTGTGGCTGGATGTTGGCATCAGAGGCTCCCCTGTCTGACCTGCTGCTGTGATTCTATGATGCTGGTGCAGTTTAAGTGGCAAGAGTGAGTGGACCTGTTATGAAGGGGAGGAAGTATGAAGGGATGAGCACCTCCCAGGCCTTGGAATGAGGCTTAGGGCCTTTCTTCATTTAAATGGGCGTCATGGCCCTGTAGGCCCCCCAACCCAAACCCTATTTGCTCTCTTGCATTCTCCACATTCCACTGGAAGGACGTCAGGCAGCACTCAGGACAAAGACGACTGGGGGGTGGGGGCGGGGGGTTTGATATAGTGCTACTCTCCATTCCCACGTCTTTTGTTTTTCCTTATTCTAAGTACAACATTTGTACCTGTGATACTACAATAGTGTCCCCCCCTCCCCCATGTCAAGCAATGAATTCGTTTATGAGGAATTCGGAAAGTACCTGTCCTTAAGTAAACGAATAACCAGAAACATTGTTCACATTTTACTGTAAATCAAAACTGCTTGAGGTACAGACAACTTGTGAACCACCAATCTTGTTCTAAACCGTCGTTTCCTCTTAATGTTAGCTTTCAGTGGTCTCTATGCATTGCAGTAATTGAATAAGTCCTGTACTTTTCCACTAAATGGAGTCAGAATGATTAAGGACCAGACTATTCTCTGTGCAGTGAAATAAAATCTTCCTGTCTGTGTGTCCTGGATGTGCATACAGTAGGCTTTGTCTATGCTTTTTTGCACTGGTTGCTATGTTTATACAATGAATTCAGCTGGAAAGTATTTTTTCCATTTAAAGGTAATATAATAGATGTCCCATCCATCCACCTTCTAACTGCATATTTTGATCAGGGCTATGGGGTAAAACAAATGTGTGTGGTGAAATGTGACTTTATGATGTACCTCTAATGCTAGATATAAGTTGTTCTTATGGCCTATCATTTGACTGATTTTAGGAAACATGAATTGAGCAGAGAGTAGGGAACTAGCAATGAAGAAAGTGGTTTAAAGCTGGAAGTTGTTTACATCCTATGCTTAAGATGTTCCTCCTGTTTGGTTATCACTGACCTCAGTGATTGAGGTTTTTTTATGGGTATTCTTGTTGTTAAGTGGTTCTCCACTTTGCATGTGTTAAGATCCCTTCATAGCTGACAAGAGAACACTATCATGTTTCAGAATTAAAATGAGTACTAGTATATAGTATATTAATATAAGATGACAGAAGTTTCTTATTAAATTTTACTGCTTTAAAAATGTTTAGCACTAAATCAAATATTGTCTCCGTCCTGTGTGGGGGAAAAAAAATGTTACTATCCCTCCATGCATATCTGACTAAGGCATTACAAGCCCGCAGTGCTTTCTAAGGTGGTGCATTTGACTCCTGATCCTACTCAAGGCCTGCTAGCTGATGATATGCAAGTCTAGCACAAGTGCTTGTTATCTATTCATTCTGAAATGGACTTTACTGCTCCTCGTTCAAAGGTCACGATTTTTAAAAACTCTTAATGCCATAGTTGGTGTGACCTTTGGAGATGCCGTGGAGCCAGCTGGGGCTCTCAGAAGCCCTCCTTCATACGCTCGGCAGAGCAAAGGAAGTGCAGGGCTAAAAATACTGCTGCCTCATCTGGTATCACTGCATGATCCGCACTCGAGCTGATGGGAAGTGGTGCTTAATTGTTTGGATGTGAGAGAATCTCGTATAGTGATGTCCCACCAAACATTACTGCAGCGGCGCTTTTGCTGACTTGCTTGTCAGTCGGGGCCCTCATGACATTTATCGATAACCTGACTTCAGGCTTGGCCCTTATTTGGCTGATGTGGGCAGAGGTGGGTCCTTCTGTATTTGCACACTCCGGTCACTTTGAAGTGGTCTGAAGTTGAAGTGTTAATGAAATAAACTGGTCATTTGGGGGTATGATGGTTTTACTCTGAGTGGTTTTAAGGTGCTGTGGTTTAGCGGGCAGTCTGCTCACCACTTCTCTTGCCATGCTGGAGTGTATCTCTGTTGATCTGAAGGTGTGAACGTATCACTGAGGGCATAGTCACACTTGGCCCAGTTGCCTTGTACCATGCCTGAGTGCAATGGTCTTCCCTCTCCCTTGCTGGTCACATTGTACTTAACGATCCGTGCCTGAGCACGCTTTTGTCATGAACGTGTGGCTTTTTTGTGTTGAAGAAAATATAGGAAGGAAAGCGCTATTGGCCTGCACAATGGAATTGTCCTTATTTTGTGGGGTTTATCAAATTTATTAGTATGCAACACAGTGATTTTATTTATTTATCCATGTCGCACATATAAGATGATGAATATTGTGTGTTGCATCCAGTAGTTCCTGGATACTCTCATCAGCCCCAAATCCCAGCAAACACTGCACCTCTGCCACAGACTAAAGTGGTCCTTTGCAGCCGTGCTTGTGAAATGCTTGTCACTCCCCGATCATTTTATTTCACGGTTTTGCAGTTTGCAGTTTTGTGAGGGGGGGGGAAAAAGACGACCAGAAAAGCTGTACAGATGCATTCCTTCTGGGTCTGGTTCACAATTAGTGTACATGTGTGTGTCAGAAGCATCATTGATGTCACGTCTGTGTTCCGTGCTCATGCACGTTAAGTGAACATGCTAGATGCTTACTGTGCTCTGCACAGTGCTAGGCACAGTCACATGTACCATGCACAGGCTTGATGCAGTGCAGTCACACTAGTCAAACAAACTGGATTTTGGGAGTCAAAAGTACTCGGGTATGGTACAGATCATCTAGTGTCTCCATCTTCCTGAAGAGTATGAATTAGGTTGGGATGTTTCTTATGGATCCCCGCTCATGACACAAGGATGAAAATTGTATATTGTGGCCACATTTTAATACATCTTGAAATACATTTTTATCGTTATGTCATAAGCAGGGCTTCGCAGTTTGTCTTGGTTTTTTTTTTTTGAGAGTACAACTTTTTCACTGTTTTCTTTTTAGAATTATGCTTGAAATTATTAAGCCAAGTCCCTTCGTGTATGTACTTGTCCAGTGGAATGAAAGGTTTTGTAAATCTTTAAATATGTCATCTGACACTCCTTTCTGTCATGCCATACCATCCTGGTGTTTGTTTATTTCAGGCTGTCAGGCTTACTACTGAATTCAGATGACGCAGAAATGAATCAGGAGCTGTGGAATATCAAGCCTTGCTCAGTGCTGGGCCGTACCAGCCTCACTGTGACAGATGGCTGGGGCTCCTCATCTATTATATATAAAGATCCCAGGCACTTGGTCGTAACAGCCACCCTGTTCTCTGGAATGTAGGAAGCCCAGCAGCTGTGGCCTGACCTCGTAACCTCGTAAGATGACTTGAGAGGCGGCACATCTTGTCCGGCAGGGAGTCATTTGGTCTGTCTGTCTTCGCTTAGGCGCCTTGTTGCCCCTGTCAGCAGAGTCGTTCAGGTAGCGCAAGCACTCCATGCCTCGGCATCTTGATAAACTGTGGACGGTGCTCTATTCACATGGAAATGTCAGGCTTTCATTTTTAGATACAGGTGAAACTTGTAAACCTGATAAACTTGCATTTAAAATTCCTGGGAAGTAGATGTTTGAGGTCATATATGGCCTCCACAGAGCCAGTTTGTTCATCCTGCACCTACCTGCTATGACGAAACGCTCTCAGTAGCATGTTGGTCCTTCATTCTGCCTGCCTGTAGATGTACTCCCCCCACACCTGACACCTTTGCAGGCCTAGTGCTGCTTCTCTGCACAGTCTTGAGGGTCCACCTGAACCAGCAGTGTCCTCGCTCCCACCCTCTTGGTCTAGGGATAAGGTCACTTTAATTTGGCTCTTGTTTGCTTGGTTCACCTACCACCCTGTCCACCCGCAAAGTCGCTCAGTCCAGGTGTGCATCGATCCTATCTGCTTCCCTGTGATAAATGACAAGGAATTGTGTGGCTTTTCTGATTTTCTGGTTACTTCCACTGCTCTGCTTAAGCTACGTACAATCAGGGCTTCGTGAGCACACTCAATGGTATTTATGATAGGAGTTTCTATTAAGAGGGTGTAGGAGGATGAGGGGCACTGCTCATAGAATTTTTTTGTTACACATTTTTTTGTTACGTGTGTACACACACACACACGTAACAAAAAAAACTCCTATCATCATAAATACCATTGATGTACCAATATATATATATATATGTGCAAAAAAATATATTTATTCCTTTTGTGGTGGGTGGGGGAAAAAAAATCTCACAATGCGAGTTTGTGTTTTGTTCCCGTGTGTGGGGTTGGCTGGTCTGGGGATTCAAGTTTAATTTCACGCCCCACTGTGTTCGCCAGTGCTGTTGAATTTCTGTTCAGAAGCGCTGCTGAGTCTATAAATAGATCTGCGGTGTTATTGTGAACAGGAGTGTTGGTGCTGCCGGCCCGAATCTCCAGCACATGTGATGCAGTGCTGCGAGCTCTGCTCAGAGCCCCAAGAAGTCGTGTCTGCATTTTCCTGTGCAGGTATAGTATTGCTGGTTGAAGATGGGAAAAGCACAGCTTCCTGTTGATCTACTGATCTACATTGAGTCTCTGAATTATTTATTTACATCTGAGATGGAGAAACGTCACATGTGCATGCCTGCTTGTTCGCAGTTAAAAAAAAAAAACATTGGGGGCTTTTTAGCTAGTTGGTCCAAAACAGCCTCTCTCTCAGTAGCCCACTAATACAACACACTTCTCATTTTGAAATTGGTTTGTTAGTACAGCTTTGTATTATAAGAAATACCCAGAAGATAGATTAGGAAGTTTACATGAACTCTTGAAGGTCACAGTGCTGAATCTCCCCCATATTGCCATTTTAATGGTGCCCTTGTGGTGTTGGGTGTTGGCGTCATAGCTTCTTGGTGTGCTGGATTATATTGTTAGGTTGCTGGCCACGTTGAGTGGACCCCAGCTGCCACCCTAGACGGTTTCCTGTCTGCGTTGAGTAAGCGATGACTCGGGTGCCAAAGTGAACCCCATACGGATGTGATTAAATTTTCAAGATGACAGAAAATAGGTGATGCAATAAGAGAGAGATGGGGATGAAGCCATGTGCAGCATGGGTGGCGAGATGTGTGAAATTCCCAGGGGATTGGGGTAGGGGCGTGGTGGGGTGTCTGGCCCTGCTTGGGCGAGTCACTGCCTGGGCTTTCTACATGTCAACGTTTCTGTTTAGGCCTGCGTTCATTTCTCAATGAAGGCTGCCCGTCATCTGTTTGTGGGACCCAGGGTTTCATTGAATAGAGAAAGCTACTACTTCACCATTTGGCTGCACATTAATGTGTGTGGACGGACAGTTTATTACAGTCCCGTGTTTGCGCTTATTTTTTTTGTCGTGACCAATTGTTAAGCAGCATTTCTGATGTGAAGTGGTTATTATGAATCACCATCTGGGTGACGTCATTGTTATTGATGCTCCTGTTTGGGTAAATAAACCTTGGGTGGTGTATCAATGTGGAAAGGATTGCCACGGTATCACTTTATGGGTGGGAGGAATATCAGTTTTATGATTAATCATGATCCTGGTTTTGACGATTCGATATTGATTCACAAAATGTAATTAATTCAAGTTAATTTCCCTGTGACCTTTTTTGTTTTTGCTGAATTTTCCTTTTATTGATCCTCTTGTTATATAGGTGGCGCTACTTTCTCTATTTCTTGTCGGAGTGTCACAATAGTATTGTGCAGTTGCATTGCGCTGCCATCTTGGTGCAATGTCAGTCTTGGTAATGGAGTACTCCGAGCATGTGAATGCAAGGTCAGTAGGGCTTTATTCGAATATTGCTAATTATTTGATTTTTTTTTTCTTTTTCTTTCTTTCTCTTACTCTCCCATGGGCAACACTGATGCAAGTGACAGTGATTAAAAGTCTGCATGTATATTTTATTTCTGGGTACAAGGACTACAGAGGGAAAAGTTTCATGATTAATCTGTGCCAATGCCCAGTCCTTTTATAAGTGTGTTTCTTTTCATTTTCTTACCTTTTTTCCCAACTCACCTGTCTCAGCCCATATCTAAAGTGAGTCTGTTTCCCATTTTTCGGCCTTCACTCAGCCTTTTTGGATTGCCTTTTGAGATGTCCTGTAGAAAGCACGCTTTCTGCCTTGCTATAAATAGAGTCCAATTTGGGGCTGTCTCCGGTGCTCAGTGTTTACCGGTTCAACTTCACTTATTTTCCGTGAACTCAATTCAAGCCTGTTCTTTGTTCCGAAATGCATGAGGAGTTTGTAACGGAGTGAATACCGGCTTGAGTCACTCCCTTTTGTCACGGTGGGGGGCCATCAAGTCTCAAGGTTGCCGATGCAGGTGTGAACGCCACTAGCGAGTGACGTAGCGTCTCTGCATGAACCTAACCAGCTGCTTTCGGAATGGTGCGGCTGTGCTCTGCCAGGGACCGAAGTCCAGCTCATCTTCTGCTAAGCTGACACAGCTCTATGGTATCTCCAGTTCTCTCTCCTCCCTTCCCCAGTGACTGGCCTCAATGGCCGTGTTACGGTAGCACTTATTGAAGCATTTGAGTTGCTTTGGCCTTTTTGCATCGTTCCTTGTGCCTGATGGAGCTCGTTTATGACACTTTTGATGTCGGTTGTGCTGTATGATTGCCGGAATACTCACCACGAACCAGCTTTTTTGGGTGTTAAGTTGAGGAAATCGAAAATGCAGCCAGTTATAATGTGGATTACACTGCAGATGAGTCTGAGTCACTCACTTGCGTTTCTGTCTTATGTTAAGCTCGGGCTATAACACGTTGCATTATCTTCTTGTAATTCCACTCTCCTGAGTGTTTTATACAAAGCTCATGCTTTTGTATGAAGCAGCTTTGCCAGTTAATTCTGTTGTGGTTTTCCTCCTGTGCCAAATTTATGATTGTCATTGACTTAGTGAAGGTTCACACTGCAGTGGGCGTCTTCGTCTTTCTCTGACATGAATAATGCAGTCGGATTTCCTGCTGTTATTGCTACAGCCTTGCCTAATAAATAGGTAAAAGGGAAGTCGAGAGAGAAACAGTGGTGTTCCAGTAGGCTTTCCTGTGACTGGGGTCATGATTCAGTAAGCTGGGTTATGGTGGCAGGGTCGGCCAGTGACAGGAACATGGCCCCGTCACTCATGAATGATGGTCATGGCTGTTTCCCAGTGCCTCCAGGTTCCAGCTTTGAAACCCAACTCCATGTTCACTCTTAATTTGTAGGCATGGATATTAACTTTGGTGTCCTAACCCTCTATCCTGCTACTTTCCCCCACTTTCTCACTGCCTGAACCAAAGCTATTATATTATGCTCAGTTGGGGGGGGGCGACAGTTTTTGCTATTTGAAGATGCCTAGAGATGGCATGGAGTTCAAGTTAGCAGTGTGTTTTAGTCATTAGAGAAAAAGTGTCCTTTTGGACTGGTACTTTTCCCTCTTGTCTCAGGGTCAAGTGAAACCTGAGATCTGAGGATTTTGAGAAAAAAATGTCACTTTTTCTGTTTGTGAATCACAGTCATATGATATGTACAAGGTTATTCAATTTTCACTAAAGTTTTATTGTTCTTGGGAGTTCTGTTGGTGTGGTTTTTGTGTGCAATGCCTTTGCCAACAATTTACACCAAACAGTTACTGATGGACTTTTTTTAGTTTTGTGTAACATTTTAAGCTTTTAATTCCACTTATGAATTATAGAAACTAGGCAATGTTCAGATGAGGCAAGATGAGTTTTAGCTTGGGGCAGTTTGGTTTGCATTTACTTATTTGGAAATACCAGTCAGTGCAGGTGTACACAAGCACATGCACGCAAACTTTAACTTTTTATTTATGGTTACATGGGTATTTGGATGAGAAAAGATTCTATACTGTGTGAGATTTTAAGAACTGAGAATTCCCTGGTCTGGTCTTGGGTGCTGCTGTTGGAGGTGTTTTCCTCTTTGTGTCTGTTTAATTAATATTCTGGATAGCGCTGTACAATATCACATTGTGTATATGGCGCAATGCGCAATAATCGCCAGGGCTTTACATGGCAGGCGTAAACATTTGCCCGGATGCCGGCTTTTCGGTACTATCCGGACATTTACTCGCTTCCGCAATTTGATAAGCAGATTAGTCGTACGTCTAAGATATGCCGAGAGTGTGTCGTGATGCGCAAAAGTTCTAGGACTTAAGTTGTGGAACTTGAAATATGTGTCGGCCTCTGTTTGGGAGGAGGTCAGATGGTGAGGAATGCGGTGGGGCTTTGGCTGGTCTTGACAGCTGACGGACAGACAGGCTGGAGACTCCACCTGCTGAAGTGACACTGCATGGCCTGCATTAGGCTTCACATGCTAGACAGGTCATACTCAAGGAATGAAGGCTGTAGGTTCTGATGGCGTCTTGGGTCTCTAGGCATTCTCTACTCAAATGTCTAACCATAACATTCTGGTTTTCAAGGGAATTTTAGAAAATTACTAAATGATCTGTGTCTGGACCAGCTGTAGCTTTGACATGTGAACCCAATAAAAGCTTATGTCACGTATGAGGCGTCCAAATTCAGTAAATCTGCTACATGTGGTTTTTTGTGCTTGAGTCCCCTTGGGTGCAGTATTTCATGCATCACTAAGGTATAGTCAACACCATGCTGTCAGCGGTCCAACCTCCATTGTTTCTCTTTATGCTCTTGCAGCTGTGTCTGTTATGTCCAGGTATGGCTGCCTTGCACCCCAATCTTCTGTGACAGTCTGCCTGTGTTGAGAGTAGCCTGAAATGTCTCATTGCTGCCCGAACTCGACAATCTCCAGGGAAACGGAGCTTGAAGTCTAGTTGGTGGACTGGCAAGTGAGACACCTGGAGAAAATTAGTCTTCGGTGTATTTGTCTTTCAAGGAAGACTAGACTTTCTTCTTATGAAGCTACCCTGGTGTGTTGCACCTCACTAGAAATACCTACTTGTGGAAAGAACCTTGGTTGGGTTTGAAGAGTCCTGCATGGATACCTGCTTGACCTCATTTGTTGTAAGCTCATTCTAACTTTTATTTAATGTGATTAAATCGTGAAGTGCAAGCAGGCTTAGTCTTTATGGTCTGCAAAGGTTGGTTGGATGGATGGGTAATGGTGCTTTTCATTATATGCTAATATGTGAAGTAATGTTTGAGAAATGTTAACTGTATAAGTCTTATGTCCTTTAATTGCAACATACACTATAATTAGTCTCGACTATTGAAGTAAAGTAACTTTAATTTTTTTACCCCATGGTTGAAAACTTCTTTTTTTTTTTTTTTTAATCTTTAATAAAATTTTGCTTAATTAAGTTTGTTTAGGTATACAATAGCTAAGATGATACAGCAAAGAATAAAAAGCCTAAAACTGGAGGTTATTGTAATCAAACTGTAGTGTGTTTGATTCCCCTCATGAGAATTTCTGTCTTAGTTGCAGGCATGTCAGGTTGCACTTGTGTAATGTTTCTGCTGCCTTGCCCCATTTGATACACTCTGATCTTAGTCATATAGAAAAAGCTGTGTTTTGTGGTTCCTTATGTTGGTTTCCGTAATGATGTTCCTGAGGATCCGATTAAGATGAAAACCCAATACTCTATGTTTAAAGGATCTAATTTCCATGTATTTTGAGATGGTTATATCTCAAATCAGAAGTAGCCTGTTAATGGCCTAAATATGTGTTAAGCCAGCAAGTGTTCAGGCTGGGTTTTAGGCTATTTAGTATGAACAAAGGACAGGCAGTCAAAGGGTTGTCTGATAACTTGCTGGCAGTGCCTTTTTGTGGTGGATTAGCTGCAAGCTCCATAAACAGCCAGTTAAGCAACAGACTGTGCATAATCCTATAAACGCTTGCATTAACTAATTTGCACAAAGTATAAGGATATGTAAACTGTATCTGGTAGTTTTAGTTAGCCTGTGCTTTTTTTGTGTCTGTCACATACTGCTGCAATGTAGTGTGTAGAGCAACCATATAAATTTCATTTTCGTAAATGCGGGGTGGGATTTGCCAGCAATTTTTTGGTGTTCAGCTTCATGAAATGCAGCTTTCCAGGAGCCGCTCGGCCAAGATATCCCAGCAGACGTCAGCCTCTTCCTGATTGAACAAGGCCTGTTATCCTGTTCTGAAAGAACTCCTCCTCTTAGTGCATTACTTAATTCCAGCCTGTGCTGTTGGGCTCAGTTTACAGTGAAACAACTTAATCTGGGAGGTCACCTCCAGTCTATGTCTTTCAGATCGGAAGAGGAATGCAATGCTCCACCAAGTCAGTGCTTGGACACAGAATGAGCCCAGCATTTTTCATACACATTCAAGTGTGTGGAGTTTGCCCTTAATAAAGACAAAATTGCTTCTGTTAGGGACAGTAAGGTTTGGTGATGTTGGTGAAGTAGGTGTCAGTTTTAATGTTATTGCCTTGGTCTTCAGGGCTTGGTCACTGAATTGCCATGGAAACAGTCAGGTAATGGGCTGTATGCATAGACAAAGCAGGTTGAGGTGAGGAGGAAACTTTTTTTTTTTTTTTTTTTTTTTTTTCCTTTTTTGGCTGAGAGTCCCTGGGTCAGTCTGGACCTGTGGTTATGTTGCTACAGTTAAGATGGTGGACTTTGGGTTATAATGTGCGATCCGCCTGTTAATAGGTGGGAGTGACTTTATACAACACTGGGGGGTTAGGCTGCATGTTGGATTGTAAAGGAGAAGAGCAGCTGCCGACAATGCCTTATTTTTTTTTTTTTTTATTTTATTTTTTTTAATGCAATGCATTACTGACACACATGTATATATTTAAATTTAATAGCTTGCATGATTTCAGCTGTGTACACTAGAACTGTCTTTTGCCAAGCAGGAGTCACATTTCTTATTTAGTCTATTAAAGAATTCATCATCCACATTTTCAGTAACTGTGCATTACCTAGGGAACTTTATTTATCCGGATTTCTTAATTTTTTTTCTTTATGAACGACATCGGTAATAGGTGGCTGGAATCTAGAACAAGTATGTACAAAACAAATGTAGCATGCACAGATGAGAAAAGCAGCTGACTTAATATATTTGGCGTACCAAAATATGAAACTGAATGGGTGCAGCCTTTTCTGTTTGCAAATAAACCAGAATGACCAGCCGCTTATTCGTTGCCTGTTGTCAACACCTTCTGAACGAGTCTAGCATGGTCAGCTGAAGCTCAATAGCCAAACAGGCAACGTACGGCAGAATACTTTACAAGGAAGAAGAAATGCATGTTAGTCTTCAGTGGGGAGAGGATGGCCGACTGTCAGTAATTGCTAATTCAGCTGTTTATTACAGTATATTGAGTACTCTTTGCAAAAGAGATTGATTTTAATTGTGCTAGCAGACTATTGTTTTTCTTTCTCTTTATTTATTTATTTATTTATTACTTGTTGCAAGTTAACAGTGTCTCCCTGAGTGACTGATGGATCGTAATTTGTGTCCATTTGCCTTTTCCTACAAACTAAAATTTTGGTGTTTGGCTTACAGTTTTCGTGGGGCTTCTTCATGTAACACCAGGCGTGTTGCTGCTTGCCACTGATCAAAGTCGTTTTTCGAGATTGGTAAATTGGCCCAAGTCACCCGAGCTGAGTTGTAGAATATTGCATGCTTCCTTATTGCAGTCACATCGACTTGAGGTGTGTGACATGCATGGTGACCTCATTGTTTTGGCAAGTGTTGTTAAATAGGCAGCCTTTGCCTGCTCTTTAGTGTATTTTCAGACCTTGCATATATAAGAGCCTATCAAAGTTTTTTTTTTTTTTTTTTTTCTTTTTCTTTTGGCAGAAACCCAGGAAAACCTTCAACAACACAAACGTCTTACTGGGCACAGGCAGAGGGATCTCTGTCAATGACACTCCTGACCTTTTTCTGTTAGTGTGATAGAGATTCTTGAGTTACCCCTTTTTTTAATAAACGGAATTTCCATCTGTGGTCTAATCACATCTCAAAATATAACACACAGGATCCTGGTTTTAGGCTGACATCTACTTCTTGTTACTCATTTTCTTTGCTCTGAGGCTTAAAATTAACCTACTTTTTGCAAATTTATGGTGTTTTGCCTAATCAAAAGGACCCTCGAGAAATTGGGTATATGGGCCTTGCTGAAGGTGCCAATTGTGAAATCACTCTGACAATGAGATTTGAACCGGTGACCTTCTGACCACAGGCAGTGTCTACCTGCTGACCCATACATTTCAGACAATGTAATCAAGCCTTTATATTTCCAAAGGGCAGCAGTAAACTGCTTTCGTCTGTAACGCAATAATAGCAGGTCGGAATGCTACCTTGGGTGTGCCCCCACCCTCAGAATCTTTATTCTTCCCTTTTGTGCATGTAGAAGAGTGTTTCTAAATCCAGTCTTCAGGGACCCCCCAGACGGTCCAGGTTCTTGCTCCCTCCCAACTCCCAGGGGGGAGCCTTACCTGTGCTCTGTATTGGATTAGATTCCCCTTCTCTGCTCAGCTAACTAACTTTCACATGTTTGCCCTTGGGGTCACACCTGGTTGTCAGCCGGTGAGCGGAGAGCAGCCTCAAAGTGCAGCCTGGTTTGGAGGTGTGTTCGGCATGCGGGCGGCGGTGCCGACACGCCCCGCCGTTCCCATCGTGGGCCTCTGTAATGCTCTGTAATAGTGCTGATAGCCTATTCTGAGAGGGCTTTTAAATGACTCCCCTCTCATACTGCCTCCCGTTCGCAGAGCTGTGGGGAGAGCTGAAGACTCTTCCTATTTCTCCTTAGTCTACAGTGCAGTGTCCATTTTTATTATTTTTTTTTTTCATAACATCAGTTATCTACAACCGATTGTTGGGTTACATTCCGAATTCCTCCCGAACACATGCGTAAGCAGAATTCCTTCAGTAATGATATCCAATCAAAAATGTGAATGGGAGGTTTTTTCCTGCTTTTAAGTTGAGCGGTACGGGTATGGCGTGTTGTCAAAGGCTGCAAGGCATTGCACGATGTCATCGCTGAGCTGTTTCGTCATCTGTATAGCTGGCTAGCAGCTGGCTTGCCCTCCCTTGGAGACAAATGGCTTGAATTGAAGTTTTGCGACAGACTTCCTGTCCTCCACCCAGCACTAGTCTCCCGAAAGCCTGTGACTATGTTGGCTTTTCCTAGTATAGGAATCCAAAAAGTGACATTGTTTTAGGCCTTAATGTTCCCTCCTACTGGACTGACATTATCTTTGTTCATTCTTGATGAGAAGGATTATTGCTGTCCTCCATTTGAACTGCCGTGTCACTTGTAAATTCCAAGTTCCTAACCGGAAATGTCATCTGGAACGCCCCCCCTGAAGTCGGAATTCCGACTCGTGAACTGGGAGGAATCGGCACAACCTCAAGCTTAGAATTCAAGATGGCTGCGCCCTTTATGAACAAAAGTTAAAGCTGTGGTTTTATACAGTTTATTAGCACTTGTGTTGTATTTGTGGCTCATTAAATCGATCATACACTCAGTACTGTCCAGTCGCTGTCTGTGGACGTGTTGCTATGGTGTTTTTATGTGCAAAACATAATGTAATGATATTGATAACAATTATCCGGGCTAGAACTGCGGCTCGTTTCAGAAAGCAGGATTTGTCTGATTTAAGGTTGTCTGGGCTAAATGTCATCGAAGATAAAGACCATTTAAACTGGGGTAAATTAAATCCAATGAGTTATCTGGCTAAGCCAGAAATCTAGCTTTTTGTTTAAACGGGTCCCTGGTACTGCTAGATGGATTTCCGACTCGCTGTGCTGGAACCCGGGTAACTCCGGTGTGACGTCAATCCCATTTCCGAGCTCTGACTTCTGAGCTCAATGGAGCGCAGCATGAGATATGGTGTCTGTCATAGGGGGACTGCTGTCCCAACATTGGCTCTACATGCTGGCCAGCAAGGTTATAATTTGCATGTGTTTCACTTCAGTGAACCATCTTCAATATATAGACAGACAGTTTATTCTCCATATGCCTCAAGGCATCGTGTATCTATAAAGTGAATATACTTTTTTTTTATTATTATTTATTTATTTTTTTTATGGAACTACACTTTTTAAAGCATTGGGACTAGGGGTGGGACATTCCTGATAGTGAGAACTATAAAACATTTGTTACTGAATGTAGCCCTTCTGTGATAAACCTTAGCTCTTTGTGTGTGTGTGTGTGTGTGTGTGTGTAGACCCCCCCCCCCCATTCCAATCTGGTCCTCGATTCCAAATCCTGGCCTTGTTTTCATGTCTCCCAGGTAGCTAGCTTAATAATTTCTGGCTCTAACTGGCCAGAGGCTTCACAGCTGGCTGTCAGGTAAAGGAAAGCTGGAAAAACAGCAGTGCTTGGCCCTTGAGGACCAGTAATAGCCCTGGTGTAGACCAAATATCCCCACATTGTGATAAAGACCTGTTGTTTGTTGTTTTGATCATGTGGGGATCATTTTTTCAGTCACCACAAGGGGAAATTCAATTTTATAAAAATCTGTGACTGCAATCAAAAAGCTAAAAACACCAAAGGAGGTTTTTTTTTTTTTTTTGTTTTGTTTGGTTACTTATGGTTAAGGTTAAGGCTGGGTAGGGGTCAAAGTTGTCATTATTGAGATTAGGGATTTGCCCATGAAATGAATGGATGGTCCCCACAAAGTAAGTGTGTGTGTGTGTGTGTGTGTGTGTGTGTGTGTGTGTGTGTGTGTGTGTGTGTGTGTGTGTGTGTGTGTGTGTGTGGCAATTGAGCAATGGTGGTGGTCCTAGAAACTAATCTAATTTTCTGCGTGACTTTACTGGCCTGTGACTGATGTGGTGTCGATGTTTGTGTGGAGCGGACAGTCATTCCTCAGGGAAAAAAATAGTATCTCCTTGTTATCTTGAATTGCATCAGTTAGAAATATCCAGTGTTTAAATATAAAAATAGCTGTAACGTGATGCTGATTTCGTTGCATCCATGGAAACTGTTTCACAGGAAAACCAAACACTTTAACACCAATTTTAAGATCCCCGATCGTAAAACTTTGGTGACAGCATGGAGGGGTTTAGCCGAATTTTATAGTTGTACATAGATCACAACATACCAGATGCATCACTCTTATTCTTGGAACGTATTAGCCCTGATGTGACTGGGCATCACTAATTCAGTAATGTGGTAATGCTCTATTGTCCTGATTTGTGGAGCAGAGGACATGCCTCACCGCTTGTCTTAAAAGCTGTTTTGGGCCAGACTGAGTTCCCTGAGTTCTGAGGCCCCAGGTCCACTGCTTTATCTTCAGGTATCAGTGGGTGGCTACTAATCACTTCTCTTTTGGCTTGTGAAGAAGGGAGCCGGCGCCGTTTCTCACGAGATTGGGAGATAAATGTTCAAAAGACGTTTGAATCGCGGGTATTTTTAGAACCGGCTGTATGGAGTTGGGTCAGTGTACAGATTCAGATCAGAAAGTTAAAGGCAGCAGCTGTGGGGGGTGGATTTGTGATTGATTTCTGTAATGTGCCTCTGTTCTGCAGCTGCGCAACTGAGTCAGGTCGCTTCACAAAGGCAAATGTGAGAGCTTTAGCCTTTAGCTTGAACTTGCAGTCTGTGGTCCAGACCGCAGCTCATTGGCTGCTTCAGGCTTCAGTGTAAAATGTCACTACAAGTCTGTCTACAGTGACTGTTGGGGACACAGTCTGTCCTTTTTGATGCTTATGTGGGATTCCTTGTTTAGTAGTTCCAACATCATGACAGGAAATAAGACTTTGGTTTTAATAATGATTTTCTCTTCCTCCTCGGATCACAACATGCTGCATGTAATCCAGGTCCACTCAGGGCATCTTGTTATAGTCATGTAACATCCCACGGAGACAAAGGTGTCACAATATTCAATATTTTTCTAATAGTATTTTGGAGATTTACTTTCCTGTCACAGAGGAGAATTTCATTGACGTAATCTGTTGCATGAGGGGAGTCTCCAGTCCTCCTACATTGTTTCAGTTCAGTGCAAAACAAAAGATTTACCAACGAGCTGAAATAAGGGGATTTAGCTAGAATGACGGGTATAGTGGCTTGATAATGACGGATATAGTGCCAAATAAAGCACAGTGTCTGCTTTCTGCTATAGGATTGTACTTTGTTCTACAATCCCCTTATTAACAAATAAGTATGGCTTCTGACATTTGGATTTATTTATAACAGCAAAGGGTTTTCTTTGTCCTGAACGCTTTTGGATATTTCTGATTGAAATTCCCTGTAAATGCTCATGACGTTCCCCTTGTGTCTCTAGACTTTGCACGCTGACTTTAAGCCAGTTCAAGCAAACTAGGGCTTGTTGTCCATAAAGCCGTAATTGTTTTCTCTGAACCCAGATCAGCCGCTGAACTTTTTTGTTTTTGCCGTTGTCAAGCGTGCTTTTTGGATGCTATGCCAGGACATTAGTTAGTGCTACATTGGCTAATCAGTTTAGTTAGTTTATGTCTGGTCTCGCCCTTTTCATGTACGTCACCACCTTACAATCAGCTTCTCCCCAGGTTTCTGATTGCAGTGGAAAAACACATAAATCCAGTCCCAGTTCTTGTTTGGCTCTTTGTGTTTCGGCACGACTGTGTAAAAACTGCATTAGACAAGACTGATGGTATACAGCCCTCCCACCCCCAAGGTAGGTGACAGTGACTGTCCCTTACCATGCTTGGCCAGCCGTTGCTGTGAACAACAGAGCCCCTCTCGGCCTGCTTGGCTCCCATACCCTGGGAGGCATTATGGTAGGAGTGTGTGTGTGTGTGTGTGTGTGGGGGGGGGAGGGGAGGGATCTTACCATTCCTCAGTTACTAGGCAGCGACACTAGAGGGTCCAAATGTCAAGTTCAGAGCTGGGCTCTGAAGAATTTGTGTGTCCAGGGGGAGTGATCTCTGTCTTTGTAGCTTGCTTTGTGTCCATGCTTTATTTATAGAAGGTCTCGGCAGCTCCCAGTTTGATGCCTCCTGCTTTTATGCATGTGTCAGCGCTGCTATGTATGTGGAAACACGTCCTGCTTGTAAATGTGGGCGAGTTAATTTAAAGATGTGTGACTGAATTCAGCTACGACGCAGGTTAATGGCCTGCTCACCCTGGCGCTGTGTCACATTATGGCGGTGTCCCATAGGCTCGGCTAACGGAGACGAGGGTGATGGGCACCACTTAAAACCTAATGGCTGTTCATGGCACTTGGAAGGCGAGATACAATTGCAAGAAAAGCTTATGTGCGACGCAGCAGATGGGGGCAAAGTTGGAGGGCTCTGACGTCACGGTAGCCACTAGTTACTGAGCTATTTAATTTGGCCCCCTCTTGTCCTTATTGACAGGACATGCCTGCGGAGTCTCCATTAGCTGCTTGTTGGTACATCTGAGCTCGACAGGCAGCGGGGAAATGTCACTCTCCTCTCCTTGGCTAACAGATTTTCAGTGTTAGTTCTGGGCCGTCAGTCTGCTCCAGCACTCCACACATGTTCAAATAGCAGGTCTGTGCCGGGGTACTAGGCTCTGCTAGGGTCTACTTTGTTGCAGTAGTTCTGGATCCATGTTTTAAATCCTGACCTGCCAACAGGTTTGCTGCGACCGTTTGTTGAAGTGGGAAGGACCACAAGCCGCAGGCCTTAGACACAGGACACTCAGAGTGCAAGTGGGCGTCCGCATGGAGGAAGGACACATGGCCTTTATGACAGGAGGCTAAATGATGCAAATGCAAAACTGCTGGTCCTTATGCAGTGCATTTCCTTCCCTAATTTAAAGTCTCAAAATTGGAATGCCATGTCACAAACGGAAGCTTAAATTGATTCAAAACATGTCTTTAGTTGTGTCCCCCAGTTTCATTTCCACTAACTTCTCTGGTTTGACCCCTAACAAGCTTGTGATAACCCATTCGGTGCACAAAAAGCACTGTGTACAGGAGTCATTGAATCGGCTCTGCAGGAGTGAAAACTGGGAATAACAGCTGGCTGTGAACTGCTCAGTATTTACAGCAAGCAGGCCTTTTTGGTCATAAACTCCTGCAGCGCTGAAAATGCTGTAGGTGTTATTCTGCCTTATAAAAAAATCCAGCATGTAGTGGGTTGCAGATATTTCCGTCCAATTCATGTTAAGTATTTCTGCTGGCACGAGTGTGAACGTTGGCGGCGCGATGCCGTGTTCTCGCGCCGAGCAATATGTTCAGGGTTACCGCGACTGATGGTAAACCCAACCTCCCGCTGCTCCGAACAGCTTCAGCCTGCATCCACGGGTCACCTAAGCAAACATCGAGGCGTGCAGCCTTCCGGTTTTAACCGCGCACTCTGGGGTACGGCTGGTTTACTGAAAAAGGCAGGAGTCACTGGCAGCCAGCCGCTCCCCCTCGCAGTTGGGTAATGGAAAAGCACGAGGGCCTAGAAACATGATCCGGCAGCCCAGATTCCATGCGCAGTAAACACTCGCTGCTCATAAACACAGGCCGCATGTGTCTCTGTTAATTTCCTGTAACCCGAGAGACCTCTTTATCTACGTATTTCAATGCCTGTGGCAATTAACCAAAGTTGCCACCCCCCCTCCCCCCTCCATGGTGTAGGGTATTTCTTTCTTTAACTGTCTCCAGATTTAGGCCAAACTTTCCATTCTCAGCATTTTCGTTCCACTTTGAAGGTGACCGTCAATGTGACCATCTCCAGGGCCACTTTAAGCAAAGGTTTTCTAACCTTAGGTCCGGCACTGCTGTTCAGTGGTATATAATATATTTCTACGTAGGAGTGAAGCTTGTGTTGATTTAATAAGGGCCAGTTCATCTTTTTCTAAGTGCTGTGGAATATCTCTGGCATCTTGTCAGCCATGTGACTGAAACGTTGTCCATCAGTGTTTTGGTCGGGAACCAGTGGCCTCTTGGGTTCCCCTTTTCTTACTCATTCCGTGTTGTTAGTGGAACAAAGGTGATTTATCCTTTTCTGTGGTGGATGGGGCAGTTTCATATAGTGGCCAATACAGGGTTGGCCCCACAGATGAATCCTTAAACCTTGCTGCAGGCGAATGGACGTTAATTATGACTCTGTGCCCTTCTATGAAGATTGTCTTCCCTAACATTTGTTGTGCAGATGGCCCCATAGAGATAAAGGTGTATGTTTTTTTTTTTTTGAAAAATGTTGTAGAAACTGCAGTAATGGGCAGTCAGCGGTGTTCAGGGGGCTGGGGGTTTATTGTGTGTTTTCCTGTGATTTCGGAGACCCAGTTTATGGAGCAGCCTCTGTGCTGGCTGATACCTCCTGGACTGGCTGTAGGTGAAAGTAGGTCACGGTGCAGGGAACAGTGTATGGGCAGCTCCCCGCGACATGTCGCCCCATTGGGCCAAAGTGTGCGCCACTGGACGTTGTGTGTAGCCTGACAGCGAGAAATGTGCTCACTTTGTGTTTCCTGGGAAACGTAAGCCTCCAAACTGCCAGGCACTTTTTTGTCATTTTAACCTAAGCAAACACTTCAGATCTTTTGGTGATATGTCATGTTCTACATGCATATTTGAGTCTGTAATACCGAGAAAGCACCTTTGGCTTGCTGAACTGTGCACTGCAAGGCTGTTCAACATATCCCACTGTTTGTTTCCTTATTCTAGCACAGATGTCTTGCTGAAATTTCATTTTGTCTTGCTTACAAGGCTTTTTTTTGAGCTTTCAAGGTAAGTAGAACCCTCACATAGATGACATGCACGTTCATACTAGACCATCATTCAAATTAGAAGAGGAAGAGGGAAAGTGGTACCTATGTTGTGGTTAAACCCCCCATAAACATGGTTGTTGATAAGTGCTCACTGGCCTTTTTTTTGTTGTCTTTTCTTTACTCCTTCTGGGTAGATTTTATTTTCAGAAGAGAACAAATCAAGGGTAATGAGTCTGGCTCAAACTGGGCCACGTTCTGCAACTTTGTTCAGCTTGCTTTGCATTCTGGGATAGTTTTGCTGGCTATTTGGCCGCCCCTCTGCCCGGGAGAGGGAGCAGGGAGAAGTGGACCTGACCTGTCCCTGTGAGCGTCACGAGGGCCGGGGAATTACCTGGCAGCGGGCCTTTCGGAGATCTGGAACTATTCCATAGCTAATGTAGCGTCCCTTGTTTGGTTAGTTGTCACTAAAAGTACATGTATGTTCACTGTGAGAGCTTGTTAGATTAGGGCAGTGTTCCTCTTTCTTTGATAATTTTATGAAACTACAATATGCCTCAGTCCTTTATCCAGTATTTACACTGTTCATGGTTCATTTCCATATGCATGTCCATGACTTTTAAAAAACCTTTTTTTTTAAAGCTCAAAATGCATTTTTCTCTTAGCTTTTTGAGTCCTGTTCCTTAACCCTTCTTGAGCTGGAGAAGGTCATCTCTCCACCCCCATGCACGGGTGATTTTCCATATGAAGCCTGGTTGTTCTCTAAATCAGAAACCCTGTTTATCGAATGGCCCTTCCTGATTGGAGGGTTCAGAGCTGAGGGGTGTGTCTGTCTGTGTATACGTGTCTGAGTGCACGTGCAGGCAATGTCACATTTTAACAGCCCTGCCTCCTGTCACCTGCAGTATGGAGCATAGTGAATTTGAAAAGCAGTATCATCTCCTGTTCTGTCTTTAATTATAGCAGCTGGATACTCACATTTATGGATAAGAATAATGAAGCGGCTTTCATATGATTTAAAAAAACAAACCGCAAATACCTGTCACTGTATTTTAAGCAGTGGCGTGCTGTGTTATTTGTGTTTAGTCAAAGACTATGCTGATGTTTATGTGAAGGCACGCACGTCTTTACATTATCGCTCGCAGCTTAATTTGTCCCGTTTATTCATCATGCTTTGCTGGGGTGAATGTTTAATGTAAACGCCGCAGTGGAATTTTAAGTTGAAAGACTTAAGATTCAAGACGCGAATGTGTGATGGTTGTTCTCACTCCTTGCTTGTCTCTAGGTGGTCTGCCGGGGCGAAAGCCCAAGTTTCTCTCCTGCTTTTACAAACCGTGGTCAATGGACAGCTGCAGAAACTAGCTTTGAGACTTGTTGGAAATGTCCCATGAGTAGACGTGAGAGCAAACTTGGGGTCTGTTCTGCATGCATGGAATCAACGATGCATTCAGTAAGCCCCCACCTCATCTTCTGAGCCCTGATGGAGGAAAGGCCAGTAATTCTTTGTGCGACCTGCACAAAATTGCCTGTGGATGATTGGTATATTATATGCCAGTTTGGGGGGAGTGCGCCCTGTAGGTGGCTGCATCTGACACAAGGGCACAGCCCATGTCTCTGACTAGTATGGCTACATGTTCTGACCAATGGGAAGTGCGTGCGTGCGTGCGTGCGTGCGTGCGTGCGTGCGTGCGTGCGTGCCATCAGAAGGCCCAATCGCTTATCCCTCTCTGTGGTGCCACATAAAATAAGCCACTTACAAGACAAGCAAGATTTAGCCTAGAATGGGTTACGGTATACTCCTTACTCACTGTAATTAGTGTTGTTCACCTTTGGCGGCCTTGTAATGAACTTGGCCGGATTTTGTCTGGCCATTTCTGCTGGTAAATGGTACTTTTTTTTGATTCTTTTCGCACTGCGCTGATTAAAAAAGACAGTTGCTCTCACACAGCTGAGTTTTGTGACCTCTGTTTCCTTGGTAGTGGAAAGAAGTGATGCAACAGGCTGCAGTTGGTGGTAATTCGCACAGGGGGCCGCACCGCGGGCACCATGGGGTTTGCCGGCTGGGGAAGCATGGAAAGGTGCCGAGATGAGTTTGCGGGAATTGCCTCGTCCCTGTTCACTATGCCGATTTTTAGCCATTCTTGTTTTTTAATTTTCTTTCTTTAAAGCAAAAGCCAAACAGGACTGGGCCTGTGGTTCAGCATCCGTACCTTGTCTGGTCTGCCTTGTATCAGAGTACAGTAGAATCCTTTGGAGAAGCAGTCAAAAGTGGCTGTCCTGTAACATTTCCAGGATCACTTCCCATGTTGCCATGCTCTGGGATGCTCACGTGACAGATCAGAATCTCAGTATCTCATGCCAGACAAGCAGGACACTAAATAGGCTCCTGCAGACTCATGTCTGCCCTGCTAAGCTGAAATGTAATTACCATGTAATCGTGTGCATGCGTGTGCTGGGTTTGTCCATTTCTTTTTAATGAGCTCCATTGTCACGTTCCTGAGAGAGCATGTCGGTGAAGTTCCCGCAGTGGCCTGCTGTGCATCGTCACTGTGCTTCTCGATCGCTGACCCCTTGCCTTGCGCCTTTCCCGCAGGACCGCAAGCTGTCCAAGTCGGAGCGGCAGCGCTTCAAGGAGGAAGCCGGCATGCTGAAGGGCCTGCAGCACCCAAACATCGTGCGCTTCTACGACTCCTGGGAGTCCCCCACCAAGGGCAAGAAGTGCATCGTGCTGGTGACAGAGCTCATGACCTCGGGGACCCTCAAAACGTAAGCCTGACCCTCTGCTTGTTCTCTTTTTCACTCCTTCAGTTTGTCTGTCATTTTTCTGACACTTCTTTCCCCCTCATGTCACATTTTTGGGAAGAAAATAACAAAAATGATCATGCCTGAGTTGTTCATGTTGTGGATGGGTGGTGCCCAATCACCAGTAATAGCATGTGGATGGTGTTAGTGATGGACACAGAAGGGGCAGGTGAAAACGGCGCCCTCCTGTGGACTTGCAGTTCAGTGTCAGTATTCAGAGCCCCTCTCTTGCACCTTCTCCGCATTCCTACCGCCTTAACAGCCCAGTGAGATGTTTAATTAAAAAAAGGATATTTTTGCCCTGACACATTTCGCTCCGTGATTCAGGCTGCCGGCCTGCCTGCCGCTGCATGTCTTCTCCCATCCGCTCTCCAGGCCTGCCTGCCTGGGCCGGCCTGGGTGGAGACGCAGCGGGAACGAACCCGGGAGGTACCCTGTGCCCCTGCCGCCGGCTGCTGCAGCGGTTTGCGTGATCAGACATGACGTCTGTCGCAGCGGGTTGGAGTGTGCATCTCCCCTCTCCGTGGTCCAGCGATCCCAGGGATCACTTTTTGCTTGTTAGGGAGGAATCGGTGCTAGAATGGCGAAGTTGGCACGCAGTGTGTTTGTGCACATCCTGGGATGTCAGGATTAACCACCAGTGATGGGTGTGGCCAGCACATCAACTACTTTGGTGGATAAATTCATTCCTTACCTCCGTTCGAGGTTTTCGATATCCTACAGCTTTCCGGAAAACCTCTGACTAATCGGTTTAGCTTCTCTGCATGCGCAGTGGCCATCCGGTTTTATGTTTGGTTAAACCGTTGGTATGAATTACCGAAGCCAGTGTAATACGATAGGAAAATGCGAGTTTTGTTTCTAATACTTGGACTAGGTGTGGCCCACGTGTACGTGCAGGGCCTCATTTAGGCCGAGTCGCACGTGCGGGCCGGAGAAGGCTGCAGTGACGAGGCTCCCTGGACTGTGGCTGACTGCTAATGATTCCATTAAGGACGCCTTATCTAATGGAATCACTGGGATGCACTCCCGCTCCCCCGAGACGCGCCCTGAGTATGGCACTCTGGAAGAAGTACTCACCTCGACAACACGGCCTGCAGTGCCGTCTCAGTGGTTATGCTTAATGTTGTCAGAACAAATGAGAGAGAGAGAGACTTCAGTGGTTTTGCAGCTGAAATATGACTGACATATTTTGTCCTGGCTGTGATTTGACATTTTTGTATTTCTGTGTATTTTGCCCTCAACTGGGTCCAGAATTAACATTTTCGGTAAGGTTGCCAATTGCTATTGTCTTCTCAAAATATCAGCCTGTTAGCGAGAGCTTTATCACAGGTAACCTTGTGAAGATTTTGCTGTTTTCCCCCTTGACGTTTTAAATGGATTAGGTTGGGTTTGCAAGGGCACCTGGGCTTGATTTAGGAAAATGCTGCACTAAAGATCAATTCCTTTGTGCTTGGCAGGGGAGAATGGTGGAGATGAATTCAGCTAATAGTACACCCCTAAGGGTAGAGCGCATTTTCGGCTTGTAACGTAAAATGTGCTGGGCATCAAAAGCCCTGTGATGTCAGAATAAAAGTACACAGACGGCACACGCTAACTTGTATAAGAAATAACTTGTGCTTTTTTGATGTGGGGTGTGTCCTTCTGGTTGGAATCCTCCAGGTCTGTGACCTTTTACCAAACCTCCTTATTGTGTCAGTGTCAGAGAGTGTGTCATGGTACAGGCCACGCTCCCCCCCCAAGTGTAATCCTGTCCCCTTGGCCGTCACGCTCCTCAGGTACCTGAAGCGTTTCAAGGTGATGAAGATCAAGGTACTGCGCAGTTGGTGCCGGCAGATCCTGAAGGGGCTGCACTTCCTGCACACGCGTGCCCCTCCCATCATCCACCGGGACCTCAAGTGTGACAACATCTTCATCACGGGCCCCACGGGCTCCGTCAAGATCGGCGACCTGGGCTTGGCAACGCTGAAGAGGGCCTCATTCGCCAAGAGTGTCATAGGTACGAGTCAGCAGGCCTCAGTGACCGTCCCCCGCGTCTCTTCTCCCTAAGCTCGCCACGTGCCGGTTGAATTTAAAATATATTTCGTAATGTTCGATTTCTTCACTAAACGCAAAATGACCGGGTGACTGGGTGAATTTGTAAATATATTTTAAATTCAGTTTTTGAATGTCATGCTCATTATGATTGCCGTTTTGGGAAGCAGAGCTCAGTTTTTCCACCCCCTCCCTACAAAACCAAACCTCAGTGACGGTAGCATCTCCAGTTTCTTGGTGAAGAGTGTCCACCCTCTATCAGGAAACTAGAGAGCCAAGCGGCCATCTGTCACTTTCAGCAGCAGAGGACAGCAGTTTTTCACTCCTGTCATCATTTCTCCCCATGCAAAAGTGCATATAATTGGGACGTGATAGGAAGGAGCAGGTAAAGCCAGAACGTGTGTGGGGCACAGGGCAATATAGGAGGCTGCAGTGGGGCTGCGTGAGGGCAGTGTGGTTTTCGATCATCCCTTTTAGTCGTGTCTGAAAGCCTGTGCTCTGCGCTCTGTGAAAGCTGACCTGTATCCAATGGAATGTAACATCTCTCTCTCCAAGGGTTTGCCTCATCAGTTATTTCTTTTTTCTCCCCTTCTCAGCATTTTAAGGTCACATGATTATTTTGTCTGATCATCTACCTGCCTTTTTCCTTTAATCGACAATTTTTTCCCCTTTTTTTTTTGTTTTACATTCTTGAGTATTTTTTTTTTTTAACTATAGGCTATAACCTCAACTCTGTCGCTCAATCTGCAGTATGGATTATATTATGTACTGCAGTTTCAACAGTAAGTATACAGAAAATGGTCCTGGTAAGTGAACAAGCACTACGTGACCTTTTCAAAAACAAATTCTTGTATTTTCCCCAAATACCTCGGTTTTTCTTTGAAAGGCCTTTGGTTTAGTTTCCAGTGCTACTGCGGTGTACAGAACAGCGCTGTTCAAACACACTAGCTATGGGATCTGCTTCTGTTTAGTCTCAAACAACCTAAGCTTTGCCTTCTCGCAGGTTTGAAAAGGTAAGTCATGCAGAAAACACTTTATATGCTTGTTTGTTGAGGGGATGGTCCACTTTGACACAAGTTAGTTCCATAGCTAGTACCTCTTCACTTATTGTTGGGCTACCTTAATCCTCGGAGGTAAAATTAATTACCTATTGGCACCTGAAACTAACCTCATAACCAGGCGCCTGTAGTCAGGAAAGGAGAGGGAATCTTGCACTGGATTTGTCTGTTTTGTTTAGTTTTTTATAACCTTCCTCCCACTCATTCCCTCTTGGCCTATTTGACTTACCCATGGCTGGTTGGTGTAGCGTTAGCAGTCTGGCACAGGCCTTGAGTAATCGACACCATTTGGGCCTCACAGCCTGTTCTGTGCACCAACACATCTCTCAAGACCCCCCGAAGGCCTTACAGAGAGAAACTTGTGCTTCATTCACTGCAGATTGACTTAGCCCGGCTTCCCCCCCTCTTTCTTTTTGTCCCTTCCCCTTCCGCTTTCCTCTGTCTTCTCACAGGGTCTTCTCCTCCAGCGACTGCCGGCTTCGTCCGCCCCCCTCTTCCTCTCCCTCCTCCTCCTCGCCCTCCTCGGTGAGTAGGCCGGAGGAGTCTGCAGTCTCAGGCACTGAGAGTTCTGAATCGTTCTTTTGGTTTAAGGTACCCCTGAGTTCATGGCCCCTGAGATGTATGAGGAGAAGTACGACGAGTCAGTGGATGTGTATGCCTTTGGGATGTGTATGCTGGAGATGGCCACCTCTGAGTACCCGTACTCCGAGTGTCAGAACGCGGCACAGATCTACCGCAGAGTCACCAGCGTAAGTCTATCCTGCCTCCTGCACATCCCTCCACCTTGATCTCCCTCCTCGAGGCCAAGCCCCCCTTCCTGATATCGCCTTCCTACGCCCCAAACGCCCGCTCTTGGTGATCTGACCCGTGTCAATCTTCCAGATGTCGGGGGGCATTTTGGGTTAGTTGGTTCAGCCCAGGATTTGCTATAAAGAAACATGGTGCTCTTTACTGCGTCTGAAGGAAAAGCAGAAGTGCACCTCAGGGTTAAGGGTCTCGTAGAGTGGTGGTCACATGACAGAGGATACACACGGAGACGGTGCATAATGGTTAATATTTAGCGTTCAAATATAGTTTTGTTCGTCTTGTTTGATGGTCTTTGCTCGGTGCTTTAACTTGCAGTTTGTGTTTTGCTGTGTACAGCTTTTCATTGGCGTAAATGAGGTTTCACAATTTGAACTATGTTCTGCAATTCTAATCAGGTTTTCTTTTTGGATTATGCTGTCTAGTTTAGCTGAAATATGGGCTTAACACACACTTAAAAGGCTACTGTTCAGAAGTTTGTGAACGAAGTAGTTCAACCTTCTGCAGATATTAATAGTAAGAGACAAATGACAAATGGAGATTCAGTCTTCAGCAAATGCCATTAATGTGCTGTCAGGCCCCATCTAGAGAGCAGTTTGGTTTTTTTAGGGGCTGGTCAGTCTTGTATGAGCTTCAGTCTTGTGGTCTCATTTGGCTTTTGTTTGCTTTTAAAATCCATTAACTGGTGGCTGTTTTATTCCTGCTGCAAATTGAGTTGATCTTTCCTCTGGTAAGTCTGGCAGTCATAAGGAGCTGCCGCACAGCAGGAGCAGCTAATGCAGTACATGATGCATCCCCCCGAGGAGACTGAAGAAAATGAGCTTGGTGATGTAGGGTACCTGTCGGCCAGCAGGGGGTGCTGCTGCTTTTCTATGCTTCGGGAAAAGCGACGTCTAAAGAGAGAACCTCAAACACAACGGTTTCCCAAGTGAATATTTCAGAACAAAAGAAAATCCTGCATTATCCTCTGCTTAATCACGTGGCCTCTCAGCAGCTTCTGGTAGAGCCCCTCTGGAATCCTTAGGTCTTTTCCATTCTACTTAATTTATTATGAGTAAGTTTACAAAGCATGCAATGTACAGGTATGATGGCACAGATACCACACTAATTAAAAAATATTAATTTTAGCCCCTCCATTAACATTTGTTAATATTAATTCAGGATATTACATACTTAACCATGTAGGAAAATCTCAAAAGGAAAATGAAAGTAAACATCACCCCCCCCCCCCACCTTCAGTACAATAACTGGTATAAGGGATTTCCTTTCCAGTTTTCTTCCAACATTATCAAGTTGACACAGCTACCCAACCTTCACCGTTTTCCACATTTTTCTCTAGGGTAGGTTTTCATCTTGCCAGATTGACGTTGCCCAGCAAGCTGTTTGTTTGATTGACCCGGCTCCCTTCTTATTTTAATGATAATGTAGGGGAGAATGTCCCCCACCCCCTCCCTCCCAGCTTCTGGCAGCTTCAGACAGCCTACACACAGATTGGAGACACAGCTGTTGCCTTGAGCCTCTGTGTCGAGAAGGACTTTGAGGGCTAAGCCCAGATCTTACTGCCCTCAGACAACCTTTCTCGAATGCTGCTGTCCTTATTTCCCCCTTTGAATGAATCTCTGATTATCTGCTCTATGATGGAGGTAATGTTCCTGGGACTGGCTCCCATGACAGCATAAGTTAAGGAATTGGAGTGATCATAAGTTCTACTTCAGGGTTAATTTTTTGAGTCTGAGAGAGTCAAACTGTACAGTCAGTTTGCCTCCTGCAGATTTGTATTGTATTGCTTGCGAACACCTCTAGGTCTCTTAAAGGCCAGATGTCTGTTGCCTTTTTGCTGGCTCGAACAATACTCAAATCGTAGAGCCACCCATTCAGAGCTCTGGGGTGTTGGTAATGAGCTTCGTAATCATTTCCTTATTCCATTACCGATCCCCATACTTGATTCAATAGCCTGTTCCGTCATCCCTAACTTTGTTTGGCCCTGGAGTTTTTTGGTGGGGGTGTTTATATAAGGGAGGATGGCACTGTTGGGGGTTAGTGAGCTTCCATTTCTCTATGTACCTTATGTCATCCTCATTTTGAACAGCTCATTTTCTGTCTGAAATTGGTAAGTGTTTTGTTTTTTTGAGCAAATCAAAGCATGCTGATTATCTGATCCTTTAGAGAGCTTGATGTGAATGTGTACATTAGGACCGATGTTCTTAAATGCTGATTTTGTTCTGTGAAAAGCATTTTAAGCTATATGCTCTGCTTTCTGAACGCTTTTTGATGCCTCCTCTACCATCCACGATGGTTTGTCCCATAATTTTCATTGGCTTTTATGAAAACCTAGTGCAGCTGTAGTCATTTAGTGTGCAAGGACGCCTGAAAATCTAGACCTTGCATTTAGGTGGACAGCTCTGACAGTTCTTTGGATAATCTGTTAGATCTGTTACCATGAAGCACCTATGAAAGATTTGGTTATTCCATAAGTTCTTTGCAGGCTTTTTAAGAGTGTATGCCTTGCATATCTAACAGGCTATTTTTTTAAATGCACTGCATGTTGTCACTAAATTTGATTAACAGTAACGGACAATTGTGGTGGTCCAGTTGTGGTAGCTCAGAACCACTATGTTTTGATCAAGACTTTAATTGCACACCTGTTCTGCTTTGTGGTTGTGTTTCCTGCATTAAAGGCTAGTGGCAGGGGGCTGGTCCTAGTTTGATTAATTGAAAACAGCAAAATAGCGGCAATTGGCATATTTGTGGGAGCTCAAACATGTATTGCCTTGCGTATGCTTGCCAGGGTTAATAACTACAAGAGCAATACCAATAAAAGTCCCATGAGGGCAAACATGAGGTAAAGGGCAATTGCATCCCTCCTGTCAGTCTGAGGGAGTTCGGCCAAGCTCTGGGTAAGAACTTGCTTTAACGGCTCTCCCTTGTGGCAGGGTGACTGTGGGTGTTCTGTGGGTAACATTTGATAAGTGAAAAATGCTCAGTCAGCTACAGCACCCAGCTCAGCACCTTGTCTCTGTTAGTGAATGCAGCAGTCACATGCTCGCTCTTCTCGCACCCTGGGAACTCTGCTTCTTCATTGTTTCGCCAGAGTTGCGGGGTGGCTTCTTCTGCAGAAGTAAGCAGGCAGCAGAGCTTGGCTAGCTGCTGTACACACGTTGGTCTAGACCGCCTGCATTCCCTAGTTTTGGAATGCATTTGGGCTTACAGCCGAGAGGGGTCGTGTGTTTTCCCAGCCCTGTCCCTGCGGCAGTTCTCCACACTGCATTTGGGGCTCATATTGGTCTTCTAAACGTAGGTAGCTACTGGTTTGTAAAACCAGATCGAGCAGCTAGACCTTATTTGTCATGAACGTCTTATTCGCGTATGAGTTGACTGGGTTTTTTTTTCTCTAGCACATGAATACACCATTAACCCAACTTCACCACCAAAATTTCTTGTCTAGTAAGAGCGCAAGGTGTCTTATTCTGTTTAGGTCTCCCCTGTTGAACGAGCTGACTGCTCTGGCCTTTTGCTTTGGTATCCATTTCAATGCTGTGTGGTGTTCTGCCCTCTCAGGGTGTGAAGCCCGGAAGCTTTGACAAGGTAGCCATACCAGAAGTGAAGGAGATCATCGAAGGATGCATTCGTCAGAACAAGGACGAGAGGTGAGGCTTGCCGGCCAAACACATGCAGCAGGCAACATTGGGATTGCCAGCGGAGTGAAGGCCAAGTTCAAGCCAATGATCACCTTGTTTCTGCTATCCCTTCTTCCATGGGATGTGGGTGTGCTGGAGCAGCACCTACTGATAAGATGAGCTTAGATGGTCCTGCTTTAGAATTATATCTTTTTGCCTCTGTATAAAATTTGGCTTGGACCTTAGAGTCTGTTTTGCTGGATACATGGTGATGTAGCACCACATTGATAACAAGGGTGGTAGTTTCATATAACTTTATTTAGACTAGAATGTAAAAACCCAGCCATTCTTCACTCACTTATTCTCAGCAGGGGTATGGAGTAATGTAAAACACTTGATTACCTTCATGTAAAACTGTAAATGTTGTTTGTACATTGTATAATTGTTTAGGCAATTTAATTTGTGGCTTAGAAGCCATCTAACTAAAAGTTTTTGCTTGTTTCTTGATTTTTTCCTGCTGCTTGTTTTTGAGCTATGATGACCATCAGGCAAACTCAAGACTGTCATGTGACACTCAGTAACAGCACATCATAATTTTTCTGAATTGTGGTGTTTTTTTGTGGTGGTTAGTTATCCTTTTAATTGTGTATTTAATCAATGATTAATTTGAGAATGGGTTGAACAATGAAATGATCTTTCCTGTCCTCCAGCCATACGGTTGGCTGGTATTTCCTTGACTAAGCTCAGCCATTCTGCCTTGTCCTTCAGATATGCCATCAAGGACCTCTTGAACCACGCCTTTTTCCAGGAAGAGACAGGTGTGCGCGTGGAATTGGCCGAGGAGGACGATGGGGAGATGATCGCCATTAAGTTGTGGCTGCGCATTGAGGATGTGAAGAAACTCAAGGGCAAGTACAAGGAAAACGAGGCCATCGAATTCTCCTTCGACCTCCAAAAAGATGTCCCTGAAGATGTTGCCCAGGAGATGGTATGTTGGACAGGACCCCGGGGCTTGCGTTTCCTTGATCTTATGCTTGGTATGAGTCTTGGGATGGTTCAAGTCCTAAAAGTTTTTTTCCCCACACTAAATCCTTGCACCCCCACTGCCCCTTTGCAATTTCTTCATAGCGCATGTCCTGTAAAAAGGGAAGCAGAACTGGTTTTCTGTCATTTGCTTTGCCATCTTGTACCCTATTTTTATAGATATTGGTCAGTTTTTCTTGTCAAAAATGCACAGTGGACTATAAAACCACAGATATGGAGTTGCTGAGCTTGGCTGCTTCTCTGACTCGCTCTGTGACAGGTGGAGTCTGGCTATGTGTGCGAGGGGGACCACAAGACCATGGCCAAGGCCATCAAGGACCGCGTCTCGCTGATCTGCCGCAAGCGGGAGCAGAGGCAGCTGGTTCGGGAAGGACAGGAGAAGCTGAAGAAGGAGGAGGAGGAGGAGCAGAGGCAGGCCGAGGGCCAGAAGGCTCAGCCTCCTGGCCCGGCTCAGACTGAAACGGAGGAGCTAGAGGTGGAGGTGCAGCAGGTGCAGGGACAGCAGCAGCAGCAGCAGCAGCAGACTGGAATGTCTATGACATGTACGTCTGCATCCCTGAGGCGCCTTGGGACATCAGTCTTATCTGTCTTCCTCAGGGTCGTATATGTCCAGTCAGTTTGCCTGTGGCCCATCAGGAGTTCCATTAGTTACACCAAAGCTCATGCAAATTACATTTGGCTTAAGTTATCCAGCTAACTGGGAGATCCTGCTTTGTGGAATACGTCCCAGATCTCCTCAGGTTTACCATGGATAAATGGCTGAAGGTTGTTTTTCAATTCTTAAACAAGTTTCTGTTTGATTTTTAGCGACAGGGACAGTGGACAGCGGTCAAGGAGGCTCCTCTATTTTTGCCGAGTCTCACCTGGGCCAGTCAGGCATGTCGTACAGCTCCACCACCAGCCAGCTGCCGTCACAGCAGCCGGCCCCGCCGCAACAGCAGCAGGCTCCGCCCTCCGTTCAGGGCTCCTACCAAGGCTCCGCCCCCCAGCTGGGCCTGCCCCAGCAGTCAGCGCCTCAGCTGCCTCCGCACGGTGCCTACCAGCAGCAGCCAATGGTAAGTCAATGTGTGGGACAGGTTGTTTGCACAGTGAAAGTGCGTTTTGAGGTGTTGTTTTCTAAAAGTGGCAAGTTTTGTGTGTGGGGTTTAGATGGGTCAAGCCAAGCTTAGATTTAGACTGATTTGACCCACTGCAGTTCTGTGCTCAGCTTATTTAGTAGTAATGGCTCAGTACACTTTGAAAAAGTAAGTTTTCAGAATATTCCAAGGGTTCACAGTGATTCTGTGAACATAAAGTTTCAAACTGCAGACTTTGCTTTTTCTGTAGGCTAAATAAAGCCCTAGTGAGGACAGTGCTGTAACGTATCTGAACTGCTTCTCACCACTCAAGTTAGCTGCATGACTGACTGGTTTGGAGGAGGAATAAGCATCTCCTTATCTTTTAACAGGACATCAGACAGGGCTTTAACCCCTCTCTGGTGGCTTTCTTCTGGCTTTGTCAGTCTGTCTGTAGAAGTGTGCCCTCGAATGGGCCGTGTGTGCATGTCTGCATGGATGGTGTGTCGGTGGGGGGAGGGGGGCTCTGTGGAGCATAACCTAACAAGCTTGCAGTGTAGGAGAATGATGCATGAGGAACAATGCAGCCCATCACTTAGGCTCCTCTCTAACAAGCCGCACCACTGCATCACTGCAATGTGTCACTGTGACCCCACCGCCTCCCATCTGCTCATACTTCCATCTTCCTGCCACCATTTATCCGTCGTTTTAAGTTTTGCCATTGCACTCATTTGTACAGTGTCTTTCTGGTGGGCAGTGATGCTCTTGGCGTATTTGAGCCGTATCTCCTGTGCAAACTGACAGGGCCCCATCAATCCATTGGTTTTTTTTTCCGGTGCATTTATACTTTGTATTGTGGTCATCGTTTATTCTGTAGCATCCATTCAGCACTCAGGATTTGTGCTCCTGTTAGTGGCAATTTGACTTCTGCTTAGTGATCTCATCCCCCCCCTCCCCCACCACCCACAACTGCTACTGCATTTTGGTGCAAAACTAAAGTCTAACACTAACCTGACTGCACAAAGACCCATGTGCCTTTTATTCATCCTAGCACTTTTTGTTGTTTGCCCGCACTGACTCCCCAGGGTTTCATGTGTCTGCAGTGCTATCTGCTGCCCTTGGGTTGATCTTCAAGGTAGTGTTATAACAGGCTGGTATCTCATGCGCTGTCACACATGTTACATACCTGCACTTTATCCAGTTGATGTGTCAAAGCTGTTTAGCTTGCGGCTGAACTCGTGCGAAATGCGGATGGATTGATGGTGAGCCGGTGAAGTTTGCTCAAAGATCGTCTTGATTGCTATATGGTTAAATCCTTATTTGCTGTATTGAGTTATTTATATTATTTTATTTAAATTTTTTTATTTTTAAGCTATACTATCCTCCCCCGCCCCCTCCAACACAGAACATCAGAGTCCTTTGGCTACCTGTAGATTTTTTTTTAATTTTATTTTGTTTTTGAATATCCCCCTTTACCCTGTTCTCAGTGATGAGTTGAAATGCATATGAAACTTTCTCCAGCTTGGTAAACGCCCTCAGAGCTGTGTGTGTCTGTTCAGGTCACTTATGACTTAGTCCAATTGCTTCTCTTTTGAGGTCATTGTATGCAGGAGGGACTGATTTTCAGTTGTAGCTCATTAGTGTCTCCATCTGAATGATCCTCTGTAGAGGTAACAGTGAGCCTGGAGCTTACCAGGATTACTCTGATCCAGAACCACCTTGTGGTTGTGCACCTAGCAAACTAGTAATCTTGTTTAGTATCCTTTGATCACTCTTGTTTTGGGCTCTTATCTTTCCTGTAATTGTTCAGAAGTAATATTGGGAAATTCACCCCAAGTACCTTTTAAAATGTATATAGTAATACTATACTAATGTATATAGTAATACAGCCCCAGCCCCCCCCCCCAACTTCCTTTGATAGAGCAAATAAGTGTGATTATAGAGCAGTTGCTACGGTTGTAGAATTTACATAAAATCAGTAAAGCTGTTGGCATTCCTATGTCTGTCTCCGTGCTCCATGGCTTCTCTAAGCTACTGGAACAAATTTCTGCTTGGACTTTTGAGATTTAAAATGAAGCTTTCGTTGGAAAAATGAAAGCTTTCCTGAAAGGGCCCTCTAACTCAGTGTTTCCCAACCCGGTCCTTGAGGAGCCCTAGACAGTCCCTGTCGCTGCTCTATCCCTGGGAGCAAAAATGTGGACTGTCTGATTGGAAGCTAGGAGGTAGCAAAAAACGTGGTATTGGGGCCCCTGAGGACTGGGTTGAGAGAGACTGCTCTAACTAATTGAGCCTTTTGGGCTCCTGCTGTTGTCTCTTCATTCAGATTTTTCTCTTTTTTTTTTTTTCTTATCTGCTTCTCCTCTTCCTCTCCACATAGAGCCCCGTCTCGCTCCATTTTGGTTTCCGTCGTATGCTGTCTCGCTGTTGTTCTGTTGTCTCCTCCTTTTGCGGTTGACTCTCCGTTCCTCCTCCCTTGCCCCACAGCCTCTCCCGTGTCGCAGAGGCCGTAGCATGTCTGTTTGCGTCCCCTACCTTTGCTTCGTCGCCGCCTCTCCTTTGTCCTGCCCTCCTAAGCCGCCATCCACTCCTCCACCTGCCCCCTCCGTGCCCCACTCGCCCCACCCGGCCACCCCTGACGACGGAGAGACTTTTGCGAGACGGCTGTCCAAAGCGCTGGAGTGCGTGCTGCCACTGCACTCCGCACCCCCACGTCGCAGGGCCAGCCTCCCGGCTATATTTGCCAACCCTGTATGTCGGTTGTCTCCCAGCCACCAGGTGGCGCAACACGGGGTGCTCCGACAGTGCGTGGTCAAGGGGTAGGAGTAGGTCTGGCAGCCCATCCGTATACTGGAGCCGCAGAAGAAGAGGTGGTCATTTGAATTTGACCCTCCAGACCCTCTGGATGTATGTCTGTACAAGGCACACATGAGCCCAGAGATGTGAATGATGGACTCTGCTCTTAGGAAGGCAGCATAGCTGAAACAGCCCAGCCAGTTTTCCTCCAAGAGGATTACACCATGGCGGTGCAGTAGTGTTGCCTAAAGAAGCAAGCACAGTAACAAGCTTCACTTTAAGCCCTGTCTGTCTCATACTGATCTGGGATCAGTCTGAGAACAGGATACAAAGACTGCCCTACTGAGGTGGTGAGAGGCCGGTGGCTGCCTTTTAGAAAGCCCTGTTTTCTTGGGGACCTTCCCCTTGGCTCGTCCCTTTGGAGTCCCCGTGTTGGCTTTAAATACAGCCTGCCTGGCACCCCGAAGCCCTCATGATGGGGGGGGGGGGGGGGGC
>JAABNX020000070.1:24217635-24233377 GCA_015163995.2 Mormyrus lacerda
GGGGGGGGGGGGGGGGGGGCCGCTGCTGCACATTCAAGACAGGGCTGTCTGTACTGTACTGACACATCAGAACCAGTGCTATAAGACTGCACTTGGTGAACAGTTCAGCCTCCCAGTGTAACTTAAAGGGCTGCACCAGTAAAGATCGTCATTAAAATTTTAATAAAGAATTTAATGCCATCTTGATACAACTTGCCTGATATGACGATGAACAAGGCTTCAGTCTGAGGTGTCCGTGCAGAGTCCTGTCTGAAAGTACAGCATCGGTCCGCAGAGGCCCAGCCCACAGCTGTATTTAATTACATCATAAAGACTTTGTCCTGTCCCCTTCTCTGTCTCTCCTTTATTGGCGAAATGATTTAAACCCCCCCCCCAACATATAGAGAAGTCTCATTTTAAAGCATTACTGTTACCCCGCCCCCTCCTGTTTATTGTATAAGCTTGTGCACTCAGTGCTGTACAATGATGCTCCTGTCTCTCTCTCTTTCTCTCTCTCTCTGACACTGGATGTACGATGCTGCCTCTTTCCTTACAAAGATAATCTATCTTATGTCAATGCAGCCGCAGTCTGTGACTCATCCATACAGTGCAGGAGTCCCACCTCAACCGGAGACCCCCTTATTTTTCCCCGGCATCCCGGAGCGGCCCGTCTCCTTCTCGCCGCCGCCGTCCATCCCCCCCAAAACGATCAGTGTTCTGCGTCGCAAGAGCACCTCTGTGCTAGAGGCCCACACGCACCACTTTCAGGGCTCTTACCGTGCCTACGGGAGCGGTGGGCCCGCCATAGCCGGGCCGGAGTTGCAGGGTGGCGGGCCAGACGTCCCCGGGCTGCTGGTGCCAGGTGTGACGGCCCAGCCTGTCCTGGAGCCTCTGCACCGTCAGGGTCAGCTGGAGCCGCACTATGGGTACCAGGATGCGCGAGTGGACCCCTACGAGGCCGTGGCGTACGCCGGCTACCCCGTCACTGTGCAGCAGCTGAGCCAGATGCGGGCGGCGGCCGTGTTCGAAGGCTCCCAGCCGTCCGTACCTTTCTTGCACCCTCACGGGTCAGGCCAAATGCGTGCGAACACCGGCCCTGTGCCGATGAGCACCTCTGGACCCATCCTGGAGAGCGCCCCCTCGGAGGCAGCCTACCCACAGCAGCCCATTCCCCACTCTGCGCCCCCCGTCCTCACTCACTCCGGGGAGCCTCTGCCCAGCAACGTCTTTGAGTTTCACATGCACGGCCTATCTGGCGAGCCGGGCCTCCTGGCCTCCAGACTGTACCGGGCTCGCCGCAGCTCCATGGACCTGAGCTTGGAGGAGGCGCCCTGCACACCGGGACCATGCGGCCGCCTGCAGCCCGTCACGGAGGAGATGTACAGCTACATGAGCCCCGAGCTGCCCCTGCCGCCGGGGAACCTGCTGCTGCACGGCGTGAAGGATCGCAGCCCCGAACCTTCCAGCGACTCTGTGGTCTCCTCAGACACGGGCGAGTTCCACTCCCCGCCCCCGAACGCCGGCCGCCCCACCATCGAAGCCTCTCCGGCTCGCTCAATTCCGCAGGCCCACTACTACAGCGCAGATGCTGGGGGCACGGCTACGGGTGCCCACCCTCCCAGCCAGTCTGCCTTTCTGTTTGTGCCGCCCTCGGATGCCCCTGAGATGGGTGTGGCCTCCCCCATGAATGCGCTGCACAGCGGCTGGGCCCGGCAGCCCCCCTTCAAGCCCGAACTGTCTTACCATGAGTCCATCCTGGGCCTACAGGGCTCCACCTTGGTACTAAACCCACCCCTCTTCTCTTCCTCGCCACTCCCTTTGAATAATTGATTTATTCGTCTTGTGGTTGTGGTTTTAACCATTTCCAGCCATGTGGTTTATGATTTTGTGTACTTTTTTTCTTTGCATTTATTAGGCACGAAACACTTAAACCTGTTATTCAAATCCCCTTGTCATTCTTTACCTGATCTCAGGATGAATGGGGAAAAAAAAAAACACTTTTTTATATATAATATAAAAAATACACATACATACATACATACATACATACCAGGGTTGGGGCCATTTCGGAATGCATTTCTCAGTTCCAGTACAAATCAGGAAATGGAACTAAACTCTGAATTTAAATTTCGCTGAAACTGGAATTCAATTCCAATTCTGTTCCCGTATAGTGTTTTTTCCCGATCCCAACTCGCGTTCCATTTCTTGATTTGGACTGGAATTGATGGCAGAATGGCCCCAACACACACACACACACAATATAAATATATTTGATCATCTTTTATTTGGAGGCTAAATCATGGCCAGACTGACTGTTTTAATCGCACAGTGGTTTAAAGCACAAGGTGTGGGTTTGAAGCTGGTTTAACTGTCAAATTAGTCAAATTACTGTAATGGGCTCTTTAAAATTACTTTAATGGGCAGATTCCTTAATTAAGAATAAATTGTTTTGCTGGGTGGGTCACATTTTCTGCCTTTGACTTATTCTTCCGGCATTATTGATAAAGTGAAGAATTTTAAGTTGGCTGGAAACGGTTAAGATGCATTTATTTTATTTTTTTTGGTGTTGTGTCTATGTCACGGACACTGAATTATGGCGGCAAAGCAGGGCGATGACTCGCCACGTGAGTCAGATTTTCCTGGGGACCTGCTGTAAGTGCGTTGGGGGGGGTCCTTACCCACACAGGTTCAGAGATTCGTGGTTTAACCCTTAGAATGCTGGATGGTCAGCATCTCTCTGCAATCACACGTCTCTGCACTCCCCCCCCCACTCTCATTTGCTTTCTTCTCTCTTAGTTTTACTCCTTCCAAACCTTCATGCTTTTAATGACCGTGTCTTTGGGTATCAGATTGGATGGAGGTAGGTGTTGAGCAATTATACTTGTATGAATTACACTCTCTCGGTTAGAGTTGGCAAACAAGTATACTTGCTTGCGGCCTTCTAAGGGTTGGTTCAGTAGAAACGGTCTGTCACAGCTGAGGAGCTGTTTACCTGACACAGATCCCCCCCCCCTCCCCTCGCCCGTCCTCTTTTGTTCCAGGTGTCAGCCCATCCAAACACATTCATGGACACAACAGTGTCGTCCATTCAGTGCGAGCAATAACGCTCGCAAAGGCAACAAAATGACGTTAGACATTTCACTTGCATGACGCCTGCTCATTATCAACTAACAGCTTCATTTAGTTACTTGTATGTGTTTATGCTTTAAACGTATGTGCATACATGGGTGCTCTGGTCTGAGCAACCTGTTGTGGATGGCAGAATGGTGTGTGTGTGTGTGTGTGTCTGTGTGTGTGTGTGTGTGTGTGTGTGTGTGTGTGTGTGTGTCCAGTATGCATATACTGTACCTAGATTGTCTTCGGTGTTGAGGCATTCACACAAACCAGTCCTGATTAGCTATTCTGCCTGTTGTCCCTTTCCTTCCGCCTGCCTCTTTCTGGGGTCCAAAATCAGTCACAGGCCCCTGGGGTCCAGCCTGCCAGTGGTCTCCCCATGGCTCCCAGCTCCTTGCCCGGTCCCGCCCCCCCTCAGCAGGTAAACCATGCTTTCTGGTACAGTGTTTGTACGCAGGTGTGATCTTGCCCTCGTCAAAAGGCTGCACAGGGGATACATGATTGCTTGGGGGGGGGTTGTTGGGTGACAGAGATTTATATTATATATTGAAGCTCCTCCTCTTTCTGTTATCTCTGCTGTGGTCAGAACTCTTGAAATTTGCCGTCCCCCCCCAAGCCCGACTCCCCTCTTGCATATGAAAGCTGTGGAGTTGAGCGAGGCCTCTCACTCACACTGTGTTGTGTTTGTTTCTTGTAGTACGGAGGTTACTACGTCCCATCCATCCCTCCGCAGGTAGAGAAAATTCCTTCCAAAAGGCACCTTTACTCTTGCTTTGACTCACATCCTTGCCACTCGCTCCTACACTTTTCCCCGTTTGTTTCTTGAGCACACGGCAGGCTTATCTGTCTGTAAGTGTGCGCTTGGAGGACGCAGGGAATGAGCCTCATAAGCATTTCGGTTAATGTTGTTGGCCCAGAAGGTAAGTTATTTGCAGCTGTTGAGTAAATGTTTCAGATGTCAGCTGTACTTTTGGCTCGTTGTCTTAACATGAGAGAGAATGAAAGCCACCTCTATAGGCCAGTGTATGGCGTAGAGGAAAAGGTCAACCCAGTTTATTTGGGTGTTAATTACAAATGTTGCTTAGAATTGTGCTGAGGTTTAAAGTCACAGTATGTTGAGCTGTCTCATGGTGAGTCTCGATGGAAAAGGTGACCAAGTCTGGCTTTTGTCTGTCCCACCCTGCCTTGCCCCCCCCAACCCCAAGGTTCCTCCACAGCAAACTCCTGTGCCCCCTGCGTCCTCCCAGCCTGTGGCTCCTGTCCCCCTGCAGCAGCAGCAGTCTGTCCCCACCGCGGTGCAGAGTTCCTCTCAGAGCCAGATGCTGCCCAGTGCTCTCCCCACGCAGGTGAGTGCTGGCCGTCCGCTGGAGAGCCGTTCTTATGGCTTCTGCAGTGCCCCGGGTCAGGCGTGCATCTCACAGGGTGGCTATATACAGGGTAACTTTTTGAGCAATGTTGCTGGGGAGTGCCGTTGACCGTTGTTGCTTAGACACTTTCCCGTTGATATTAGGCAACAGATTTCTATTTTTGAAAACCTTTGATCGACGTTTTGCAATCATCTAGATCCAGATGACTTGCCCTTTGTCTCATCTGGTTGGCAGTTGCCTGGCAACAAGTTTCCCCGTGTATCATCACCTTCAGTTCGACCTGTGAAATGTGGTAACTGTTACAGGACATATAAACACCTGACAACAGACCACGGAATCTGTAGAACGCAGAATGAGTTTAACGGGAGGAACCCGTCCATGAGACCTCTAAACCAGGCTGTTTTATGCTGGGTCGGATGCACAGCTGAGTCGGCTGCTGCACCGATGCACAGCTGCAATGAAATACTCGCTTTTACTTCCCTGTCCGTCTATTTGGCACCATGCTGTCAGCTGGGTTCTGCTAGTGAGCTGAGCCTGTCCCTTCTCTCCTCGTCCCTCAGCCTGCAGCATAGCCTCTACTGGGCTGTCCAGCTTTCTCTGGTGCTGGGAATAAATGCTGTTGCTTTTAAGCTTCATTTTTATAAGAATCTTTGACTGCAGTTACACAAATACAAAGTTTGGTATTTTGTTTGGTTACTTATCGTTGAGGTGAAGGCTGGGTAGGGTTAGGGGTGTCATTGTTGGGATTAGGGTTTTGCCCATAGAAATGAATGGAGATATGAATACATGGGCTGTGTGCGTTTGAATGTGTGGCATTTTGGGCCACGTGTAAGAACCTGGTTAGGCTTCCTTAGGGGACTTGGTGAATTGGAAAATTTTGTTGCGAATCTGTCTGCTTCCCTAGACGTGTCAGTGTTACTTATTTGCTTGTTATTTTTCAGTCTGCCGTGCCTGTTTGCATCGTTCGGTGTCTCCGTGTTTTATTGCGAGTGCAGCATTACAAGGCCTCTGCTAGGTGCTGCGTTTCACTTGAATCGTCCTACAGAAAACAGTGGCTTCTGCAGCACCGAGCAGCTGGCCAGTGCTGTTCTCCCTGCTCCCTCCGCCCCTGGGGGCGGTGTGCCCCTCGGCCCAGCTTCCCTCGATGAGACGTCTCTCCTGTCACACAGGTGGGCTTCCCTCCGCCATCAATCCCGACGACCGTGGTGCCCAGCCAGCCTCAGCAGCCGGCCACTGTGGCTCCGCCCAGTGTCCCACATGTCTCCCTGACCCAACCTCAGCAGCCACCATTGGCTGTTGTTGGCACAGGCCCCACCTCCACTGAGCCGCCTTTTCTGACAGGAGACACCCCTCTCCAGGTACCTCCCCTGAGGCCCTCCATCCTTCTAATCAAAATGTCACTCGTTAGTATTTATTGCACTATGGCTAATTTATGGCTAGTTTCCTTACTTTGCCAGTCTTTCCATGAATGTGTTATTGATCCCTTGGTGCCTGTTTGCAGTGGGAGTTCACTTTCTGTTGTTGTTTATTCAGTGTCCTCACATCCTGTTGCAGCCTCCCCAAACTTCACAACCTTTGCCATCTGAACAAGCACAAGCACAGGTGCCCCAGGTTCTGTCATCCATGGAGAGGTGAGCGGCTGGGTGCTTTGCCTTCTGCTTCGTGAGCAGTGGTGGCTTAATGGTTATGTAAGCGCACTTGTAATTGAAAGATTGCAGGTTCGAATCCCCGACCAGCAAGACACCACTGAGGTATTCTGTGCAAGGTGCCACACCCAAGCACTGCTCTCCGGGCGCTGAATTAGCTGCCCCCTGCTGTGTCACATTGTCACATGTGGGTTAAATGCAGAGGACACATTTTGTTGTGTGCTGTGCTGTGTCAACAATGGTCACTGGTCCCTTAATTTAAATTAAATTCTAAATTAATTGCTCGCAGGGATGGCACCCATGTGCACAGCACATGCTTTCCTTTTACAGCAGGGGTCTCCAACTCCAGTCCTGGAGAGCTACTATCCAGTCAGTTTTCTATCGTATCTGGCTTCTGATGAGCCACACCTGTTCTCAGGTAAATACCACGTAGGATAGAAAACTGGATAGTAGCTCTCCAGGACCAGAGTTGGAGACCCCAGTTTTACAGTTTTTGGGTACTGCACACATGAACAAAGGATTCTGGGAAATTCATTGATGCAATGATGAATTTCTTGGAAATTCAGTAATGTAAACATTTTTAAAACTGAATACTGTTTCTTTTTTTAAATTCTGAATGCGGTTTTCTTTTGAATACTGAATACTGTTCCCCTCTTCCTGTACCCAGTGGGCTTTCCGACGTGGCCTCTGGTATGAGTGACGGTAATGAGGGTGCCTCCACCACCGGGGGTAGGCACGAGGGCCGCTCTGCCAAGCGCCATCTGCGCCGCTCGGTGCGCAGCCGCTCACGTCACGACAAGTTGACCAAAGCAAAGCTGATGGTGCTGAATGTGAGTGTTCTCCCTGGGGCTGTGCTTCTGCGCAAACCTGCCGCTCAGGCATACAGTGCTAGATCATTACACTTATTCAGAGTCTGGTTGTGCTGCCCTGATATGTCGCGTTTAACTTCTGATGTTTTTTATTTATTATTATTATTTAACATTTTATTGCCAGCCCAGTGTAGGGCTTCAAAACAGCTGCGCAGTGTTTCACATAAAAAAGATTCCTGACCGTTTATTTCCTGGCAAGCTCTTATGTGCTGACTCCTGGTCTCATCTACCAGATTTCCAACATCGGCGACCGGGTCGCTGAATGCCAGTTGGAGACGCACAACCGGAAAATGGTGACTTTCAAGTTCGATCTGGATGGCGACAACCCAGAAGAAATTGCGCAGATCATGGTAATGTCTGAAACTGCCTCGTCCCCTCATTTGGTTTTCCCTTTAGTCTGAATGGCAAAATAAAGAGGACCTTCCTAAGCATGAATAAGATGCGTGTTGGGTTTGGGGGCCAGCCATCTGTAGCTCAGAGGGGCAGCCGATTGGCTGTCGGTCTGCGGATAGGCACGTCATTCCGTTTCTGCGGCAACAGGTTACGAGCGAGTTCATCCTGGAGTGCGAGCGGGAGTCGTTCATTGAGCAGGTGCGTGACGTCATCGAGATGGCGGATGAGAGGGGGCTGGAACGAGAGGGATTGAAAGACGGCAGCGGACAGGTAGGGGCGGGGCACCGCCAGCTGCACTTCCACACTCCACGTGCTGCTATCCTATGGCTCACCCCTCCCCCATTGCTCCGCAGGTGGCGAGTGACCTGGTCCAGCAAACGGCCCCCAGCTCCGGCCCACTCCTCCCAGGTGACAATAAGCTCATTTCCCCACGGTCTGGTGTCATTGGGCCGGCTCTGCGCTCTCCGTCCTAAACCGCGGCCTCCCCCTTCACCCCCAGGCGACCCCTCCAGCGCCACTGCCCAGGTGGTGCACTCTGCGGGTCGCAGGTTCATCGTCAGCCCCGTGCCGGAGTCCCGGCTCAGGGAGCAATTCTTCACGGCCACCTCTGCTCCGCCCCCCAGCGAACCTGCTGCTAGCGGTCAGTGCCAGGCATTCCGTCAGCCTGCTTTTTCATTTTTTTTAATCAATTAAATTACTTTCTAAATTTGATGCGATATGGCAAATTATAGCTTGAGTTCTACTTAGGTGAATCACAGCTATTTAGAAGAATTTTCATCTGGCAGTGTTTTATGATGAATAGCTTTAAAGCAGAAGCTCAGCTACTGTCCTGACATGCTGTCCTGACACGCTGTGCCCATGCTGAAGCTCCTGTCGCTCCCTCTCCTCAGCCCCCCCTGTGCTGGGCCTGTCCCACTCTGCCTCCACGGTGAGCCTGCAGCAGGCCTTCTCTGAGATGCGTCAGAGCCAGTTTGACCCGGGACCCAGCACGGCCCCGGCCGCCATGCACGTCACCATGCCAGCGCTAGTGCCCAGCATGCCCGTTGGGGCTGTAAGCGCCCCCGCAGGGCCGCTGATTTTGGATGCTGCAGTGGCTGTGAGTGCTGCCCCGGTCTTGCCTGCTGGCATTCCCTTGGCACCACAGGTTCAGGTTCCCGAGTCTGGTTCCTCTCCTGTGCCATCAGTGTCCCTAACCCCGCCTGCTTCCTCCTCGCCCCCTCCCACCATCCACCAGACCCCCACGGTGCTGTCTCAGCCCGTGATCCCCTCCGCGGTGCCCGCCTCCCAGCCAGCTGTGGTCATGGCTCCGGTACCCACAGTTTCTTCGACATCGCCTCCTGCAGTGCCCCCTTCCACCTCCTCCCCGCCGGGCTCGCTCTCCGGCCCTGTACCAGTCAGTTGCTCAGTGCCTGTCGCCCTGCTGCCTTCCGCCCCTTTGCCCGTGGTTGGCGGAGAGGGCACAGTAAGCATGGAGCAGCCCCTTGTTCCACAGCCTGGCTCAATGGCTCTACCCCCCACTGTATCCTCTACGGGGGTCCCCGCCGTGCAGCCCACGCTGGTTCATGCTCAGCCCCAGACGGCCATTGCGCCAAACCAGGGTCACGCCCACTGTGGCGAGTGCGAGGCCGATCCACAGGGCAAGATGCCCGGCATTGAAGATATCCAGGCCCTGGACAAGAAGTTGCGTTCCCTGTTCAGTGACCTCGGCTCCGGCCTGGCCACAGCAGCCACCGACCCAGCCACCGAGATGTCCGCTCTGTGCACCACATCCCCAACCGGTACAAGCTCCACCTCCACTACCACTGGGGCCCCTCTGCCTCCCACCAGTCTGCCCCTGGGGTCTGCTGTGCCGGCATCCTCCACCCCCATGGCGACCCCAGGCCAGGCGGCCACCCCATCCAGCTACAGCCAGACCACCCCAGCCAAGGCTTCTCTGGCCAGAGTACCGGTGAGTCATGGTGAAACGCATGGTGATCACCAGCAACGTCTAAATCTTGAGCAGAGTGTTAGAGTAAAACATTGATTATTATTATGATAAAGGAAAATATGAATCATTAGTTTCTGAGTGCTGGTCATTGTTAGATCTCTTCCATGGCTCAGCCAGAAACAGTGCCGTCTGAGTTTTTATGGACCAGTGAAGATCAGGCCTTTGCCATCAACAGTTGTTGTTAATTCATCTCCTCTAGTTTGCCACCCTAACACCTCTGGTTAACCTCTTCCTGGCTGAGCTCATGCCTGGTTTCCTAACTTCCTGACATTAATATGTACTACAGTGTGTGTTGCATGCCAGGGGTCTCATCGCTGTCTAATACAAACCCGTAATACATGTAATGTATGCGCACCATCATGTGGTATTCTCCAGGGCTAATTTCCGGGTGGAAGCTCTGGTTCTTCTGCGCGACATCAGGCTGCAGGGTATCGTGTGTGAGGTCTTCCTCTTCTCCCCTCTCCTTTTATTTAAGCTCCTTTGTTTCATCTTCCTCTTTGTCAGGTGTTGCCTGTCGGCTCAGAGCAGACTGGCATCCCATCCACAGAGCATCTACCGCCCTTCCCAGGACCCTGTCTAACTCAGGTGCTTCTCCACTTCCTGAGGGCTACCCCTCATCCCAGCTTCTTCTGGGGGCAAAAAAAAAAGAAAAAAAGAATCGCTTTCTCTTTCTCTGGCTGTTTTTTGTCCTTTCCAAATGAGCAGTGCATGCTGAAATGTTTGTTGGCCCAGTCTGTGCATGATAGAGGCATATTTTCTGGGCCTTATCCTTTGAGATGCATGAACTCTGACTCCATAGTTTCCAGTTAACACTGGGTGGCAAAGGTGGTACAGATCTCTCTTTGGAGATAGAAGGGACGAGAGAGCAAACAGGATACGCTTCCCCAGTTACCAACAATATATTTAAGAAAAAACTGGAAGTAGGCTCATTTTTATATGTAATTCACAGAGGAAAGTCTATAAACTACATGCCTGCAAGGTCAAAGGTTAAGCATTTTAATTCTACCCCATATCTTTATTCCTATCTACTGTTATGTTGATTAAATTGGGTAGGACAGGATTGTTTTCAGGGGGTAGGAATTTTGGTACATTTTCATTGAAAAAATAGTATTTTTTTAATACATATCATGATGTTTTAAACTAGAATTTTGAATGTTTAAGGTAATAAAATTTATTTTTTTGTGTGTTATTTGCTCGTCTTGCTGATATTTTTAAATCTAATTTTATGCAGAATGTATCTGGATGATCTTTCAGATTCACAACTTGTGATGTTTAACAGCAATTAATTTTACTGCTAAAATATAACTTATGTTGCCAAAAGCAGTATGTTTAATGTTGTACTCAAAGGGTTTTGAGTTGAAAGTGGGAAAATTGAAGTCGGACAGTTTTTTTTGTTTTTAGATGATCAAGAATGTCTGCTATTAGAAAGCTCGCTGGCTGCGGATGGGATTGTGATCTTGGGTGGAAGTCTGCTATTTAATGTACCGTCCTTGTTAACTGATGATGTGTTGGTTGGGTCGTGGCGCAGTCCCAGCAGCCTCTGGAAGACCTGGATGCACAGCTCAGACGAGCCCTGAGTCCTGAGACGGTCCCGTCGAGCTCAGTGATAGGCCAGGTGAGCTCATGGGATCCTTATCACAGGCTCCCGACATTCCACGACTGTCTGCTTGGAATAATGTCAACCACAAACCAGATTTCTAACACTGTATCGTTGTTCTTCATCCAAGTCGTCAGTGACAGGAATGCCCTCTGGTGGACAGCCGGGTGAGTCCCACCTTATCCCTTCTGTCTGCTGTTCTCCATGTTCATCTTTGCGGTATTTAGTATTTTGATCTAACGGAGTAACTTTGGCTTTTTTCAGTGCCGTACCCCCTGGTTGCGGATGGGGAGCACGTCCCGACTGGGGGGGTAATTGTGGGACGGTTCCAGGTGAGCTTTCCTGCCTCCCGGTTCATGAGATGCGTTGCTTTGGAGGTCTGGGGTCTCTAGCATCACAGATGTTGCATTTTCTTATTTTCTTGGCAGTTTTGCTTTACATATTAGCCTTAGGAAGGACAGCGAGAATTGCAGCTTCGATAGATTATATGGCTAAAAGTTTGTGTACACCCCTGTTAGAGTAGTGCTTCTCAACACAGTCTTTGGGGACCCCTTGGTGGTCCACATTTTTGCTCCCTCCCAGCTCCCAGTAGGAGTTAGAAAAGGAGCAAAAACTTGGACTCTCTCAGGGTCCCCCAGGACCAGGTTGAGAAACACCTGGATTAGGATTTACCTAGTCAAACCACACCCATTGCTAACACAGGTGTGTAATTAAGCGTACAGTCGTACAATTTCCTGCAACAAACATTAGCAGTAGAATGGGTGATTGTTCAGAAGATGTTGTTGACTTGAAGTTAAAGTAATTCTTAGAAAACATTTGTGTAAACTGAAATAAAATATGAAAATAAACTAGTTAGACAAAAAGTACAAATGGTAATCCCTCATTATATATAAATTAAAAAATAATAGTTATAATAGTTTTCATAAGTCATTTAAGGATGAGTATTTGTAACTTCCAGCAATGGCATCGTGAGAGCCCCCTGCTCGTTTGAACGGTGGCCTGGCTCATGCTGTTCGGAACTCCATTCAGTACTCAGGTCCGTCTCCCTGCTTGTCCGCGCAGGTGTCATCTGTGGCTGCTGATGAGGTCTCGCTCAGTCCAGCCCACCCTAATTTATCGGACGACTCCTCTTCCACCTCCTCCTCCACCTCCTCCCATTCTTCGTCCTCGTCCTCGTCCTCCTCGTCAGTGCTTTCCAGCCCCGAGAGCACGCTGCACAAGGCCACTGCCCCTCTGGTGGGGCCTGCTGGGGACACGGTGGATGGCCTTCCCTGCCGGGGTGCCCCGGCCAGCGGGGTCGTTCAGCCCGCCATCATTGGCCGCTTCCAGGTCACGACCGAGGCTGGCACGAAAGTGGGCCGCTTCTGTGTGAGCCGGGCCCAGGACGAGCTGAGACAGCTCAACGGGCCAGCACTGAGCCCGGAGACCAAAGGTTCTCCACCTAGCCTCATGAACAGCCTAAACTCTTACGTCAGCAGTGATAATGACTCTGAATTTGAGGACGAGGACTTCAAGAGGGAGGTCAACCGGCTGCGAGACAAGTATGTTCCTCTTCTTCAAGGGTGTCGCCGCTTGTGGAGGGTAGAGGGGTCTGATTATGACTGGCTGAGTCCGGGGTTGAATGTTTCGTTCCATCTGCAGACACATGAAGGAGATCCAAGCCCTACACATGAGGCAGAAAGAGGAGATCGATGCCCTCTTTGCCAGGCTGGGAAAGGTGCCGCCCCCGGCTGTGGTCGTGCCCCCCGCTGTGGCATTAGCTAGCCGCAGGAGGCGGCCCACCAAGGGCAAGGGCAATAAGGGCAGCCGGGCCAACTCCCAGGGTAGCCGGAGCCCCTCACAACCAGGTATGGCACCTGAGTGCCTCTGTGTGTGCATGTGTGTCTGTCTGTCTGTCTGTGTGCATGCCTGTCTGTCTGTCTGTGTGCATGTCTGTCTGTCTCTGTCTGTGTGCATGCCTGTCTGTCTGTCTCTGTCTGTGTGCATGCCTGTCTCTCTGTCTGTCTCTGTCTGTGTGCATGTCTGTCTGTCTGTACCTAGTCAGTTATCCAGACTTTACTCCTACTTTAAGGCACAGATCTATTAATATATTGTGAATATCCTTACTGTAGCACCTCAGATAAAATGTCATGCTCTGGGACGATTTAGACCCCAATGTCATTGTCTATTGCCTGAGCTCAGTGGCTGATTCCCCCCCCCCCCTGCCCTCCTTTCCCAGTAGCCCCCTTGGCTGCGCAGAGTGCCCCTTCGGTGCTCCAGCCCCAGCAGACGCTGCAGCCTCCAGGGGAGGAGCAGGAGACGGGGAGCAGCCCCTTGCTGCAACCGCTCAAGACCTCCCCCTCCAGCGAGAACCTGTGCTCCACCTGCACCAGCGAGGCTGCTCTGTCTGTGCCCAGTCTATGCGGCCCCACACAAGGTACGCCCCCTCTCACCTTGGTCCTTCAGAGAGCGCTCGAGCTGCATTAGACATCCGACTGCATCTGCTGAGCAGTGCATTTCTACTACCTTTGCCGGTTTCCCAATAGTTCTGCTTTGCAGTTTCTTCTCTGCCTGTCTTCTGTTGCATCTGGAAACACAGACATGCAGGCGAATGGGTACCCATTTGGGAACCGGCATCACCCACTCTCCCATTTCTTAACCTCATCGGCGGCCAGGTGTCGGCTCTCTGAGCCCTTAAACAATTTTAGCTGATTTCTATTTCGTTTTAACATAACTTAAGTCGGTAATGAGTAACCAGTAGTAACTATTGGTTTTCTGGATTTGTTACTGGGTCTGGATCTGTCACTTTGAGGTCTTCATGGGCCATGTAGTGGTACTGGATTTTACTCCACCTCTGCTCACTCCACATCCCCTTGGTGTAAATCATTTGCTAAGCCAGACATAAATTAAGTGTATTTAAAGCTACATGGGTCTCGACTTATCGTCACTAGTTTTGTATTTTGTTGGAACCGGTCTGGTTGTACTGGAGTCCTCATATTTGCAATCCACTAACTGATATTCTATGTTTGTACACCTTGCTGCATATATAACTAGCTATTTTAAATTTCTGGTGTGTTTTGGTTTAGACAACATCACAGCACAGGTTGATTAGGCTGCAGTATGTATCTTATGAAGTTGGTGTTAACAGTATTTGTATTTCTGGTATAGAATATTAGGTTTAAATTCTTTAATCAGATAAGTGTGGATAACTGCTGTGTATTACTAGTTGTTTAACGTCCATGCATATGCCAGTGTCTGTGGAAGTGGGTCTTCATTGTACCTTTGCGACGCATTCGGGGTGAATAGTTCAGGTTGTCAGTTGGTCAGTTGCGGGGAAGCATCCACACCCTCCCCAACCCGCCTCTTCATTTCCTACGGAAACGTGACCGGTCCTCCTCATCTTGCCAGTACTGAGGTAGTCTAGCCTCAGGGGGGTGATGTTGCACCACCTCCATGCTCAGCAGCTCTGCGCCTCACTCTCTTGTCTCCTTGCTCCACCTTTCTGTCTGCTGTTCATGGCTCTCTCAGTGTTGTGCCATTCTTACTGTGTATTGGTATACGTCTCTCTCTCCTCCCTTCTCTTTCCCCTGTTCTTGTGCCACAGGCTGCGTTAAGTTCAGCTGTGGGTCGGAGAGAGTGACCTTCAAACCAGGTGGCAGAAGGACCCGATTTCTGAGTACGCCCTGCTTGGCTCTTTGTGTGTAACGCTTTTCCTTGTATTTTTCCTTCTTTCATTTATTTAAATTTCCCATCTTCTTTTTAACTTTCTGATATTTCTCTTTTTTAAAATCTTTTTTTATGACTTTAGTGGTCAAATGTACAGTAACTTAAGTCTCTTTACCCATATGTTTATGCAATGATATGTACTGTTACTGCTGAATCACTTTGGATCTTGCTGTACCAAATCCGACTTGTCGAGGGTGTGGTGGCAGACTTTTGAAATCCATTTTCCCCATGTAGAGCCACAGTAGCACCTATTCAGTCTGAAACCCACAGGTGACATTCATACGCTTTCGGTCCAAACGCAGCGCTAAACGTCTGACTGAAGTGCTGCTTGGGCTTCTGTCACGGAACAGTATTTGTTTTTCCCTGCTGAATTATGAAGGCCTCTAATTGTTTGTTTTTGGGGGGAGGAAAGTGGATTTTAAAAGCCTGTGATGTGACTGAGCTCAAGGTTTCCGAATAGAGGATAGAACTACTGCATCTGATTCTGAGCTCAAGTTTAGATCTTCAAAATGAATCTTATTTAGTGGTTATACAAATCAAGAACAACTGGATAGTGTTATGGCTCCAGTTCAGCTGTCCTTCCTTACTAGGGGGCTAATTTGACCAGCATATTTTTCTGGGTATGATTCACTAGAACAGTATGACCTAACAGCTAAACAGCAACCCCCCCCCTCGAACCCCTGTTGGATATAAAACCCCCATTAGGAAGCCACAGCCCAGAAGCATCCTGACCACCTACCACTCAGTGTCTAACCTCTCTGCCTTCAGCATTTTCACTCTCATCCATCCCATGCTGAACTCGTCACCCTCATCCAAACTCCCTATTATAAAGGCATCATCCCTAAAGTTTCCTAACACAGGCGCGATTGTGCAGGTTTCCCCCAGTGCCGCAGTCTTGAAACCAGTATCCCTAGTAGTCTGCATCCCTGTCAGCCTCGCCGATCTCATCACACCAGCTGAGGCAGCACAATGTTTTATCTTGGTTCTAATTAACCTTCTCACTGGTCTCCCTACCCCTGTGTCATGGAGAACCCCCCCCCCCCCCAATTGCTGCATCTCCATCTTAAACTCTCTGATTCATGTGC
>JAABNX020000070.1:24237331-24249513 GCA_015163995.2 Mormyrus lacerda
ATTGGCAGGTAGCTGACAGAGGCCCCGTGGGCAGGTTCACGCTCTTCATTGGCAGGTAGCTGACAGAGGCCCCGTGGGTAGGTTCATGTCCTCCATTAGCAGGTAGCTGACAGAAGCCCCGTGGGCAGGTTCACGCCCTCTAGTGGCCTCTGGTCAGTGTCAATGCATCTCAAGGAGACCTGGAGTCTTCTTCGCTGCTTGACCCTCCTGTTGCCATTTGATGCAATATTTAGGGTTTTGCCCATTTTTTAAAAATATGTGAAAGTGGCCTTCATTTAAAGAAATCCATGTACAGTTTTTTTAAATAATGTATTTGTACCCTTGCCCCCCCAGCCTTGATTACTATTCCATCATTTTTGGAGAGGCCCCCTCCACCTGTGAGCTGAACCCCTTTCCCATTGTCTGCTGCACATGAGAGGGGGAGAAGGAAGCCCGCGGGGGATGATTGCTTTGATTCTCAGTTTCTACTGGAGGGGTTCAAGTGCTTAGGGTCTCTGGGTGGGAGCAGGAAGGTGACTCCTCTCCCCTGGGGTTGTGTCTGACCAGCTAGAGTATGAAATCGTGGATTTGCTTAGGTGGGGGTAAAAAAAAAAAAGTTAAATAAAACGGGAGGATCGGTCCTGTAGAGCTGTGTTCCTCAAACCAATTCTAGAGGACACCCAGATATTCTGCGTTTTGTTTGCGGTAGGGAGCTGGGAGGGAGCAAAAACGTGGAGCGTCTGGGGGTCCCTGAGGACCGGCAGCTTGGGAAACTGCTGTAGAGGCTCAGTCAATAATTTCCAAGTATGGTTATGAAATTTAAGGGTCATTCTGTTAGCACATCTCTCCCATCTGACCAAGTAAAAGGAAGGTAAACGGGAGGTCATCCCAAGGTCATCAGCTGCATGATGTACAAAATCCTGGTGCCTCTGCACACAATGCTCACAAGGCTGTTTAAGCTTTAAACATATGATCTTACTAATGGTATCAGCTTTTGTAATCTCGACTGCGCTAGGGCCTCTTTCGATAGTTTGATTGAATTGTATATTAAAAAAAAGTGTTCTGTATGGACCTCTATCTACCCATCAGTTTTTGATGTTGAAACACTGTGATTATTAAATGTTGTTGGGCAACATTAGTTAAAAACAAAAAGCAAAGTGGAAGTTGGAGGGTTATTATTAATAGACTAAATTAAGGCTAGCTATTTCATTATATTGTACTTATTTGAGACACTTTAACCTTTTTTCCTTCGTACTTTCTTTATATTAGATAAATGTGAATGTAAAAAAAAAATGGTTTCAATGTACTTGAATAACCTGTCTCTCCCTTCCCCCATTGCCCCAGTAAGCTTGCTGGAATTTTATAGTGCCTTGCATTTGTTTATTTGCTTTGGATTGAACATGGAGTAGTGAGCCCTGACGCTATGTGCTTTCATCAAGTGCTTAAGGGACCCTATGGATGGAGCTTGAGGATAAGGTACACCACTGGGGGTGCCATTTATTTTTGGTGCCTTTTTTTAAGTTATGTTTTTCTTGACTTGGAGTTAATTGAACATTGAAATGCTGGAATGGATTGTATTGAATTGTACTGAAGCTTTGGCCGCTGAATGTGCAGAGGGCGCGTGCCCCTCTGTATGTTTGGCGCTGTCTGCTAAAACATTCACGACTGTAATGTCTGTTGGGATTCTGACACCCCTTCTGTTAGCATTGGACGTCGAGCTCTAAAGTCTCTAAAACTGGCAGTTCTGACAATGAAGATGCGGTTCCTAAATGTAGCATTCCCATTTCTTAAGTGCAGGTTTGTGTTTTTTTTGTTGGGTTTTTTTTCCTTTTAAACTGGCCGTGACCATAACGATGCCGACCCCATCCCCCCAAAACAGCACAGAGAGCCTGGTGTTGAACAGGAAGAGATGCGAGTCCCATGAAGGTTGCTGAGGAAGTGAGAAGCGGCTTATGTGAATGTGTGTAGATACAGTGGTGCATTGCATAGCATTATACATGACTTGGAGGCTTTTTGACCCACATCTCCATCCGATTCCCTGAAGACTGCTTATACCTTTGAGGGTAGAGGATGGAGGTACAGGACCATGTGGTCTCCTGTACAGTGCTGTGACGTCAATAGAAAAAGTACAGTTAGTTGTAGGATCAAAGGAGATGGATGTGGTAGGACCTTCAACACAAGGCTCAGGTGCAAAGTCTGTTCAATGTTCATTCCAGACCACAGGAGGCCCAGAGCTTACTCTGAGTGTGCTCTCAACTCCACCCCTATCTGCTCTCTCTTTACATTGAAACCGCTATGGATTATAGATCATCACCTCCTCTCACAAAGTAGTCTGTCAATACTGCTAAACGCTTCTATCGTTTCATTTCTGTGAGTCGTGTAGTTAAAGCGTTTTGGAGTTTAAATTGCTGCATCTTGTTATGGTTTTTCTGTCCCGGCAAGAGCGGGAGGTGGCCGTGGTGTCCTCAGACGCTCTGCCCTTTGCCTCTTTTTAAAGAGGTAGATAAGTTGTGGGCAGGAGGGAAGGCAGGCTTTCAAAAGCAACTGAACCTCCTGTTGGATGTTCCCAGGCCTGGCTCAGTTTGCTACCTTCCTGTCTTGTCTCCTAATTGCAGAGCAAAAGGTTCAGTTCAGTAATATCTGCACAGAAATCGAAAGAGCACAGTTACCATGTGTTTTGTGGTTTTAACACTTGTCACCTTAACTACTGATAGCTTACAAGGACTGCTATATGTAAAGCCTGTTCTTACTCCTTAGCCGTCCCAGTAACTTGTCAGGTACAGGAAAGTTTTTCACTTGAATCTTTATATAAACACAGATGCTCAGCAGTTGTCTTTGGATAGCAGTTGGTGTTCTGGATATTTATAGAAATAGCTTTTTTTTTCCTCTCTAAAATATTTCATTGCCCATTTGAAAGATGGTTTTCTTCAGAATGAAATCTATTCAGTATTACGGTTTGTTGAAGCTGTGAAGAGGAAAGCATTTTTAAATACTCTTTTCCTCCTAAAAAAACCACATTTAATGCTCCCAATGCAGTGCCATTGCCCTGACAAAATGACTTAATTGAAATCTCTTGTTTACTACTTGATGACAGAGGCTACAGTGCATCTTATGCAATGTTTGTTGGTGGTACAGTGGTAAAACACCACTTTTTTGTTACTTACAGAGGAGGCAACTTGCTGAATTAGTGTATATTATTGTCTGAATGCAGATACATGTTTTTAATCCAACTGCCTTTCTGTAAGGAATGCTCAATAAAGTGCCGATATGTAGAGATCCTATTCAATACAGTAACACAAACACCAGGTTTCAATAAAAATGGGTTCATTCATCTTAAACTGCATGTGCTTGTTCCTCCACTGGTTATAGTCTCACCTGGATCTTAAATAAATGCACACTTTTTGCCATTTGCCCTCCTGTGGAAAAAAAAAAATACAGAACAATACTGTTACTTAGTGCTACTGACCTGTCATTAAGTTATTTTGTTTTGTACTATGATTTGTTACTCTGTGTCTCTAGGTCCTCTAGTGACTAAGTAAATGGTTTCCATATGCTATTTAACATTGTACAAAATCTTCAATAAAATTTTCAAAAGTACCAAAAACCTACAAAATTGTGGCTTTATCTGTTTGCACTAAGTACAGGGTGTTCAAGCTTCATATAAGTGCCTTGTGCTCCAAAAAGATTTGTTACTTTGTAAATTCAATAAATGAATGAAATAATATTTAAGCCTGTTCTAAATTGTCCTTTCAATGCTGGGTAACTACTGCTTTTAAATAATTAACCCATAATACATTTCATCTACCAGAGACTGCAGATTGGATGAATGTGGAACCTTATCTGTGCAACTTTTAGTTTCACAAAAAGCACAGACCACAGTATGAAACAGTGATTTATTTAAAGCAAAACAAAGATTATAAAGCCATTAAAATAAATATGCTCTGGCTGCATCTCGTCAAATGCAAACCCTGCATTTAGGTGTCCAGTTTTCGTTTCTTTAAGAGATGTCCTTGTCTATAGGGACTTTGTGCCCCCCCTGCTGGGGAAAAGGGGGAACTGTTACTTAATGATGACACTTGGGATTTGTTGCATCATAAATTCTGGGGCAAGTTGCTCACCTGAATGGGCACTGTGGTGCTGCTGGGGAGGTCTGTACTGGTGGCGGGCAGCTTGATCCTGGGGTCTTGTGGGAGGCCGGAGAGAGCCTATTCTCTGAGGGGTCTTGCTGCGTGTCAGCATCTGGTGGCCTCCACTAGGGGTGGAGGGTTGGGGGTGCTCTAGGAGGTCCATACCTTCCAGGGTGAAATTCCAAAGCTCGGGGTCATCTGGAGCACAGATAAACCACGATCTGGATTTAAAGGGCAGGGGTACGATATCTCATGGGTCTCCAACTTCGGTCCTGGAGAGTTACTGTCCAGTAGGTTTTCTATCTTACCTGGCTTCTGATGAGCCACACCAGTTCTCAGGTAAATACCAGGAGCAGGTGTGGCTCATCAGATGCCAGGTACGATAGAAAATCTACTGGATAGAAACTCTCCAGGACCAGAGTTGGAGACCCCTGATCTATCTAGTCTGGTAACATTTAGGGGCACAAAATACTTCACTGTTTAGACTTAAAACCTATTTTTAACAAATAGTGATCAGTTGCAATTTGGTATATTTACACTATCCTACTGTCCACCCTACAGGAAACTAAAAGCAGACACCAGTTTTGCAGCGTTTGAGGAAACCTTATCTGTGCAACTGATGTAAATCCAGCAGAAACGGGAAATTAAATAGGACTTTGCGTCGAGCTGCAGTAACTGATTCCGATCAATTCAAAAAATGCCCGGATCAGCCTCGATTCCTATCCTTGGCATCGGCTTGGAATGCCACTGAAACAAAACCATCTCTGGCATTACTGTCATGAATGTGGGCAACCAAAGGTCTTATGCTACCAGCTAGATGCTCCTCCTCTCCACGGGTGGCACGGGGCGTTGCAGGGGTACTGTGGCCAATGCAGGAATCGCCTGAACCGGAAGAGTTTGTTCTACCTGTGAGACAGAGCACAGCTGGACTAACTCAAGGTTGATACACATCCTGGATGCATCACTCCTATGCCATCTAAGGTCTAGCTCTACAGATGGTGGGTCACATGCACCCTCCAAATAGCCTCTGAATTATTCATGTGTCTGTTATAAATTTAATGGATATTTACAGGCTGTTTATGGAAAATCTATTTTGGATGATGTTCTGTTGACTTGTCTGAGTTGACCTTGGATGAAGCGTGACGTCTCCTCTCTGGACACGCCCGATTCCCCTTTGGTGGGATGTCGGCCCTCGTGTCTCCTCCGGGCTTCCATCTCCTGACGAAACTTCTGCTGCAACTGCTGCTGCCTCAGCTTCCTCAGGTGCTTGGGGTCCGAGGAGCCGGGCACATCGGAAATGTCGGCGGCTGACCTGCACACCCAAAAGACCAAAGAAACGACGGTGAGATCGAGGGCTGAAGGAGCTGGACCTGCGACGGTAAGGCTGCTTGCTCTTACCTGGAGAAGTTGTCAGGTATGTTTTCAATCTCCTGCTGGTTTGTGCTGTTGCACAGTGAGGTTCTAGCGCTGGCCGAACCCTGAATTGTGGAGGCTGCTGTACACTCTGTGGCCGCTTGCCCCAGTGCACCATGTCTCGTGCTATTGTGTTTGTTTTCCAGAGCCAGGCTGCAGTACCTCGCCTTCTCCACCAGGGGCTCACTGTCCACACGTTTTGTCTGAGCTGGGTCCAGCGGGGCTGGAGGCTACAACCATTATAATGGCAACAATTTGACTCCAAATGCCCATCACCACCGAAAAAAAAAAACTTGCCAATAACATATTTGACTCAAAAACAAACTACTTCATAAGTCACATCCAGGGTATTAGGCTGTGCTGACCTGTTTCGGGATTTTGTTGATTGCTATGAGGTACTCCTTGTTCAGGATACAGTTTCCCAGTGCGTTACCAAAGCACCTTAGAAGGAAGCAGGACAACAGAGTCAACCTTGTGGGGGGAAAAAAGAAATTCCTAGAAGACATGCTAAGATGGTGCCAGAATAATGTAGGACAGTGTCAGGTTTGTAATTAGGCTATAGTTTTAAGGCACAGGTCACAGGGTGACATGGATATCCAAACCCACTGATTGCCAAATATTGCTGTAGAAGATTCCTCATCAGATCAAAGATTAGTGATTTATGTTCTTTTTCTAACATGGTTGTGGCCTCTTGTCTGAGTACAAGATTATATACTTGAGGGCTCTTTTCAGTCCATCTGTGACGGCCTCCTTCCGCGCCTTTTCCAGTGACATGGCTTTAGACTTCAGTCCCTCACTGACACCGTAACCCACGTCCTCGTGGTACGAGCCGTCCTGCAGGTGAGTTACACAGCTGTTAATTACACCGGCGTCTTCCCTGTCCACTGAAAATGCAGATGTCAGATTTTAAAATGGGACTGACTGCTACGAAACACAATGGATCCAGTCTCATTCTAACTGATTTGTGCATTAACTGACATCACAACAGAAAACTGAGCAAGACAAATATTCTAAGTATTTTGTTATTCCTTCCTTCTTCCTGGTTTTGTTTCTTTATAACAAGACTTGAATTAATTCACTGCACACAGTATAGGCTGTATATTTCAGGTGTAGCCCAAAGCAGTTATAAAATATCATCACTTTTGTTACCAGGATTGTGAGAACTTCCGTCCTCTTACAACGGCAGATTGTTGCTTACCTTCAGCTGAACCTTCACGAATGCACTTACTCCAACATAGAATTTTCCATTGATGAGGTCCACAAAATCTTTAAAATTGTATGCATGGATAGAAAAAATAAACTTGTATCAGGCACATACTTCCAGTCAAATCCAGTACTCCCCTCTGATTACTAAGTGGAGAAAATCCTTTGGTGCATGTGCCTATTACTTTAAGTACAAAAAGAACCCTAATGAAATCCAAAATGTTTCACAGACCATAAACCTGATGGACTGATTCAGCTAAAAATTAATGTACTGACTGTAATACATCAGATTCTGTTCCATATATGGAATACATGTGTCAACATTAAGCTGAAGTGCTACTACCCAGGGTCCCCAAGGAAGCAGCTGTCCCTACTCACCTACAGTCTGCTGGGAGATGGAATGGGACCAGCCATTGTACCCAAACATCTCATTAGCTAGGCTGATCACGCGGTGTCCCTCAATGTAGCAGACCTGCAGTACAGACACCACATTAACTCCCGAAAGAACTGTAAATGTAGGGAAATGAGTAGCGGCAGGCTACCTTCTGTCCACCTCCTGCCATTCTAGTGCTGATGTATTCAGGGCCGAGTGTCTGCCGCAGCGCATTCTGAACGGCCTGGTATTCCTCTGCAGTGTACTGGTACTGGAAAATGAAACGTCACTTTACACAGCCAATATGAAACCTAGTTCTGCCACTAAAAAGGTAAATCCATGTCGCATATGTAGTACAAACGTTTCATTGTTTAATATTCTTAAACGATTTTTGATGTTCCCTATAGGAATGACTGACGATGCATGTGACATGTCACTGGTTAAGTCTGTCAGAAAGAATAAAAATGTTTCATTAAAAACAGCAGACGGCAGATCAGAAAGAATAAAAATGTTTCATTAAAAACAGCAGACGGCAGTGCTGAAAATCGGAGTTAGTCTTTACAACCAGCCGCAGCCACAGACCTGTCCGAAACACAGTTTGGGAGCGAGGGCGTCCTCCGGTCCGCGCAGGGTGGCGGTGTCATTCTGCATGTTCGCTTTCCACTTCAACACGACAACGCTCAGCACGAAATCTCCGTGTCAGCGCCAAACTTCTACAAACACAACTACGTCGTTTACCTATTTTTTGTTAAATTGCGGATTCTTTGGCTAAGCGTTCCTCACTGGCCGACACACCACAACGCATTGCAGCTGGTGTTATTTATTACAACACAGACAAGATGCAAATCGTGAAGTTATGCGGTCTTTAGATTTTTAATCTATAACGGGGCGCCGACCATGCGCATATTAAAATAATAATTGGTTTACAGAAACGGTCAGTTACAACCTACTTCTAAATCCGCGCCCGCAACAATAGTAAGTGCATGATGGGAACGAGGTCGTGAGTTTGACGAACAGCGAGAGCGGCCATTTTGGATGTGGCATTTGTAACGCTATTACGTGAACGAGTAGCGATAAACCATGCACAGTAAGCTTGATTATCCTTCGTCATCATTATATTATTATTATTATTGATTATTCAAAAATTTAAACAGTGTAGCGTAAGAACCAGTTTAAGAGCAGAACAAGTTCATCTACATTCAACCACACGATGGTAGTAAGCTTATTATGTTGCCTTAACAAACTGGTTTCCTTCGCATATGATTTCTTTAGCTGCATTATAACCCTGCATTATTTTTTGACTGAAGAATACAAACAGTGCTATTATTTTTCAGTTTTTAAATTTAAGTAACGATATTAAGTTTAATAACATTAATGAGATACTGCTTAACTGACGTTTGGAAAACAATACCGAGTTTATAAAGTGCTGGCGCTTATCTCTACTAGTTAATACGCGTAGGAATAAATCCTTACTGCATGGAGCTCTTGTACATAATGCTCTGCACGTCAGCTTCACCGTGTCAATAATATTATAATACACGAAAGGGTTCCGATTTGGATTTTTTGCCTTTTGAAAGCGCCGCTCTAATTGACAGTAGATGACAGTAGACATAACCGGCCATGGCGGAGTCGCATCTGCGCGGCCTTCAGCCGATTTAAATGGGTTACCATGTGGAAATAATGAAGATGATGGTAACTGAAACAGGGAAAGAAAATTACACCGGGACCAACATTTCACAGTGAGGGTGTTCTCGTGGATAAAGGAAGCTTGTGTGTTTTGGACAGGCCTCCACAGGGTGCAAATAAGGGGTCAAATCCTAGATTAAACTCATGAAGTAGTCAGCGGAGGAGGCTGCTCGTCCAGACACGTAGGTTGTGGGTAATATATAAATAGAACGAGCAACGAGTCCCGAGTGAGGAAGTGTCTCTATCAGGGCAGGAGATGGGTTGCTTTGCAGGTAAGTCCTTCTTGGCAGAGAAGGATTTATGTGGACCCATATGATTCTTATCATTATGTTGACATTTCTGCATTTCAATACAAATGAGGATCACTGTGCTGACTGGTGGTGAGAAGAAATGGTGAAATAGAAATGGGGGTGAAATTAAATCCATGTACCAGGGCTCTTTAAATCAGGCCCTCAATTCCAAATCCAGGACTTGTTTTCAGTTTTCCCAGAGGAGGTAAGGAGCATGCACTGATACAGCACATTGCCACATCCATCACATGGTAAACCTGAATGCAGGCATGTGGCTCTTCATCACCACACCAATCCAAATGGACCAGTGTGAGTTTTTTTTTCCCTCCTCCCAGTGGCTGGAGCACCAATCCTGCCTCCAACCCCCAAGTTTTTCCCTGTAAATTGGAGGACCTCCTTATAGGGCTGGATGTAGATTAACGTCACATCCAGGACAAAGCAATTGCAGGTTAAGGGCCTTGCTCAAGGGCCCAATGGAGTAGAATTACTCTGGGCATTCATTCTGGAACCTTCCAGTTGCAGGCACAGATGCCTAGCCTCAGAGCCACCACTCCACCCAGGTAGTTAGTTTAATAACTCACTGATTTTGACTAGCCAGAGGCTTCACACCTGGGTCACGGGTAAATGAAGGCTGGAAAACCCTTTAGGGCTGTGATTTGAACAGGCTGGGCATATACAGTATTCTTTACAAGCCCCACTTGTGCACATTCTGCGCTAGGAGCCCTTTGCAGGTACAGGCTGAATCCTCCAAGCACCAAGCGCAGAGGTACTGCCAAACGTTATATCCTCCGCACCCTCACTGGTACCCTCTACAGGTGGATGAGACACATGACAAGTGGGCATCGGCTGGTTTCCATAACTCGCTGTTTCCATCGGTGAGAGTTTGAGGTCAGAGCAGGAAGTGGCTTGCCACAGTTTCGGGCTGTCAGCTGAGGTAAAGCTAGCCTCCAGGGAGTGCGGGGGTGTGTTTCTTCTTTAATGTAGTTAATGCAGCTACATGTGATGCATACAGTGACATTCTTTAAGGATTTAAAAAGAAACAGAGCAGCACTGTTCCTGAAGTAGGTAGTTCAGTCAGCTGCCGCCTTCATATATATATATATGGCCCCCTAAGTACGTTTTGAAGTTTTGCCCCAATTAAACATAGTCGGTGAAAATGAAGTTTGCTTCGCTATGCTGTTGATTTTTATCTCATTATAATTAATATATTATAGATCTCATTATATGTGTACATTTAATTATAGCTTGAAAATAGACATAGGTATTGTTTATATTCTGCGTAATGATCTCAATAATGATTTTTACAGTTGTGAAAAAGGTTTCCCACAAGTCTACTAACATGAGAGGTGCAAAAATATTTGGACCTGCTTCCTGTTGGTATAGCTGTGTTTTTAATACCCATCTCCTGGTGTATAAAGGTCATAACCTTTAAGGTAAGTGAGACAGCTGTGGTATTATCACAGTGTGCCCTTTTTGGCCCTTTTTCTGGTTTCAATTTTAAACACAACCAAAATAAAGATGAAAGAGCAGCTGCCCAGCAAAAAACACAGTGGTTCTGCCCAGCCAGGTATAATTATTTGCTGATTTCAGCATCACCCCACATTGGCTCTGATATAACCTTTTTTTATTTATTTATTTTTTTTTACAAAAATCAAGCAACCTTTATCAGCTGACTGGGGTATTGGTTATTCTACAGTAGGTGAGGGTACAAGCAGTAACTATCAAGCTTTGTCGTATTGAATCAAAGCAAGCCTCAAAGTGCAGTGTTCACCTTAAGCTGAACAACTGAGCTAAAGACCTGAGCCAAGAACCAAATTGAGGCTGGCGAGGGGGGTGGGGTCCTCCTCTGGATGGAAAGCCAGTTCGGTAATGATGATGTGTTCTGTAAGGACCGCCTGTGATGAACCGTGTAGCCGAGCAGACTGGCATGTGCAGCCTGCTAAAGGCAGCTTTTGGAGCTGAATGGCAGATCATGTGACTGCAGTTGGAAATAGAAGGAACGGTCATTATTTATTTCAGTCCTGAGAAGCCCAAGTCCAGGCTTGATTTTTAACTATAAATTTCGACCGCAAAGACACGCCATTGCTCTTTAATCATACCTAGATATTTATAAGTATAGATCAACTCCAGTTTTCACTTATTACATGCAACATGTTTAGGAGACCATTCTGTCCCTTGCCACGTGTTGCTGATCTATGCAGAATTAACATTCTACATACATATACCCAGAAAAAGATTCATTACATTAAAGAATGAAGTGCTGCAGATGTGTTGAGCGTAACACATAGCATGCTAAACGTTAGCCCTCTTCATTATCTGCTGGAGTCTGTCCTCTGAGGCCTAGCTGACTGCATTGCCGGCCCCTCCTTTCTTGATTCGTAAGGTACAAACCCCAGTAAGATGTGGCCTGATAAAGCTGATGTGTTGAGGTTTAGGAGACGTTCTGCAGGCCTCGGCGATGCTGCAGACATATGCAGACAGACTTAGATATGCACACCGTGCAAGCACCATCCCAGCCTCCCACCAACACGCTAAGGCGTAGAGGAACACTGCCCTGCAAGGGGTGTCTGGGGAGACCCCCGGGCTCCGGGAATCCAACACCCCCTCCACCCCCACCTGTTAATGTGACTATTCACTTCATCCGCTTCTGGTTAGTTGCCTTTGTTGGTGAGCTGCACCACTTAGGGTGCTGCTGCTTCTCTTTATACCTGATGTTTGAGGTTCTGATTTTTCTGCAGATAACCCATGGTAATGTGTAAAAGGCATCTGGAGTTGCTTTCTTAAGCTTCCATCTGTTAGACTCTTAACAACTGAATTGGTGAGTCTGATACAGAGGCCGTCGATTTTGCTGGGAAGAAAAGCCCATCACTGGGTGACTCCGGCCGAGTACCGAAAGCCTTTCGCGGGAGGTGGCCGGGTGTTTTGCCTTGTGGGCTTTTTGAAGTCCAGCTTGCTGAATATACACACGTGGACAAAATTGTTGGTACCCTTCAGTCAATGAAATAAAAACTCACAATGGTCACAGAAATAACTTTAATAAGAACATAAGAACATAAGAAATATACAAACGAGAGGAGGCCATTCGGCCCATCAAGCTCGCTTGGGGAGAAC
>JAABNX020000070.1:24258574-24274463 GCA_015163995.2 Mormyrus lacerda
GAGGTGCATCAATACAGGGAGAAGGGATTCCCTTGTGGTTAAAAGCCTGCTGCACAAGCACACACACACACACACACACAGACGCGTGTGTAGCACCATGTGCATCGTGGGGTGGGATGAAACGTCTCGCTGTGCTTGAGTAATTTAATTAGCGCTTTATTGGCAGATGCACTGAATCGACAGACGTTCTGGCTTTTTTTTTCCCAAAAATATCAGACCGAGGAGCCTGATTGGGTGTCTCCCGATAGGATGAAAGCAGCAAGTTTAGAATTGTTGTTTTCATTTTTTAAAGCAAGCCAGGAAATAGTTCTTTCACTATATGTTCTTGTATGAATGAATTCGGCAGTCCATACCCTATATAACAGAATGGTGATTTCTTAGCCATCCTCCATGAAGTATGTTATGGCTGCTTCCAGTCTTCTGTTAAACAGCCCGTTTTTAATGTAGTGACTTGGGGATTAACTGGTTATATACATCTGATCAGTTATGTACATGTGAAAGTAGCGTTGGATAGTCCTGAATATACTTGGGTATCACAAAGCCATGACAAAGAAAAATCAGGAGCTAGACCAGGGGTGGGGAACCTGATCCATGGAGAGCCGGCGCGGGTTTTTGGGATGAACTCACAATCAGCCAATAACAGTGGGTCCCCAGGACTGGAGTTGAGAACCACTGCATTATTATTGGCTGATTGAGAGGTCATCGCAAAAACCTGCACCGGCTCCCCATGAATCAAGTTCCCTATCCCTTGTGCTAGACGAACACACTGACCTTCCAGATCAGGAACTGAGTCCTGCTTTACACAATGGGTTTATTAATGTATCTTAAACTAATATTTTCACTAAAGTATGGTTTAAATATATGACACCAGTTTGTTCCTTCATTGAAAGCGACTCCTATATCAAACCTATAGCTAATAATACTAATAATCTTGTGACATCCAATTTAATTTAATGAAACAATTAACAGCTGATTTACATTTACATCATGTTTTAAAAAACAGGTGCTCTCCTCAAGAAAACAACCCTGATTAGATACTACCATGGAAAGTGTTGCATGGCAAGAGATACAAACCCATATGGCTGCAGAAAGTGTCTTTGTTGGGGCAGGGGTAAAACCAGAAGCAGATTTTAAGTGGGTTGCATGCAGATTGTCCTCGAGACACAGCTGTAAAACAGGAAACCCGAACAGGTCACAGGAAGTGGTGCTTAAAATGAACAGAAATGGCAGCGTTTAAGAGGACAGCAGTTAGCATAATGGTTGAGAAACCAGATGAGGCACACAATTGTTTCCCAGCGATGAGGGATTTGAACAGTATATTTATTTAGTCTGACACATTTCAGAAAGAAATGTGCTGATGTATACATGGTGAACACTGTATACTCATTACCCTTTGGGTGCAGGTGTCTGGTAAGCACCTGAAGGACATGCATGGTTCTGCATAACAGTTTGTTCCAAAGGCATTCGAGACGGAAGATTGAAATCATAAGTTAATCATAAGTTGGCCCCTGATCTTCTCTGTGGGCCCTGCCCAGACCCCTGAGCATCACAGGGGCCCCAGACCCAAAGGACATGCATGGGTCATGAACATGCATCTTCCAGCCTCTCCGCTTTGCTTTGTTGACTTTGTGCACATGATGGATCCAGAAATGTTCTGAAATCTGCCTGGTGTTTTCTTGTTGTTTGAAAAAGATGCTGGATGGATTTCTTTGGACAAAAAAGCCCCTATCCGTCCCTAGATCAATTACAGTCAGCTTTGCCGTCCCCTCAGCGCAGGCCCCAAGCCCTGACATGGAGGGGAATGATCATCCACTTAGGAGGTGAGAGATCTACTTAGTTTTGTTCGTCTTCCAACCTCATCTTCATCCACATCTCCAGCAGCCACCTTATTGAGTGGCTGAGACGGGCTCTGTCCCTCATTCACTGCTGTTTTGTGCCGTTTTGAAATTAACGAAGATCGCCATCAGAATTGACTGTAGTCGCGATGATATTTTGCCATTGTGTGCATTCTGTGATGTCATTTCTTTACTGTGCCTGGTCATTACAATGCTTTTCTGTTTTTGTACGCAGTCACGTGTGCTTGCTGCGTCATCATCTTTATTTTTTAATAAATTCAAAATATTAATTATTGATGCACCAAATCACTGGCTGCTTTAGAGTCATGGATATTGCCGTTACACAGGGGCTACCCAGAGTCTTGGTTGGGTCCCTGAAAAATGGGCTCCCCACCTTCTTCAAACCAAAACTGCTATTATCCATGCTTGTACACTCATGTGCCCCCACCCCCACACAGGGTCTGGGCCTTTTCCTTCCCCAGCTCTGATTGCGAACACCAGCTATATCACAAACTGCATTATTCGAGATTCACTATGTGGGAATTACAGTTCAATTTCTAACCTGTTCTGCATCTCCATTCTGTAATGTAGCACCATGAATGCGTAGTCTGTAAACTTAGCGCTGAGCTTAACAGAAAACGTTGATCTCTAGTGGTGATAGAGGGAGGGGCTCTTTATGTTCCCAGGGTGCCATGGGCTGCTCAACTCTCCTAATGATAAATGCTTGAATCTTCCAGGAAGCGTAGCAATGAGTCTAACATCCCCACGATGACTCTTCCTCCAAACTGCAGTCAGTTTGGCTCTGGGCTTAATAATGTGGAGAAGTCTTCTTCTGAGTCATTTCCTGTTTTCAAACTCGTTTGGATCTGTGATTCACCACCACTGTTAGGAGTTGGTCCTTCATTGGGCCAGAAAAGATAGGAGGGGTCATGCTGCTGTGGTCCGCTGTTGCCGAATGGGGGGGGGGGCAGTTGTCACATGCTCAGTTGATCCTGGCCACTAGCACCCATGCTAGCATGTGGTTCTGCTCCACCTGAGCCTTCCAGTCTGCAGAGCACATGGCTTGGGTGGGGTTTTTACCGTGACTCTGGGGACGTCAAGATGGCATCATCAAATCCAGCGATGGGACCTGATCTGTTCTGCTTTTCTGGAAATCTTTTTTTGTTTTTTTGTTTTTTTTTATGAATGAACGAACATGCTTTATTTGTACAAGAACATTGGAGTGCTTTGCTTCACCAACCTCAATTTGCTCTCCAAAGCTTGGGGATCACAGCAAGGGGTCAGTTGACATGTAGCACCTCTGGAGCTGGGGGGGGGGGGTTTAAGGCCTTGCATAGGGGCCCATGAACATGTGACTGTTCTGTCTAGGTCAGGGGTCAAACCTGCAATCTTCTGGTTGCAAGTGCAGAGACTTAGCCTGCTGTGCCATTTGATCCCTGAGGGGACACGCTTGAGAAAGCCAAGGGTCGAACCTAAATCCTTTTGATCTGTAGTTAGTCACAGGTGCTTTTTCCCCCAGCCGGAGGCGGATTCTAAGGACACATACCCGTGTGACTTCCCCCGCTGCCGCTGTAGTGGCTCGGCCTGTCTCATTTTTCCGGAGAATCCGTGGAAGAGCAGATGCATGCCGCATCCCTGGTGGTGGGTCGTGTGGAAGCAGCTCTGCCATAAAGGCACCTTGTGCGAATGCCAGCTGTGAAGGTTTCCCTTATAAGAAAAGGAAATATTGCCTCACTTGTTCAATAAGGAAAAAAGGAGCCAGCCTCTGATCTCTGAGGACCAGGGTGGAATTTTTCAGAATTACCCTTTGAATTTGATGCTGTTTGCTGAGGACATTTGGACAGACACTAGTCAGAAAATTTCTGACTAGCTGAAGTTTTTATTCCCTGGTTTTGGTTACAGCCCACAGTTGGCAAGAATGCCTGAATCATGTGCTTGGCGCTGAGGAGCGTGACGGCATCGTTGCTGAGCATCTGCCACGGCCCCGTCCCACCACCGAACAATGGTGTGTCTAATTGGACGCTTTTGTTGTGGGACTGGCATGTGGAAAAGTAAAACGCACCATCACTGGACGATTTTTATTTTTGTTCTGCCCTTGCCATCCTACACATTGACCTTTGTTTTATTTTTGAATGAGATGCTTTAAAGTGATCATACAAAGGCAGCAGGGAGTGCATAGTGCCCCTGCTGGACATTATGTGCAAATCCTCCCCCCACGCCAGCTCTCCTAATGCGGCCCCCTTATGCTGGTAAACAGGTAAACAGAGCAGCGGTGGGTGGAATTATAGAATTGTCCAGGAGAGGAACAGCCTCCTCCGCAGTGACTCCCACACGCGCACAGCAGGCCTGTCAGCAGAAAGCTTGTGGTGCTGATGCTGGTGCCCGCTCGTCAGAGCCATGCCCCACTGTGCCAACCCTTAAAGATGCCACAGATATATGGCACTGGATCCTTTAGAGACAGCAGGGTGCACAGCTGAGGTATCTCACTGTACGGGTGGGAGAGAAACCCTCTGAGGAAGCAGGGAGTGTTTTGGTGAATTGGCACTTGTTTGTTCCTGTTACAGCTTTTCTTATTGCAAAAAAAGACTCTTCTGCGTTTTCTGCTTCTACATTTTATGGACTGAACTGAGTGGTGGTGAGGAAGATCGACAGGGAAAGGCAGAAGTCCTCACCGGGTTCCTCGTTCCGTGACTGTGTGTACTTTTTATTAGACAGCCATGCAGGAGCATGATGCTGTCTGTTTGAGGAAATCCCTGCTCGTCTTAAAGGCTAAATGCTTATTCTTCCACGCTATACTGTACTGTACCTGGGCAGGGAACCAAATGTAGTGCTGACCTACATTTCTGTCCTAGACCATGTCTGCTTGTGGGCTCCCTCTGCTGGGGAGGCAAGGTCATTGTTCTAGGCCAGGGGGGAGCTACGATGCACCTGCTGACGATTATCGAGGTGGCACAGGTGCCCCCAGGACAGAAAGGGTCAACCCCAGTAGTTTGATAGCAGGTGATCGCACTGGTTCAGCACTGGTACCAGACACATTATTTTGTCCAGGTTCTGGGCTCTTTCTGGTTCTCATTGCTTTCTGGCTGAAATATTTTAAAACGTTTTTTTTTTTTGGTGTTGAAGAATCACCCCAGTGCTGGTGTGGCATGGTCGAGCTAGCAGAATACGAACGGCGACTCGTGAGGAGTGAGCCTCGTGAAAGGTGAGAAGTAGTGCTGAGTCAGGTGTGCCCCCGGCGCGGCCTTTCGGGCGACGGCCTGACCGCCACAGCTTTTCCCTCATGGGACATTCCCGGTGTTTCGTGCTGAGATTAGCATCTGCTTTTCGGCGTTAAGATGCAGGCTCCTGTTCAAGTCCTCCTTTGTTCTGCTGCTGGGCAGAGAGGCATGACACGGGGGGGGGGGGGGGGACATTGCCAGGAATGTCTCCGTCTGCCCGGCCAATCAGAATGAGGCTTGCCAGGGGCGAAGCGGCCCTTTGTGGCTCCACTCTGCTACGCCCCGTGTGACTTTGTCTCCTCTGGGGTTTTAAAGTGCTGCTTGCATGTTGCTGGGTGGGGGGTGTTTTCTGGTGGGGGTGTGAGGAGGTCCTTCCACACGGCAGTCTGACCCCCTTATAGCACGTGCCCCCTCCCCATTTCTGGTGACAGGGTTCCCCTTTTTTGTGGCCCGCCGGTGGAAGCTCCTTGCTGAACATCACGGGCACCGTTGTAACTGGGGTGAAGCAGGAAGCAGCATCCCCGTAGCCTTGCCCCTCCCTCACTGTTTTTAAAGAGCTGCTCTGACGAGCTGCCCCCCTCCCCAACCCCGCCAAGTAAATGTCAAGGACTAACCCCTTCTAGCGGCGCCCCCCTGAGGAATTTGAGTGCCCAGGCTCCTGGGGGGCTGTTATTGCCTTTTGGTGCAGTGGAAATAGCTGTGTGTGTGTGTTCTCAGGCGTGAGCAGGTTGCTGCACTTTGCTGCTGGAGAAGGAAGGAATGTAGCAAGAATAGGAAATGAGTTTGTTTCTCAAGAACAATCCCTCACTGGGTCACACTGCGCCGTGGCTGCCAATCAGAGCACAGTACTGAAAACAGAAGCGTGAGAAGGCGACTGCGCCTTCAGGGGTGGGGGTGGACTCTGTGGGTGGGTGTGTGTGTGTGTGTGTGTGTGTGGGTAGGGGGTTTCTCTCTCTCACGCTTCTGGTTTCTCTGTTAGCGCCCTGGCGGCGCCGGCCCACCTCGAGGCTCGCCAGTGAGAACAGTGTCCTTCTCTTCCTCCCATTCTTCTTCGTCCTCTTCTTGTCACCATGAGGACTCTCCATAGGTTGAAGTTGATGAGTTCCCCCAGCCTCAGTGAGCTGGGCAAGAGCGAGAAGGCCGCGTTGGAGGAGCGGGGAGCCCAGCAGAGGAGGGCGGGGGCCAACGCCACCTGGAACAGGTGAGTACACCACTGTCAGGTGTCTGTGTATCTCTCAATGAGTCAGGGGGCCGGAGTGTTACCGTGTCAGAGAGCTGGTAAGGGTGTTTGTCGGTGAGTGACGGATCATCCTCCAGGCCTCAACTCAGTTTGTAAAAATCAGTGCAATCAAATAAATAAAATGCTAAAAGTCTTTTATTTTGTTTGGTTACTTATGGTTAAGGTTGGGGCTGGGTAGGGAATTAGGGGTTTTCCCTTAGAAATGAATGAAGAGTCATAAATTTGTGAGTGAATGAATGAATACATGGTGTGTGTGTCTGTCTGTCTGTCTGTGTGTGTGTGTGTGTGTGTGTGTGTGTATCTGTGTCTATCTGTTTGTCTGTGTGTCTGTCTGTGGGTCTGTGTATCTGTGTCTATCTGTCTGTCTATCTGTGTGTGTGTGTGTGTGTGTGTGTATCTGTGTCTATCTGTTTGTCTGTGTGTCTGTCTGTGGGTCTGTGTATCTGTGTCTATCTGTCTGTCTATTTGTGTCTGTGTGTGTATCTGTGTCTGTCTGTGTGTCTATCTGTGGGTCTGTGTGTCTATCTGTGTGTTTGTGTGTGTATCTGTGTGTGTGTGTGTATCTGTGTCTGTCTGTGTATCTGTGTCTGCCTGTGTGTCTGCCTGTGTGTCTGCCTGTGTGTCTGCGTCTGTCTGTGTATCTGTGTCTGTCTGTGTATCTGTGTCTGCCTGTGTATCTGTGTCTGCCTGTGTGTCTGCCTGTGTGTCTGTGTGCACTTAGCTGCACTTGCACATAACAGGTGACATTTCAGCAAACAGGCTGCCCCGTGGTACATTCTGCTTTGAAGAAGTACCTACCACAATTGCAGGAAGGTAAATAACAAGCCTGGCATTTCAGGTGAAAGGTAAACAATAGGTCCTGTTTGTTATCATGACAGTTCACAGTCCGGCACAGGCAGCGCCAATCTCAAAAGAAGGGGCTTGCTTTCACCTCTGAGTACGGTGGGGCATCAGGGGTGCCTAAGCTGCCTGCCTCCATGTGTCCCTGCCTTTTACTCAGATGGAGCCTCTTCTGGCTCCTGCAGCTGCCTCAGGCTTGCCATAGAGACTGACCGCCTGCATCTGGGGGTGGAAGTGGAGTAGGGTGATTAGCAGAGATGCTGGGAGCTGTGTAGGCTGCTGTATGTGGAGGGAGAAAAGTACATCTGTGGAGCAGCTAAACAAACAAACAGGCGAATAGGAAAGACTTCCTGTGGAAGCAGTGGGCTTGAGCTTTGGCACCAGTGCTCCGCACTTCCTGGTTATAAATAGTAAGCGAAGTTAGCCTCAGTGGCGGCACGCCGCTCCGTGCCTGCACCATGTGTGTCTCTGCTTGCCTTCTGTGGCTCCTGGGGGGCCCAAAGGTGCAGAACAGCCTCACAGGGATGTGCTAATGAAAGAAACATATTAGCATGATGTTATAACCGGCGGTGTAATTTCATCGTGGGCTGCAAAGTAATCGAGTTCTGCCTTTGATAGTGAGGGTTAGCAGCTGCAGCAGCTGGTTTTAGAGTTGTTTTGTACACTGCGGCATGCAAAAGGCTCACAGCTCTACGGCGCCCCCAGGAGGCAACCTGACTGCTAGAGCAGGGAATTCTCTGTAGCTCTGTAACATGAGACAAACCCGTGCAAATAAAAATGACGCTGAGCATTTCCGAGAGTGTTTTGAAAGTATCTACCTGCTTAATTATTTATTGTGTATTTGCTGTTATTAAAAGAAGTATCTCCCTTCCTTCCGTAGAGAAGTAATTAGCTTGATGTTTAATGTAGGTCAGTGTTTCCCAATCCGGTCCTCAGGGACCCACAGACAGTCTACATTTTTGCTCCTTCACAGCTCCCTACTTCAAAAATGTGGTCTGTGGGTGGATCCCTGAGGACCGCGTTGGGAACAGCTGATGTAGATGATCATTTTATGATGTTCATGCAACAGTTGAATGTTTGCTGATGTGATTAAGCACCTCACTGCATCTCAGCTCGATGCTTGAATCCAAGATCCTAGAAAGACCTGCCTATGGGAGTTTCACTTGCACAGAAATGTTCTGCGGGCAGAAGGAAAAATGATTGGTTCAGAGAGATAACTAATCAGATTGTAGAGGAGGTGGGACCAACCAATCAGATCTTTGTGCTACGAGCGAAAGGATCATTGCCTGTGTTACTGAGGCTCCAGGGCTGAGAGTTGCGTGTCGGGTCTCCCTGCAGCATCCACAACGCCGTGATCGCCGTCTTCCAGAGGAAGGGTCTGGCAGACAATGAGCTCTACCTCCTCAACGAAGGGGTCCGGTGAGTCTTGCTGTGCGGACATCTGTCCAGAGATAAGCCCTCATGGTCTCTGACCATCATATCGTCTGCGGACAAAAAGGTCGTCGAATCAGATCGCTGGAGGTGCTCTGTGGCAGGAAAAGTACATCTGTCCTTCTGCTTCGCTTTGGGTTTTATTTGCCACATTTCCATTGACTGGTGAAGAGAGATCATCTGGTTGGCCTAATCTTTAATGTGAAGTCGATAGCTACAAAAACCACAGAGCCCCCCAGCCCCAGGCAGAGATGCTTGTGGTAGATGTCCATGCATATGCCATGCGCCTGTGCTCGTGCACACATCTTTTATTTTTTTGGTTTCTAGCCTTATTGTTTTTCTTTCACCTTCAGCCCCACCCCCCCCCCCAGCCCCCACACACTGTTGTGTGTGAGGTTCTTCAAAGCAGATCTGGCATCTGTGGCCTGTTGTGTCTGACAGCCCCAATTACTGCTGCCAGTCGCTGGCAGACAGGGATGTGTGAGACAGGTGAAGACCAGAGGACAGTGTCTATACCCCAGCTCTCACAGCCCAAAAACCAACCCCCCCTGATAAGACTGTCCTTGAGACTCCACAACGAACATCAGAGGAGGATTACCCACATGCCTGCATGCTGACAGCGGTGTGACTAAACCTATCTGTGTCACTAAGTGAGGACGATTAAATCTCCCAAGGTTTCTGCCGTTTAGAGGTGTCTATGATGTTGCCTGTCTTGTTGCCCTGCGACATTATCATGGTTTCTCAGTTGGCTGGCTTTACATCGGCATTGTGCATGGAGGTCCGTGGGCCATTGTGTTTCGGAGGTTAATCATTTTCCTAGAAGACTGTGTACGATCAAAAACGCAAGTAGGTATGCTAGCTTAATGATCCGTGTCAATAATGAAGACATTGACCACCTTAGGACCTTAGGCAGGGATGATAACACAAGACCAAGAAGCGAAATCCACAGCGTTCTGTAGTGAGAGCCTTTGTGTACGCAGTTTTTAATTTCCTCAGGAATAACCTTTTGGAACGAAGCGTACGGCTGTCTGTGTTTTGCCACAGGGTGTGGGTCAACACGCCGCTTCAGGGAGAACAAAGAGGGAGCTGATTAGCTTTGTGTCACAGCTTCTGCCAGATGGTTCCGGGACCATATCCTACCCAGAACGTTGCCACTGTTCCCATAAGCTTACCATTAATTGCCTTAGAATCCAAATCGCTTTGACAACCAACTAATCTAATTTGCCATTTGTGGTCTGAGGTAGATATCCACAGAAGTTCTTGTGTGAGAGAATAAAATTCCAGTGCTTTCCACTTGGAATTAGTCAGTTTTGTTGAACATTAGGTAACTGGAACTTAAATTGAACCAGTTTGGTTGCACACAAATGGAAATATTTCCATCTAGTGAGCTACCATACTGTGTACAGAAGACATTACTGTAGACTTTCATTACTAGTTTAAAAACAGCCTATTGTTTTTTCACTTTTTAAACTGGCTTGTGATCAGTAACTAGTTTATCTGAACGACCCTCTTCACACTTTGTGTTAGTCTTACTTCTAAACCTTTATGCTTATTGAAAATTGCATGGCAGGCAAAATCAGTTTAAGAAACTTTGCTCTTCAGCCTTATCTATTGGTCAATCTACATTGATTTTGGTTTCCTGCCCGCTGCGCGTGACCCAATCAGGGGTGCATATGAAAACGGAAAGCACCTGCTCTCACGCCGCTCATGCCCTGTGGTCTCTGTCTCCGTGGGCTTCTGGATACATCTTACTCTTTCAAAGTCACGTGAAGCCCCTCTTTGATCATCAAGCAGGAGAGGAAACGGCAAAAAAAACAGGGGATGGAGGTTAAATGGAATTATGGCCATACCCTGGTTTGAGTGAAGCAGGCGGCCATAGGGCTGCTTGACATGCAATGGTGATGCTTGTATAAGATTACATCATCTCGTTCCTGTTACACATTCGCTGATGCTGATTGCTCGTTGTCTTTTTCAGACAGCTGTTGAAAACTGAGCTGGGATCGTTTTTCACAGAGTACCTCCAGGTAAGAGGTGCAGTGCCGATAGGAGATACTTGGGTATGGGTTTGTCATCCTGCTGAGGGTAAATACTACACGTCCTTGTTGTTGCTGTTCTTGTTTCAGAATCAGCTGCTAACAAAGGGCATGGTCATACTAAGAGACAAGATACGATTCTACGAAGGTAAGTATGTTACAGGATATATAATATCTGGTTATTAATACATACATTAGACCCTTGAGTGAGACTCATAACTCCAAGTGCTCCAGGGACCCTGGATGCCAGATGATCCTGTGCTCTGACCCCAAAACTGTCTCAAGGAGAGAATGATGGTTTATGTAAAAACCTATGTGATCTACACCTGCCAAATTGGTTAAATATGCTCTAGATGAAATAGTATTTTTTCAAACTGCCCTTGGCCAGCAAGATGTTAAACCCCAACGTTGTCAATCCTTGCTCCCAAAACAGAGTAAGAGACCAAAGAGTACAGACTGCAGTATTAGCTGCCCAGTTACTCGAAGCTGCACACTGTGCAGTGTAGCATGTCACCGTTGGTAACGCAAGGCTTCACAAAGCCTGGGAAATGACTTATCAGATGAGCACATTGTGATCTCTAGGTCGTACCTTACAACCCCATCCTGCCCCCCCCCCCCCCTCCACCACCACTTCCTTTTACAAGGTATGAAGGGGTAGCTTTCATGCAAAAACTTTTGGTAATTTGCATTTAAACTGAAATGAAGTTTTATCTGCTGTTCGTACAAGTGCAAGTAAAGATGCGTTAATGAAACGTTGACATTTACGGGTGAAAAACTCAACTATCCTCTGAAAATCTGACCCCATCTGACAGAGTTAATTTTCCTGACGTTGCATTCAGTTTTCTAAACAGTGTGCAGTAACAGAGATACTTTATTAATGTGTCTTAGAAAACACCGTTTCAGGCATTTACAGCAGCAGCTTGGACTGAAAATGAAGAGTCACATTTATTGATCAGACTTTCTCCAGTTCCTTGCTCAGTTTGATTACCTTGTTTGGTTGATTCCTCCCTGCTGACTGTGAACAGGTCAGAAGTTGCTGGACTCTTTAGCTGAGACTTGGGACTTCTTTTTCTGCGATGTTCTCTCCATGCTTCAGGCTATATTTTATCCTGTCCAGGTACACGCCTTTTTTTTTTTGTCTTGTCTTGACTCTGTTTAGTCCTGTATTGAAACCAGTGCTGTGTCATGCATAGTGTCACCATAAATATTAAAGAGCATTTATACTTGGTACATCCATCCATCCATTGCCCAACTGACAAGTTCACAGGACTTGGCACGTTTAAAGGCAGAAAATCTCAGCATTGCATCTTAAAACATGTTAATAGATGTTCTCCCATTGCACAGCTCTGTATTGCATAGACTGGAGAGCATTGCATTGTGGGATATCACGAATGCTCGCTGCATAGAGAATGCTGTTACAGGCTCCCCGATCTCCCACAGGGGAAGGAGCCTTCTGTGCGGCAGCTGGCTCTGCTCCACTTCCGCAACATCATCACCCTCAACATCAAGCTAGAGGATGCCCTCTCCCGGCCCCGGGCACGAGTGCCGCCCTCCATCATCCAGATGCTGCTCATCCTGCAGGTATGGCCTGATTTCCCAGAGAGAGGGTTGCCAAGACGACCTGAGCATGTAGAAGCTGTCACCCTCTACTTAAAACATGGTATTTTCGACCCTGAAGTTCATTTTTTCATTTTTGCTTGCTGGGCCTTCAAATTGTACCAAGAAGACAAGTTATTGTTTAGTGTCATGTTACAATTGGTGAGAACTGTCATCAGATGAAGACATTGTTGCTATTTTATAATGCTAAAGGCTGCCCTGTCAATGACACACACAACTCAACTGTCAGGTAAGGTGTTGAGTGTGTCATTCATGTCATTCGTGATTATAGAAATGGGTCTTAGGGGCAGGGCTAGACAGGGAGCTGAGTTCTCAGTCTTCACAACGTTACACTGTCAGTCAGTAGCTTCCTGATTCTCCCAGATGGGGCGCCCACTACTGCAGCCCAGGGTAGCCATTTTTTTTTTTACCAGTTTGGACCCAGTTTGATACGTGAAGACTAACTTTATTGGGAGTGATGTACTGACTCTGTTTTAATACTTGCAAGTACCTCAGGGTCAGAGTGCTGGACTGCAGAAAAGAATAGATCAAGTAACAAAAGAACAGGTTAATCTTTGCACAATAGGGTTTATTAACCAACGTCTCTGCACAAAGGATGTTGGTTATTAAACCCTAGTATGCAAAGTATGACCACTTGTTACTTCATCTATAGATGATGTGGGTGGATATTCATGATTTTTTTTGACCAATCTCATCTCTCTAGCTGGGTTTGCTTTATTATAGTCACAGGATGATGATGTCATTAATATGTGCTGGCCAATTGTTTGGGAATGAGTGGTGAGCTGCACCTGGAACAGTCCTTGCATCTGAGTGCTGTAGAGGATCTACATTAGAGCTGGTATCTGAGAACAAATGCCTGTGTAAAAGCTGCATTAGCCAGCCCTTTATACAGTGGTATGCGCAACACATGGTTATCTATTAGGGTCGAGATTGTCCCTGCAGTGTGTCTGAAACTTGCATGATGTATACATGCTCTATTAAGTGACCGTTCTTGTAGCCCCTAGGCGGATGTGTGAAGAGGAAGTGGCGTCATACAGGGAACCGCTTCCTGCTATTTGATCAGTCACTGGTGCATTGCCAGGGCTGCACAGTGGCCTGTCCGTGTGACTGTGGTCTGATTGAAGGCAGCTGTTTGTCAGTGATGGGAGGATGGGGGGTTGTCTGCTGTCATGCCCCGCTCTTAACAGCTGGGATGTGCGAATGTCTGCTATTGATAGTAGGGGCTACTAGTGTGAAACTATCTGAGGTGGAAAGTTCAGGTTCAGAAAGTACAAATCCAGACCACGATTTTGTTTCAACCAACAAATGGAGTACTCTGTGACGGTGACTCTATGCGCAACTGGTTGGTTGAAACAAAATCTTGGTCTGGATTTGTACTTTCTGAACCTGAACTTTCCACCTTTGGATATTAGTGTTTTTATGAGCATAAGATTACGAATAACTTACAGCATGATGTTCTTATGCCAATGTCCTCTGCACACAAATTCTCTGAGATTTTTTTGTGAATAGTTTTGACTGTATATAACTGGAGCGGATAACAGAGTTTGCATGAAAAGTCAGAGTCAGACCTTCAGAGAAATGAATTTCACTTGGCTGCCTGTTTATAAGTGCTGTCAGGAAAATGAATCACTGAGTAGAGATGAGACATGTTTCCAGAACCCTCCGTCCTCGAAGTTTAGAACAGCTTGGCTTCTTCGGTCTCTGAAAGAAAACACAGGCTCTCCATTTACTAAAAAATATGCTGGATTTGGTTGCTTATCAGACGATAAAATGCAGCCGTATGGCCGTGTGAGGTTCTGAGGGTGCAGAGGCTGTGCCTTTAGGCTGAAGGTGGCCGTTTTGAACCCTGCTGTTGGCAGAGTATTTATATCACCATTGGGTCCCTAAAAAGGCCCTTAACCCCAAACACTGCTCCAGGTGCACCAGGAAAATGGTTAACCATAGTTTCTAGCTTGACTTTTATAGGAGAAGACTAAAGTAATATTAGGTATGTGTTTGTACAAAAGACAAATAAAGTATCATCTTCATTGAAGGTATAGAGCAGTCTTGAACTTTTATTGAAGAGGTTTGGGTTACATTTGGCTTGCGCTTAAGGGTGTAACATGAGTTCTCTTCTTTAACCACAGTGCTTTTTGGAATTCTCTCTACCTCTTGATTTAAGGAAGTGGAAATGGTCCCTGAGATGGGACTCTTGGTTTGTAGAACCTTTAACACTTACGTTGGCTCACTGGTTCATAGCAATAGCATTAAAGGTGGCTAATTTATGTAGACTTGCAAAAAGGCTGTTTCTGTACGTATCTTTTCGACTGTCTCATGGCTCTGTTTTAGAAGTGTTGGTTATTTTCTATGGAGCTTTTTTTGTTGAATGCATCTCCTGGAAGCATCTTTGACTATGTAAACACGAAGCTCTCATGAGTGTATGAATGTCTTCCAAGACGACATGAAAGAACATTGTGTTGGATTGCCAAGTCTTATGCTTCAGATAAATATTTGTATTTGTGAGGATACCCTTGGCAAGTATTCTGCTTGTCAGTGGGGAAAGAAAAATGGTTTTCTGACCCCAAATAAGCTATGGCTCCTCAAGAGATAGGAAGTACAAAGCCTTTCTCTTGGGAGAAGCCTGCTCACCATCGTTTTCATTCATTATATTCTTTGTGTAATACACCCAGGCATTACTGTGGTTTCAGAGCTGTATTCTTCCAGGACATCAGAAGCGGGTTCCTTGCAGAATACAGATGATGGCGGGTCACAGAAGTGACAAGGCTGTGGTGAAGAGCACTTAACTCTCCAAAGAGGGCTGAGCCCCAGGCTGAAGAAGCTTCCTACAGACACTTGCCAGTTTCGCTCCATGTTAAACACTGGCAGCACAAAAGTCATATTCCTGATCCGTTCGCCTGTGATACTTTCCTGTTCGAGTGGAGCAAGGATGTCATGCTTTGCTCACCAGGGTGTCGATCGCTGTCCTATTTTAGGCGTTGGGGGGGGGGGGGTCAGATTCGGTGCAATACAGCTGGTAAGGTTGTGATAAAAGCATTTATGCTTAGATTTTAACTTTTTTTTATGAAACGAATGGTACGGGTCTTCTTGACTTGTTCCTGGTGTTAAAGCTCCTATTTAAATTCTGAAAAAAAGTTTCCCTGATGGGGAAAAATGCAAAAATACCCAATTTATAATTACAAGAAATTTCCAAATACTGGCGATGGTTCCCGCAGCTGTAAATGTGCTTGTAGGGTCCTGTTGGAAGGAACATGAGGAGCCACATAAAAGGTGATTATATTTCAGTGATATAATCAGCAATGTGTTTTTTTATATGGTATTCCGTCTGCTAGTAGTGTGGTTGGGGTCAGATTCCTTGTGAGTGTGGGATGGGGATGAGGGGACGTTTCTTACAAAGGCGCTGTGGATTCGAGAAAGAGGCATCTGGTTTGTTGTCTCTTGCTTCTGGAAGTGGGCGAGAAGTTCCAGGACGAAAATAGTGAAATCCACCCACCCTCTCGGGCACTGATGTGACATGAGTGCACTCTGTGAAAGCTCAGGCACTGATGTGACATGAGTGCACTCTGTGAAAGCTCAGGCACTGATATGATATGAGTGCACTCTGTGAAAGCTCAGGCACTGATATGATATGAGTGCACTCTGTGAAAGCTCAGGCACTGATATGATATGAGTGCACTC
>JAABNX020000070.1:24274563-24285912 GCA_015163995.2 Mormyrus lacerda
CTCAGGCACTGATATGATATGAGTGCACTCTGTGAAAGCTCAGGCACTGATATGATATGAGTGCACTCTGTGAAAGCCCTAACATAATCTCTCACTGTACACGTTTCGCTTTTAGTAGCCAGTGCAGGTAGATCCGAAAGGGTGTCTGAGACAGGGGAGTTTGGGAGGAAAATACCTGAAGCACCTTCCTCTGGCTGAGGCTGGTTGTGTGGAAACAGAGACAGGGAACAGATTGTTTTGAGGCATGTAACTCGGCACCATAATTCTTTTTTTCCCGATTTAATCTCCAGGGCTTTCTGCTGTTTACTTGAGGAACAGTGCTCTCACAGTATACAGCACATGTGTAGACAGCCCGGCAGGATGTGGGATCATATCCCTGTTCGACTTCTGCCTGTTCTCTGGCAACAAGTCATGTGACTCAGGACTCTGCGGTTTCCTCTGGGCCAGAGTCTGGTCTTGTAGCCACAGGAATGTCATGGTCACAGCGTTTTGTTGGGAGGAAGGGAAATGAGACCTTGAAGGGCTGGCATGTGATTTACCAGAGCTGGCTTAGTGTAGATGTTCATTTTTTTGTGGTTTCACTGTTCGTGGCTTCGTGCGCCATGTGCCATTTCATGACCGACAGAGGAAGCCACTTTGCTTTGTTGGGGCTTTTCTATGTGCTGAGTGTGATCGAGAGAGATGGAGCAGGCCATCAGGGTACCAAGCCACTGTCTCGGTCCGCCTGTCATCGCTTCACCACACTTCTGTTGTGACAGCCATGGCTTCCCCCTCTAAATTTGATCTAGTTGTCAGGTGTCAGATTGGTTCTGAGAAGCCAGCATTGATTGGAGGGTGGAGGCAAAAGAGGAAGCAATGGAATTGTGAAATGGGGCGAGTATGTGTCAGTCTGGGCGAGAAGTCTGTTTGGACGTGGGGCTGAAACCAGCCAAGTCTCTGACGTTAAGGGCTGTATGATAATCCAGTGTTTCCCAACCCAGTCCATGTTATTGCTCCCTCCCAGTTCCCAGCCAATCAGGAACACCGAATATCTGGTATAGGAAGCATAAACGTGGACTGTTCGGGGTTCCCTGAGGACTGAGTTGGGAAACACTGTGTTAATCTGACCAATGGAAGTCATCTTGAGGTGATAGATGAACATCAATAAGAGGCCAACACAGGTTCATGGGCATCACTGCAAAGCCCCAGACTGGTCCTGTGGGTCTTCTGTTTCATCTCTAAACTGCTAAAGGTTGCGCAACAGGGTGGTGCTAACATAACGCTTAGCAGGCACTTTCAACCTCTAAGCTTCCTTCTTTATACTGGTTCAGGAGCCTTGCCTGTGAACTTTTGACCTCAGTCTACTGGAGTGGTCAATAGGTGACCAGCCAGCATGAATGAAATGTATGGAGTAATTTATGAGACCAAAACCGACTTGCTGCATGGCTGGGTTTGTGATTTTTGCATCAATTCTATCAGTCATTTTGAACTTTAGCTCCCGGGTTATTTCATATTACGTTCAATAAGGCCAAGGAAAATTAACTTTATTGACCAGTATTTAATGGGTTTGATACTTGTGGATTTAATAAGAATGACTAAATAATCTGCATTTATCAGTCTCTTAGTCTGATTGGCTTTCTGTTATGGATAAGCAGTGTTCAGCATCTGACAGGAACTGCAACTGAAAATAGGCCAGGAGTGCTACTGTAAAGTGTCATGTACGGCATTGCTGAGAAGTTATTTGCTTGGATGAGCTTTGATTAAAGAAGTAGCGAATGGGGAAGCGATACCAGCATGAAATATCCTGAATTGGTGCTTGTTTCAGTTGGAAGCCATGCAGTTGAGATGTTCTACAGTTGAGGCTGTTGCTGAATGTGTCCCACAGTTATCCAGTCTAATGCTGTCACTCCATAAGGGCAGCATTTTTGAAACGTGAGGGCGGGGAAAAAAATCATGTGAGTTGTTAAAGTTTTATGTCCTTAATTTTTGGGATATATGGAAAAAACTTTGTTTTGCATTTTCAAACAAGCAATGTGTTTTTGTAAATGATTATAGGTGTCGAGGTTCACAGAAGGCTCAACAAACATCATCGACCCCATGAAAACTGGTGGTTAATCCGCTTGGTCCCCTCCCCCCTCCCCCGTCGGACTCTTTCTAAAGGTCCCTGTGGTCTTTCACAGGGGGTCCATGAGTCTAAAGGTGTAAGTGATGACTACTTGAAGCTGGAGTCTCTGATCCAGAAGGTGGTGTCTCCATACCTGGGCACTCACGGCCTGCTCTCCAATGACGGGTCCATCATACAGTCGTCCTGTGTTCTGGGTGAGGGTGTTGAGCCTTCTTTTTGGGGGAGGCGGGGGTTATTTTGGGATCACCCTTTGCTCACCCTCCGTGCTTCATCTTTACAGAGAAGCGGTTGCTCCGCCTATGGCCCAGGCCCGGCGAGCCAGCCAAGAACCCAGTGGTGCGCTCCAAGAGCTACAACATCCCATTGCTCACCCCGGTGGTGGAGTACGACACGGAGGTCGGCTCAGTGGGCAGCGTGGGTGTCCGCCGGCACTCGGTCTGCGAGATGACCTCTTGCCTGGAGGAGGTGGGCTATGCTGACCTGGCTGCCGTCCTGGACACCGGTACCAAGCTGTGCCCAACCAGCTCCGATGAACCATCACCAGAGCAAGACCTGGAGCTGGGGGCTGTCGCCAGCGAGTCCCCATTTCCCTCCCCCTCTGAACTGGTCAAGGACCATGATTCCCTCAACAGTGGGCCCTCCAGCCCAGAGACCATCGTAGATCAAATCCTGGATTCCATAGACTCAGATGCTGAGGGCATCTTCATCGATTTCAGTCACTGCTGCTCAGACTCCTCAGGGTACGACAGGGACAATGGCAGGCAGAGTGTCGTCTAGTGGGACCTGACTTTCCGATCTCCCTTTCTATTTCTATAGCTCTTTTTAAAGCTTTTTAACGCTGCATCTTTCTTAGCATTTGGTTTATCCTATTAATATTTTTAAGCTGGTTGTTCATATTTAAGCATTTCCCACCTGCGTATTCACTGTTGTAATGGAACTGGGTCCAGTTATTGGGGCCAAAGGCTTTGATCTATAGTAGGAGCAGCGAACTCTGAGTTTATCTTGCATGGCATGGATCATCCGCTGCAGATAGCAGTTGATGGTTATTTCACACTTGTTAGCATCATCTTGGAAGAGTCCTGCCTCATAGGATAATTACGGTGTGTCTTGCAAGCGATGTTTTTGGGTTTGTTCCCCTCCCCCCCCTTAAAAATGTGCCCTTGGGGCCCTCACCAGTTGGTGCTCTGGTAAGAGCAAGGCGTGTCCTGTAAGTGCAGATCCAGGGTTTGATCACTCTTGTGCTCCGCTGCACTTCTTTGGAGAGGACCATGGTTTGTCTGGTCTGCACAGCTGTGCTCTCCTCCTTTGTTACGCTAAAGCAGGACCTGCTATGAGCTTGACGCGGACAGACGCACAGCACTCTCATCCAGACAGCTATGGGCATCAAGAATAGAGCAGAGAAGCTGTGCTGATGTAAACCACGGGAGGGAAAAACGTAACACCTTGCAGTTATGGGAAAACAAGAAACTGATCTGATTGGACTCTTAAGTTTAGAACCACCATCTCTATGGCCAAAACGGCGCCTTCAAGAATATACTGCAGCATCAGGGCGGTTGCGAAAACCAAATTTGTAGGTAGGCATCATTTCAAACCCACATACATGTGATCTGACAGAAAAAGCTCACTTATTGGCCAATTTACCTTCACTGGAAGTTTACTGCAAGCTTAATGATGTGTTATTTACACATTACATTTTTACAAAATATTGGGCCAGGCACGTGTTTACCTAAATTGACTGGCACAAGGCCACTGTGCCGCGTGGCTGGATAAATAAATGCCAGTGAGCTCTGCACTGGTTATGGATTCTGTCTGCTACCTCCTCACTGCCAACGTCACCGTTTTCAGAAGGAGCTGAAACAAAGAGGAAACATCCCCAATAATCAGCATGCCTCCCCCCCCCCCCTCACCTGAAATCTTAACGTTTCAGGTTTGGCACCCAGCCAGTCAAAATGATAAAATGATAACATCACCAATAGCAAGATCCATGTGGTGATGAATGGCCGCTTTTAACAACCCAAAGGTAAGACTTTATTTGGATCCTGCTTCTGTGACACATAATTCATACAGAAGTTAATGTATTAGTGAAATTAACTCATTAATTGTTAAAAGAAACAGGGAAACTTGTAGCTTACTATTTCAGTATAAAGATGGTGATCTCCTATGTCTAACCACGGAAGGCTGCTTTGTATCTTTTTGAACCAAATGTTATTAAAATGCATTTTGACAGTTTTAAATGTAAATGTCGCTGTACTGTTTTGCTACGTGCATTTGTTGTTCTTTGTGTTTGAGACACTTGTTGGTAATTTGGCTCAGAAAGCCTCCCAGAGTGAGCTGTAACGTTTAGCTGATGGTGGGTCGAGTGGTCCGACTGGTTTCCAGTGCGTTTTCCGCCTTCCTGCCCATTTCCTCTCGTAACCTGGGTTTCCAGCAGGACTGGAGGTGCCAATTGAGAAATGGCGATGGCAGATTTTGTAGTTTTTCCTTGCATCTCCACAGTACAGCATCACCAAATTACCAACAGCTTTTCAAAATTGGCAAGCTTTGTTTGTTCGCATCTTAGTCATGATTTAGCTTATGCATTGTTTAAAAGGAAAAAAAAAACACATTTCATAATTCATTTTATGAACATATCACAGCCGTGTGGTGTTGCAGACCATCCATAGGTAATTTGGCTGATAATATTACTGATGCTCACAGGATTTGCCCACAAATTGTTTTAATATTTGTTTCCAGTGAAAACATTTCAATGGTAATAAATAAACAAGAATTTTTCCGATATTTCAGTACCTTCTGCAATAATTATGTATATACAAAATATCAGACGTGTGATTAGGGTAATAACACAATAAAATAATGAAATCGATAAACTAGGCACTTGAGGATGTTGAAATGGTTCTTCTGTACAGGAAGATAGTGGTGTATTCTCAAGATGTATTTTTTATACAGACCTGTTTTATAAAAGGGAGCAAAAATGCATGAATTTTACACAAAATGCTAACAATTTCTAAAGAGGTACATAAAATTTGTAACTGGCTTGATTTGAATATGGCTTATTTTGTTTTCATTTCAGATTGGTCGTGATGTGTTAACCAATGTATATCCGGAAGTTATTTATATGTAATTTTATATTTAAATTATGAGTGAACATTCTAATTGACAAATAGAAACATTTGATTTCAACTGAGCCTCTTTGTATTTATTTTGCTTGTCTTCGTCCTCATTCTGACCCGTTATTAAGTTTTGGTTCTGTGCGAGTATGAGGGAGGGTGCCTGTGTCCGTTTGCAGCGTAGCTGAGCGTCACGTACATAATGTTTGATTTGTGTCAGCGGCAGCTGTAAGTTCTTGAATTTAAAGTTTTAGATTTAACAGACGCTCCTCCCTAAGACACCATATGCTCAAAGTTATCCAAAATGTGTTCATTTGTATACATGAATACGTAAACGTGTAGTAATGCTAAATGTATGTGATCTAGTTGCGTAACACACGACTTCAGCGCCATCTTCTGGCCAGACAGTGACAAAGCGATTTTAAATATTCTGTGCAGGCATGCATTACCGGTAGTATGTAGGTGGCAATGTTTCGTCTTTTCGTTATTTACATCACTTTAAGGCCAGTAAAATGCTGCGTGGGAGTGCATGGTTTTCGTGTTCTTTGAAGCATTAATGTAAACACTAGCGCCAAATAAATGCCTCTTTTTTACGGTTTTACCAAAAACTCAAAAACGCACAGATTAAACATTATTGCTTGTTAATGAGTGTTACCAAAAACTCAGCAACATCAAGCAAAGATCCAACAACTCATGGAGGCCAAACATGGAAATAAGTTCAGAAGACGGGAGAACGGAGGCTACAGTACCTCCAACAGACATGACAAACACATGAGCCACAGTGAGATTTTAATGAAGGCTGTGGTTAATTACAGTGTCATATGGTACACAAATTCATGGGAACTAAAGCAGTTCAGATTCACATAGAGCCTGCAGCACAGTCACGGTACATTAGCTGGGCCGACTGATATGAGTGTCCATATTTCATATAAAAATCTGCAACTGATATAAATACACCTGCTCACAAAACATCATAACTTAAATATGCAACTCTCTTTAAAAATGTACTATGCATAGCATAATATCTATATTACCATCTCAAACACCATTTATTTAGTGCTGCAAAACGTCGCTTGCATCTACAAAGAAAGAGTATCCATACAAATAAAAAGTACCAGGCAACATCCTTTCAGTGTCTCCAAGACAAACCAGGCCGTGTGAAAGCAACTTCCACCACTTTACAGCACTTTGGTCTATCTGAACGCAGGCTGTTGCACGCAAATATACAAAATGGCTTTTATTTGAGAGTAACATTATGCTTCTGACACTGGAATAACGTTGAAGTAACATTTATGTCTTAAAGTGCACATTATCAGGCATCCGGACTGGCCATTCTTAATAAATACACGCAAATTCATAAGGTCCAGCCAGCTACCATCAGTCTTGGTGGAACTAATAGTTATTGCTTGAAGTACAAGATTATCCATCCAAAGTAAAGACCTTGAGAGCATGTAACAGATGTTATGGTGACAGGACGGGTCACTCTGTGTGCCTGTCCGTGCCACGGTGGCAGTGGATGATTGGAATCGAGGGGAAGAGCGCCCCCATGTGGTCAGGGAACAGGGCAGCACCAGCCCCTTGGGCTTCAGACCTATCTGACCACATCATGCACCTGTCTGCCCTCTCAGCAAGGTAGCTGCTGAAATCCGTGTTTATAAAATCACCTCCCTCTGCTGAAATCCTCCACTAAGATGTGTCATTACGACAGATGCCAAAAACACTGAAAAGGTAGAATAGATAATAGAATTGCACGATTCATGTATGAGTAAAACATAACCATGATGTCTTTGATATGTCGGAGTCGTAGTTCACTGTCGGGGTTCCATTCCCCCTAGTCGGTCTCGAGCACCTCCTAGTCACAGCAAATGGAATCCCATTACGGACATCTGTGCCGTGTTCGCATGTCTTGTCATGATTTGATCTTCCAAAGCTGTGGAGTGAAAAGCATAATTTGTGACTTTGATGTGTGCATGAACCCTTTAACTGGGGGGGGGATCAATTGTAAATGGTAAAATTTCTTTATAAAATACATTTAACCATCGTTTGCAGGGAAACCATGCTTTTTGTAGTTTTATAAGAAGTACAAACTCTGTCAGCCCCGGACGTCTGTCGGAGCAGCTTTTGGGTACAGAGCGAACAGACCGACCTTGAGATTGAAACCGAGCAGGTCGCTGATGACGCCGGACACAGCAGACAGGATGACCACCTGAGTGATGTTGTAGAGGAGGGGGTTCATGGTTAGGCCGTACAGCCTGAAAGGGGTGTCCAGTTCCTGACGGGAACACAAGAAGAAGCCACAGACGCACAGGAATTATCGACAAACGGGTAAGTAGTAGTGGGCGACAGCCATGACCTCACACAACACATGCTCTGACTGCTTATGAACTGTGACAAACGTTCCTGAATTACTTTCCAGCAGAACTACTGGTACGACGTAGCTTCTATTTTATCTGTCCAAGAATCCATCAGAAATCGGATGAAAATATAAAGTTCAACAAGGGTGCCCTGCAAGCACATGGAAAGGAAAGGTCAAAAAATACTTCCGCAACTTGGCAGTCAGGTCACCCACCTTCAGCAGCTTAGTGGCCAGCTTCAGCACGTTGTTCACCAGGGTCAGCTCCTCCTTCTTATTGGGTTTCTTCTCCATTTTCAGGTACAGGTTAATCTGAAGCAGATAAACAGCGGCTCTCCTCAGACCAATCCCTTCTCGTGAGGACGGGGCCAGAGGTCAGGGTACTGCGGTGTCTTTTTCAGTGATAGTGACCCACGACGTTGTGAAACGTGCATTTCAGTTACAGCTAGCACTACCTGTCAGACACGAGTGATTTTCTCAACCAGCACTGTGTATGCACAGTACTGTGCAAGGGTCTTAGGCAACAAAAGAAAATGTTTAAATGATCTTTATGTTGGTGTAGAACTATGCTGCTGTGCCTGTCAGAGTGCGCTAGTTTAGCCGTTCCAAAACCACAGCTAAAGTCACCCCAGTATTTCCAGCAGCCATCTAATACACACATGTATTTTTTGACTCGACCAGTAGCACATCTCATATAGCTAATCAATATCTAATCATTATTTAAATTAATTAATTAACAGAGCTGGTGGTGAAATTTAATAAATACATAGAATGGCTGAGGTGCCCCTGAGGAGAGGTTTGGGACCTGAAGCAGTGTTCATCTAACCATCCAGCAAGATAGAGATTTTTTGGAGAACGGAAGACATTTTTACTAGTTTTTATTGTTACTCCTAATTTGTGTATGTTTTAATATTATATGTTTGTTAATAAATAAATGTTAGTAAATGTGGAGGTACTACCCAGATAAATAAGTATAATTATAACATTTCTTTTGACTGTCTTGGACTTTTGCACAGTACTGTATATTTCTGTGCTTATGGACAGAATTTGTAAAGGTAAAAGATCACTTTTAATGGTCAGGCTATGGGTCTTGTCTCACAGGTGTAACAGGGATTTGACCCAACACCCATTTGGTCACATTATGTCTATCAAATGCCCCTGGGGAGATGTTACTGCCCTGCGTTACCAGGACAAGGCGTGACGGCACCTGCTCGGTCAGCAGAATGGCAGTGTTGCTGTACTTCTTGCTGGTCTCAGACCCCAGTGTGACGAAGCGCAGCAGGAAGAGGGACAGAGAGGTGCACCAGATGACCAGCTCCCAGTTGTAATGACAGTCTAGGAAGGTCTCATGAACGTGGAGCAGCTGCGGGGGGGGGGGGGGTCAACAAGTCAGCGTGCTGCCGGCCAGGCTGCCTTACAGCAAGTGACTTGTAAAGCAAGAGCTTCTGCTGGCAGGTCAGGCATTATGACAACACAAAGTGGGAAGGTTGCATGTAACTATGGCAACCATCAAGGTCAACTGGCTACAGTGAGAAGTTACAGAGGCTGCACAACTGCACAATGTGGCAGTGGGAGAAACTAAGCAAATGACTTCTAACGAACCCTTACAGTACCTATTTGCTTAGTTATTCAGAGATATTTACTATACATGTCACCTATGTATATAGTTAGATATTTAGTAAAGCTATGTAGGTTAATGTATTCCTTAACGACACCACAGGAGAGCCTCTTATGAGTGAAACGTTGCAGGTCTTTAAGGTCGGGGTGGGGATAGTTGGGTCTTTCCCAGAATGCTCCTCACCTGTGCACAGCAGATGAAGACCACGGACAGGGTGAGGAGGAAGGCAGAGGAGACAATGACATCAACTGAACGCTGGGGACCTCTTCTCTGTGGAGAGGGATCACACATCACTGTGTAACGCGTGCAGTTCCCACTACCCTGTAAGCTCACTGTCATGGATAGCGGATGGACTGCTCGGGGGAGAGCACCATCCACAAACCTGGCCTTACCTTCAGGTAGGAGCGCAGAGAGAGCCACATCTTGATGTTCTGCACTTTCTTCAGTCGGAAGTGAGGGACCTCAGACTTCCTGGCCCTCCTAGCAGACGTCAGGTGTCCGAAGAGCTTTGCGAAGAGCAGCCTCTGACAGATCCATAAGTAAGCAAATTCATTCATGTAGAATGGGATGGGATGAGAGCAGATAGGAACGCATACTTCAACTTAACAGGTTACATTTTCCCCTTTTAAAAACACCAGTTCACTCAACTGAATGTTGCTGGATTATGGGAGGAAAGCAGAGAAGCTGACAGAACCCCACACTTCCAAATCCTTTATTTACCTGCTTGTAGGTCCTCTCTGCTACGCTCAGTAGAAAGAAGAAGAGCCATATGAGGCAGGCCCGTACCACCAAGCTCACGGTCACCATGGCGATGACCATGACATCAGAGCCCATTGTGATACAAAGGAGCTGAGTGGCAGAGTGTGTGGTCAGGTGCTCCAGTTCCTTGTGCTGGGACAGTCTGTAAACCAGGGGTGTCAGCGCCAATATTCCTGACACCAGGTTCCCAAAAACCTGGTATCCAATTCCAGGTGTGTACAGGTTTACCTGTAGAAAGGAGACCGAAGTAAGGACAGGTCTTTCATTCTAGATCTAGTTGTGTGTGTATTTCAGCAACACTGCTGGAAACACTGGTCACATCACCATGAGTGATAATGGTACTCACCCTGTTCATGATAATTCCGCTTATCTCCAGCACAGACATGTCAGCCTTCTTGCATTCATTGCCCTCCCACACGATGGCGCTCACGCGCTCCAGGCCTGGGTTGGAGCTGTGCAGCCATGGAGTGTGGCCCTACCCACACAAACAAAATAAGTCTGAGGAGGAGGGGCCTGTTTCATGAAACAGGATTTTGTGAATGAAATTTTATCTGGCAGGGGACGAATGTATGCAATGTGTATGGAAATAGGGGACAAACCATATATTTTCGTCGATCAATACCGGACACAGCATTTCATTTTTCAGTTCTGTGCAATCTTGTAATACACAGAATAGGGGCTACCTCCACCCCCAGCATTCTGTGGCCCGGAAGTTGGAAACCCCCACCACAAAAGAACAACTCCACAAACACATCATGGAAATGAGATTCAAATCCCCTCCAACCCCAGAGGTGTGAGGCAACAGTGCTACAACTGCGTTTAAGTCGTCAGCAAATACTATAAGAAGCAAGCTGACTGGCTGCTTAAGCAACAAGAATGAGTAGACAGAAACAAATAATGAGAAATTGCTGCCCTGGGCAATTATCCATCTTGCACTTGGCAGGATCAGGCACTGACTGGACGTATTAAATAACCATGTCATACGGCATCCACCCAGGCAGGCAGTGCTGAGGTCCCACCTGCAGGAAGGGGTCGTCCCTGTACTCCTTCTTGGGACAGGTGGGCGTGCCCTCGGTCTCCGTCTCACTGCTGTACGAGGAGTGACACTCGGCACAGTGCAGGAAGTCCTCCCAGAGCACGTCCTCCGTCTCCGACTCGGGACGCACATTCTCGCAGTCGCGGCGCAGGCTGGAGCGCAGGCTGCCACCTGAGGCAGAGCGGCACGGCTCCTGGAGGGAGCAGCAGCATTACACCAGACACTAGGAATGTTATGGAAGCTCAAATCACCTTATATAAGTATCATCAGGCCACTCTGAGAGACGATGGAGCCATACATCTGTTAACACTGTGAAAGACCATGGAGTCGTACATCTGTTAACACTGTGAAAGACCATGGAGTCGTACATCT
>JAABNX020000070.1:24306855-24322103 GCA_015163995.2 Mormyrus lacerda
TTCACATGTTCACAATATGAGTCCACTGGGTTATTTAATTTTACAGCAAGCCCTGTCTAATTGAAAGTGCAAGCAGGATAAACAATGGGATGCTGGATTTTGCATAATTTGGTTGATAGGTAATGGTGCCAAGGCTCATGTGGGTCCTGGACTCAGGAGAGATTTTCTTCTGCTAGTTCATGAGCATGAGTGAGTGGGTGGGGTGGTGAAACAGTATGGAAATCGGCTGCAGGTCCACATCCCAAAATAAACACAAGACGTTTGACAGGGGCGGGGCTTCGGTCATGAGGGAGCTGGGCGTCTATAAATATGGAAGTCATCAAGATCTGAGATGGTTGCCATAGGCTGTATGCGATGGGAGCAGACCGTGTCACGCTCAGGGTGTCACATGGCTGTTGTCACACAGAAGCTGACACTCGATGGAGGTTTTACTCCTCCTTCCACTTTAAGTCCTTCTGGAATGCTGTGATGGCATGTGCAGATCCAGGGCGACGGGCAATGAGAATGTTGACCACAAAGACCAAAAAAATCACAAATGAAATCACATGCAAGACTCATCAAACATATTAAAAGGTTATTACTAATCACCTGGGAACCCGACCACAGCACTTGAAACAGGAATTAGAAGCTCAGTGGTGAGTTATACAAAGAAAGCCATTCTTTCACCAGGGACAGACAGACGAGAAGTTACTTTCCAGACATTACCGTCACCTTTCCCAGACGAATTCAATAACATGAGCTAAGCTTTTTCAGACAGGGCTCTTTGCTCCTTGGACGGATAGCTAATGCAAACAAAATTACAACAATATTACCTCTCTTGCTGTCAATTTTGTGTACACCTGAGTATCAGACAGAGATGAGGTGAAAACTTGTGAAAACACCATGTGGTTACTTTACCAATGTAAAGTAATAATTTTGAAGATGATTCAAATGATGGGTTACTTGACACAAAAACAGTCTTTGGGAGAATGTTTAAGGCACATTGTGAAGATCCACACAGAAAGAATGCTTGAAAAAAACCATCATGCCAGATGACTCAAAACGTTGAAACGACACCGCTGAAAGGGGCGGTGTTTCCATTCTGGCCTTCACACCGCAGCTATAAATAGAGACGGCTCACGGCGAGGTACGCTGAGCCGGCACAGAGGATGGTCCAACACGTAAGCGAGCTGACCTGTTTGCAGAGCGGCTCCTCCAGGAGAGCGGAAACCATAGCTTTGCCAGTCTGCCACCTCCCCATTAATCCCCCCCGACTCATAACACACAAACGGGGCCAAAGAAAAACACACTGAGCACCCCTCCCTCCACATCACAGCCAGTGCATACTGCGGACTAACCAGCCTATACTACCAAAGCATTACTCACCATTACTCAACCTTCTGAGTTTATGATGTATTTGGAGCATTATTACACTTACCTGATTACTCGGCTAGAACATTTTCCAAAGCAACTTTCAATTATTTCTATTTATACATGGAGTCATACTAACATAGCATTTGGGACCGAAATGAGAAACTTTCAGGTCCTGCTCAAATATCCAACTCCTTTAAAGACAAACTTACTGTGAGCAATCTATTGCCTTTATATAGGTAATTGCATCATGTAAACAACATTGTGCAAAGAAGATGCATGGCATATCACATGACCTGGTCACATGATGCCCATGTAAAGCACTAATGTAAACGAGACAAGCAGTGCCATGTTTGACATGTGGGAAGTTCTCCTGGACTGGTTCGAAGGGTCCTACTGTAGCATGGGAGGCTAAGATAAGTTATTTTACTGCCTATCAGGTAGAGAAAGAACAAATGATTAAGGTTGAACATGAACATGGATCTAATGGAGCATGTTATGCAAACATCTGTTGCAGAGAACAGAAAATGTCCGAATGAATTTACCAACACAGCATGGGCAGGAGGATGAACATTAGCTTAAACATTAAGGTAGATGTTTTTCCCAGTGAAAACTGCAGCTTTCAGTCTGGTCCTGCAAATTCTTTTCTTTTGTTTTAATCCATGCAACCCGTGATGCGTAACCCAACTCAGTGTGTATTTTTAATGAGGGGGGTTACTTACGTGGACGTACCTCTCCTGCTCAGCAAGGAGCACAAGTTCAGCTGTGATACCCAACACGACCCAACCCGGTACCACGAAATAGCAATGGGGAATTAGGGAAGCGTCGAAATGCAGAAAGTCGCCACCAGGGTCACGCATCCCTGTCGTCACCAAATCAGAACTTAGGGACGCCGTCATCTGCCCAGCTATGAGTTTGACAGAGCTGGGGGGGGGGGGAGCGTCCTGATTCACGTTGCCCTGGGAACACGTTCAAGCGCGATGATCGGCCCACCTCGCTGCCAAAAACGAAACGTGGTAGGCTGTTCGCGGGGCTAACACCCACCACGACGCCAATGCTCAGCATAATGTTCCAAGAAAAGAACTAATCGCCATAAAGGTGCCGGATTAAAAGAGCTGAACACGTACTTAAAGTTAACACAGTCGTATAAATAGCTATGGCAGCTAGCATTAAGCTAGGTAAGCGGGGCTGGATAGAGCACCAGCTAAGCTAATGACCCAACCTGCTGCCTACAGATGATCTGCAGACTGAGGCCCCACAGAGCTCAGCTGTAGAACCGAAAGGTAGTGATGGGAAGCAGCCTAGGAGCTCTATACATTCAAGCAGGTGCCTGACATGTCCAAGAAGATATAAACCCTTGATTCGGTATGTCTAGGCTCTGATAGGCATCGTTTATCTCCTTTTTAACCACCGTTTCATTTCATCCCAGGAGTAACCAACAATAGGCGTGTGCAGAAAACTAGTGACCAATGAGAGGCAAGTCCCGTGATGAATCACACCGTCTCAAAGTCAACGTTGATGAGAATGGTGAAGCTGATAGTGTCCTCTGAGTCCTTTCTTCTGCTCTTTATATCAGAACTGCCAAAGTGCCTGAAGACAAGAAGGTCATAAACTGAAGGATGCAGGCGCCTCTCTGATCACTTTGTGTCCGGGTCATTAATCATTTTTTAACTAATGTGACGTATGTGGAATGTAACCAATTAATAGCCAATTTTTGTGGGCGGTGGTAGCCTAATGGTTAGAGAAGTACACTTGTAATTGAAAGATTGCTGGTTTGAATCCCCGACCGAACAGAGAGGACCCCCGGGCGCTGAATTAGCTGCCCCCTGCTCTGTCACATATAGGTTAAATGCAACGGATACATTTTGTTGTTGTGCTGTGGTGTGTCATCAATCACAATCAGCCATTTTCACCTCACTTAAGAACAGCTGAAGGTACAACTGCTGAAACTCTGACTCGTTCACAAAAAAGGGTGATGCAGTAATTATTTCCTGAGCAATAATATGTGGTCTGCTGAGCAATCAGTTGAAAAGGTTCCGACAGTGAGGGTACAGTACATGGTGGAGACAGACCTTGTGATACGGCAAGTGGGACACTGAAAAATCTCACATGTATTGCTGAAGGAAGCAAAACATTCACCAAACAATCTTAACTGATTATAGCAATGAGGCCTGGAGCCTCACGCTGAGCTTTGGACCACCTGGGGACCAGTCTGGATAAACATATAGAGCCCTATTATTCAAATCACGGTCCTCAAGGTCCGAGCACTGCTGGTTTTCCAGCCTTCCTTTACCTGTGAGCCAGGTGTGAAGCCTCTGACCAATCAGAATCAGTAATTATTAAAGTAACTACCTGGGAGAACTGAAAACAAGGCCTGGATTTGGAATCGAGGTCCAGATTAGAAGAACCCTGATATAGAGCATACACAAAACAGAAACAGAGTTTAGGACCGTACACTGCTGTTTCTGGTGTTAGACAGCAGAGTGCTTCCAGTGTGCCTTTTTAAACACTTTCATCCATGACTCTGACCCTGAACTAGATAATTAGATGGATGGATGGATGGATGGATGGATGGATGGATGGATGAATGGATGGATGGATGGAGAGATTTTCATCTGCTTTCATAGCTGGAAGACTGATTAAAAAAGCAATGAGTAAAGCACTCAAAAATAACAGGTGAGACCAGCATGATAACAAAAGGAGTGGACAACTGTGAACAACCATCACTAAAGGGGAACAGTTCCCATCTGGATTCGGGATGGACAGTCGAACTGTGTCAGAGAAACAAACTGCGCTCCTGGACTCATGAAAGGGCATTTTTTTAAGGCTAATCGTTATAGCTCAATGCCAACCACCCATCTTCCCTCCCATCTCAAGTGAATTTCATTTATTGTAGTATATAAGTAGAGAACATAATCACACCTTTGCTGTACATGCCATTCTCACCAGAGTGACTTCACGCATTTAAAAATGAAAAGCAAAGGACAGCTGGGTGTCGTGAGACTTCCTGTCTACGGCTGCTATCTGCTTGTACTCCAGCCTGCCTCTACACAGATAACACACTTCTTCCACTGCTGCCCTTATCATTTGTAGGCCAGGTCTCCTGCTTCTCCTTCACAGGGATGCGGACGTTGGGCACATGGAAATGACTGGATGTAGATGCAAATTGATTGCCGCCAGATTTTATTTTCAGCTCCACGGGTCCTGGAGGGCAGATTAAACACAACCTCTGAGCAGATACGACCTACACTACATGAGCACATTGCATCTGGGGTCAGCAACCGCAATCCAGAAGGGCTGAGCATAGTGTACCAATTTTTTTATTTTTTGGATTATTTGGATTCTAGGTTACTGCATCTAGGATTTCAGCTGTAAATCAGGCACCAGCTGCTTCATGATGTCACACTTCACGGAACTGCATCAACGATAAAAAAAATTTACATGCACTTAACACACTGGGAACATGATGATGATGATGCCAACTGTCCTCCATGATGAGTGTCTTGTTTTGCTAAAATAAATGTTGATTTTGTATTACAGGAAATGTTCCAATCAAAATGAACATGCAGCCATCCAAAACGAACATGCAGCCATCTAAATGAACATGAAAAAAGGCATTTTTTAATGCTGTATAAATACAGCACTTGCGATGGGCTGGCCCCTTGTCTGGTGTCATTCCCCGCCTTGTGCCAACCACTTGCAGGACGGGCTCCCAATGTGCATAGACTAAATGGGTGTAGAAAATGGATGGATGGATGGATGGATGGAGGGACAGATGGATGGATGGATGAAAGGATGGATGCACAACCCTGAACTACCACTACAGGGAAGCAAACATAGGAAATAACCTGACATTTACGACACAGTGTAAGGGGGCGTGATGTAAAGCAGCCAGCTAATTAGCTCCATAATACAAGGTATTATGGGTAGTCATGGGGACCTATGGGGAGCTATGAAGAGCAGCGGTGTGGCCTCAATCCGGAGAGCTGTGAGCTTAGCGTCCCGCTCGAGAAGGCACCAGCCCTCCTGCCACGCCACCTCCTGCTGCCTCCTGCCCACGCGCGCCTCCCCTCCAGTGGCCGGCTCCATCTCCCATATGGCGGACATGTTGTGCATTTGCACAAAGTTGTTTAACAAATGAATCCTTAATCTCTGTCTTCCAGATTTGCAGACTCTAGTCCAAACTTGTGCAACAATGAAGCATGCCGCTTGTCACCACAGATGGAGGACAGGGGAACAGCACTCATGCAGTGCAATGCAGCGGTCGGACTGCAGCAAGAGTGTAAAAGCTATTCCTGACCGCAAATCACTCTTGAACAAGGTTTTCCCTGACATGAAGTCTGTCACTTCGGCCGCTCTCTTGAGCAACAGCTATTGCTAAGTGGCAGACGGTCACCGTCCAGACTGTGGGAGGGCTGCAGACTTGGGAACGCAGAATAGGGGATGAATTTGTGGAAGATAGAGAGAGAAGTGTTGCGGCTGACGAGCTGGAGTGTGGCCAGACAGTGCTGTGGAGCAGAGAAGGTCTCCAGTCAGAAGCTGACTCAGCAATTTTAGCGGGAGGGCTAGAAAGTGCATCGATCACATACTCCCACGCGAATCCCAAACCGGGACTCGGAACATGGCAGAAACACCTCTAAGCCCTTCTAATCACGACAGAGACCTTCATGTCCTGTAAAAACTCCTTTCATACAACTGGTTCAGCTGGGCAATTTAACAGCTAAGTGGCATCCCATTAAAATATAAGAAAACATTTCCCTGCTCTAGACCAAATCCTGCCCAGAAAGCAAAATCACCTTTTTCCCAGGATTATGTGATTTTCTTGTGGCACGAAGAAGGACTTGGCATCTGGCAACAATGGAGGAACAAAATGCAGGAGCAAAAGTTCATGGTGGTCTTAGGAATTACAACAAATGTCCGTAAGGTGAGAAAATCCAACAGCTGACTGACAGGAGAATGGGCTAAGCTGCAGCTCTCAGAGAAAACAAACACAAGAGCTTTGTAGGTTATGCAGAAGTTCATTGATCAGGGCAAGAAAAGCACCCAGGCCAGCGCTAGACTCTCTGCCTGACTCTACAGACAGAACCTAAACCCTAAGCCTTCCTCATGTGCATATCAATTTGGACAAAAGTGTCTATTAAACAAACAAATGTGAATGGATTAGACTGGCAATGCTCATACATACACAGAACCTGCCTTAACTGGACCAGTCCTCACATTACATAACCACATGTACACTGTAGACAACAATATACACCATCAAATTCAGAATCAGGGTAAGAGAAGCTGTACTGTCAGAAGAGGTGCGATGCAATTCCCACACCAACAAAACCTGCGTGCGGTTTACAATCAGATAAAACAGATGCACGTCTTGCACTCGCTTATTTACGCCGATGGAGTGGTGCAGAAAAACAATGAACTACTGGCCACCACATGGAGGTAATGAATCGTTAACACTCTAGCATCCATGGCTGTAGAGCAACAGAGAAGGTCTTGTGGCCCTTTACAAAAATGTTAGACAGTCAGGGTATTGTATCCTTCAGTTTCATTAGAGGAGAGTCTCCCCAGTGCAACACACAGATAATGAACTTACAGATAGCTGTCAATTAAGTAAACTGGTCCGGTTTGACTCCAGTGTATATCCCAGTGAACAGTCCAGATCTGCTTCTCCCTCAGTTCTGGCAACAGGCAGAAATACCACTTTGGGAAGCACCAATATTAGTGACACGACTGAGATTTAAAGGCTGCTGGTGCAGCTTCCCCCCTCCCCTGTTTTTCCCAAAGAAGGAGACATTTGCCAAGATAAGTACAAAGACCATGTTAGTCCGGGGAAGAGACAGCTGATATGGGTGAGGGGTGGTGGAGAAGCCTTTGCTCACATCTCAGCAAGGCAGAGATTAAGGTGACAACAACTCCCAAACGTCCTGAACTGAAGGGCTTTCAGATTCGCTTTTGGCTTCCGAGGCAACCCATTAACTTCATTAGGCTAAATGCCTGTTATCGGGATAGATAAAAGGAAGCACTTTTATAACCATCTGCATTGGAGAGTGAGATCGCTAAGGAATGTGTACACAATGTGTTAAAACCCGCAATTAAGATTACAAATATATGCGTCCAAGTGGATCGGTGAAAATTAATCCAGGTTATTGTTATCAGTGTATGCCTAAAATATAAGTACACTCCAGAAATACACAAATATAAGATATCTTAATTGAATAAACCCTTGAAGCAACATTTGCATTTTTAAACCTAAGTGAATGAAGGTTTCAAGTTAAAATCCAATGTATAGAACAATATATAAGGATTTAGTACAGTTAAACTCAGAACACAAATCTATATCATCTAATTCGCTTTTCAAAGTACTTCGTCTATAGTGTTGTATAGGCATTAAAGATGAAGTGGCATCATGTAACCTAGAGTATAATATATAATTTATGATGCTTTCATGAATAAAGTGTATTTAGCTAAGAAGCTAAGCTAATAGTGACAATCGATACTTGCCTCATCCTGCAACCCTATTGCCCTTACAGCCTGTTATGCGGTTTTACTTGATAATTTACCTCGTCTAAAATCTGTGCTCTTCATTGACTTACGCTCTATGGAGAAACAATTTGGGATGAAAAAAGTATAAATATTACTAATGAAAATGCAGCGGGTAGCAATTTAATAGGCGGCTATACCGGCAGGGAAAAAATGCATGCTTTCACATGGTACAGTGGCCAAAAACACGAAAGCCTCTTTAATTACCTGACTAACAATAGCCAAATAATAACCGGTTCACTACATTGCTGGTAAATATATGGGATACGGTGATTTTTACCTCTGCTGGGTTCCGTCTGCATGGTCGTCACGCCGGCATTCACGGACGATAATGTCTTGATGCAGTTCATCGACATTTATGTGAAATGTTACAGTAGCGCGTCAGCCGGCTGGGCTCCGCGTTCTCGCGTCTCCCGCTGACCTCCAATCCGTTCGCCGCTCCGTTCCTGCTCCCTGCCAACATGATTTGTATAAAGGCGCACGCCCATTCGCTAACCGCATATTTTTAAAACGAATGTCTTCGCATTGTGTATCCGGTCGCCAATAATGTAAGGAAGATTTTTTTGGTATATATATACCTTTTATACTGTAAATACCTATTTATACTGTAAATACCTTTACAGTTCGTTTTATTACAATGAGAGGGCAGCCTTGCTGAATTTCACAAAGAAATTCAGAAGAAAAAATTATGGTCTCCCCATATGCATGGTATTTCACATATTAAATCTACGCGATTATCGATATTTATACGTTTTCATGAAAGAATGCCTGTGTCACGTTACTGGGTAAAAAAAAATGGTCAACTGTGACAATACTTCTACGTACATTACGCATTTTCAAACGTAACTTTTCAACATGTATAAATAATTATCGTTATTTATACATGCTTTCATGAAAATGCCTGTGCCACGTTACTGGGCAAAAAATGGTCAACTGTGACAATTCTTCTACGTACATTAGGCATTTTCAAACGTAACTTTTCAATTTGCCTTAACTTACATTTATATTTATATATCTGTAAATCTTGAGTAACAGGCTAGTGTACACACACACAGAAAACTCATCTCAATGCATAAATCTTCAAATACTCAGTCAGGAGTACCTGAATTTCAAAACAATATAACAAAATTACAGAGGTCGTAAAAATAAATATCAATATTATCTCATAACGATGCACTGGAACAAGATGTCATAACATGTTTATAAGAGACCATATTGAAACGGCAACACTACGATATTCCGCAGTAAAAAATGTTTGTGAATAAAATTCCTTGTCCTCAGTGTTTTTACGGTTTTATAAACGGCTGAGTACAGCAATATGTTACTCTGGTGACCTCTATCGGGAGCGCCCTGGAATGACATGTACCTCAAATGCCGTCTTCTCATAATATGCCCTAAAATACCGAGCTTCAGCCTTGTTGCAAAGAAATGGAAAGGTTGTATTCAATGACTGAAAAGACGATGTGGAATATCAGGGCTATCATATGATGACTTGGTCATTTTCACAATAGGTGTAAGTAAGGCTAAATTAATGGGGGAATGATTTTTTGTTAAATCTGATTCATTTTTGTGGTGTGTGAAAGCAGGGAAAATTAGTGTTTATGTTCCGTAGTGTGCAGGCCGGGGTTATCTTTCAGTTGGAGCTTTATTCTTTGTTTTTAATTACCCTTTCTATCTGTTTGTTTGTATGTGTACTTTAATTCTAGATGACTTTTGGAATTTCCCTTAGATTTACCAATTGAAAGAAGGATATAGTTCATTGTGAAAATGTCTGAAGGATTCCTATTTAGCCTGTGTTCACCAACTTCAAATTTGTGTAGCTGAATCATAGTATTTCTTTCTGAATCAAAGTTCTCGATAGGTCCTCTGCATTTCAGGTCCATAAAGCGGTCTACAAATTTGAATATATTGAATACACATATTTATGTTCGATTTTTTTAGTCTGTACAGAATCCAGAACTGCATTGCATTCGTGAAAGCGAGAGGAAGGTGGTGTCGTTTTAATGTTAGGGGGCAGGATTAATTTTGGAATAAGACTATAAAATATAGTCCATTCTTAACATATAATCACACCTACGACAGCTTGTGCGTGTGGCTCAGCGAGTTAAAGACCATGCCAGTTAAATTGTTATATTTTTAGACCAATGGCCAAGGCCCTTAACCCCTGATTACTCCAGGGACTGAGACCATGCTTAATAAATACATGTGGCTTTTTTGTAAGATAAAAACATTCTGTAAGAGTATGTCTATTCATCCAGATTTCAAACCACTATATAAGGTAGTCTACCCCATACAATGCATGGCGCAGGGCAGGAAATAACACAATAGCCAATAAATGCGGATTGCTGGAGGAATCTCATGCTGCTTTAATACGGGATTCGAACCTCTAACCTTGAAGCTGCGATGCAACAATACTACCAATCGGGGACCCACGGCGCAGATTCAGAACACATAAGAGCTGTCTTATATTCTGCCAGATGTTTCCGGGGATGCTATGAAAAATTTCGTTACAAAGTTGCCTATAGGAGTTGCTCGCTATTTTCATGATTACATATTTTACGTGGTTTACGGTAAGGACCTTTGCCCCGAGAAGTGACAGAATATTTCCATTTTCAAATCACGACTGTGGCGTATGTGACTGACAGGTATTTGACCCAACCATGATGTCCCAGCAACCAGCTACCCAATGGGATTAGAGAATGGATATCAATGGCTGGTGAGCAAGAGAATAACAGGAAATGAAACATGCCAAAAACACTCCGTTAACGCTAACGTTTCTTTATATATATGAAACGAATTGGGTTAAAATGTGATAATATGAAAATGAACGCCTTTTACAGACTAACGCCTAATTAGCTGGACTGTTTTGCTTAATCGACGACTCATCCAAGTGAGGCAAGTAAATACGTATGATTACTAATCTCATTGTTAGACCTCGAAATTGCATTGATTCGCTAAATATATATTTGAATTAGCTTTGAAATAGCATGTAGTGTAATTACTTTCGATTTTCTATAGCTGACTAGTAAGATTTGGTTAGCAAATGATTTACGTTTCTACCGATACAATACTATTAGTAGTAGCAAGTTATGAAATCAACTCTAACTGTATGGTTAAATATACTTGTGCGCGTATCCTTAGCGTTAAAAGTGTGCATGTTATTGGAGTACGCCGTCTCCCCCCTTTTTTCTGAAACAAGAGACGTTAACGCCATCCTGTTTCAGAAAAAAGGGGGGAGACGGCGTACTCCAACGTCTTCATTAATCGAGTCATTCGCCGCCCGCTTTGTCTGTGACAACAGGTATCCGCATAGTTACCGAATATGTTGAAAATCATTTCCATCACAGACGATGGTGCCACTATGTAAGATCCATTTTAAAGATCCATTGACCAAATGGGAGCGAACATTTTGCCAGATTATAAACCAGTGTGTTAACTGTTGTTTTCATTGTTGTTCCCTCCAGCCCAGCGTTGAGTAATAATGTCTCTAGCGCAGAGAGTGCTTCTCACGTGGATCTTCACCCTAGTCTTTCTCATCATGCTTGTTCTCAAGCTGGACGACAAGATCCGATGGAACTGGTTCCTGGTCTTCCTCCCTGTGTGGGTCTTTGACGTGATCCTCGTCATCATGCTGGCCGTCAAGATGGCTGGTCGCTGTAAATCAGGTCACGAACCCCGTGACGGTCCCCAGGACCTTCGGAAAAAATCCTGGTATTTGGTGGCAGTGCTGCTGAAGCTGGCTTTCTGCCTGGCTCTCTGCGCTCGGCTGGAAAGGCTGGCGGAAATCAAGGTCATCTTCGTCTGCATCCCGCTCTGGGTCCTGCTCTTGGGGGCTATGGCGGAGTTGGGTTACAACATCTTCCCCGACCGAAGGGACTAAGTTTTTAACCTGTAGCGGATATGATTCTGTTTGGCCTGCAACCCTCAGCGGGCATCTCTACTTCGGAAACTGCGAGGGGTCACCCTTTCAGGCTCGTTGGGTCTGTATGCAACCTGCAGGAGGTAATTTTAAGTGTACTGACTGGACAGTTGACAGTAAGGTTGCTCAGGTGGACCCCCGTCCTTAATCGGTCGTGTTCATTTACTTGAGGAATCCTTTAAGTAAAACAATGTTATGTATTGCGAGTATGTAAGAGTTCCCAGACCAGGTTTACATAATCCTCCAACCTGCAGACATTAACTTCCTTTCCAGACTGAATGCATCTGTTGCTGATCTTCTTTAAGCGTTTGTCTTTAAAGGACTTCTCCTTCAGTACTGAGCAACTTTATACTGGTTGCGGTGTACGTATTTATTTTACTTTAAAGACAACCGATTTCTGTTCCCCACAAATGATCTATCATCATTTGGTTTGTGTTCAGTGTGTAGTTTGGTATTGATTGTGAATAAAAACATCTTTTTCCATACTTGAAGAATTTAGATTTTTGTGGTTTATATTGTTTGAATAAAATCGAAAGTTCTACAAATACTGTGGAGCCATTCGACATTTTCCAAGGCATACACTCCCCGCATGTTTCAGTAGATGGCAGTACAGAGCACGCATGCCGCACGTCTTTAGGTTGAGTGCGCTGTAGAGGACTTAAAACGTAATTCCTGTCGTGTTGCTGTACCAAATTACCTTTTTGAAATAAATATGGCAAAACATGTATTTTAATTGTCAAACTGGGCCCTTGTGTAGGTGCCCTTAATTTCCTTGTAAGGGTGCTGAACATACGCTCACAATATTACTGTAACTCTAAATTTCACTGCTTGTCTAATTTTCCCTTCAGTTCATGTTCCAAACTAGCACGCTTAATGAGTGAAATGTTTATTTTTCTGCCGTATCAAATGAGAAGAATCTGGGGGTCAGCTACCAGTCGGCAGCCGCCCTGAACAGGCAGGGTTCTGCGGTTTAGCGTCCCGCCCTCGGCCGACATTCCAAAGCAAACATGCTGGGCTCCTGCTCACGTCCTGTCAGGGGGCTTTGCTGATTCTACGTTTTGTACCAGGTCCCAGCCATCTGCAGCTGGGTCTGAAACGGCACATCAGATGCAACAGCCACAGCGCCGGAGGAGGTTACGTCATGAGGACATTTGTAAATAAATGTCTTCGTTGTTGACCTGGTAAGCCATTTTTGCTCAGTGACGCACTCTCAGGCAAAACAGGACTGTGGCAAAGATCGACTGCCTAGAACAGGGTGAGCTTGTCCATACATGCTACCATGTGGATATAACTGATAATCCTTAGTGGCACTTCAGAATATCAACTTAGCAGCAACCTGTGTGTGTCTGTGTGTGACTGTAGATGTTACTGATGGCTATATAGTCAAGGAGTGAACTTTCTAATGGTCAGCATCAACCACAATGGGATGAACACAGCTTTTACAAGCAGAGAAAAAAAAACTACATAAAAATGTGCGTTTTCTTAAAATAAAATGAAAAGGTCTCTTCAACTCTCACTTTTATAAAACAAAAGGAGAAAAATTCGGCGCTTGACATTTGATCAGTAAAAAAAGGTTATGGGTGAAGTGGTAAGGGCGCACAGATGGAAGCGGGCTAGATTTTACACAGATTTTCTACAGCAGTCTTTGGAACATGAGCACTAGCTTCCCCACTCCCTCACTCATCCGGAGAGCCGCCTGCAGACAGTACGTGTCACAGACTTGCTTTCGACACCAGGAGGCACTAGTGAGCCAAGTGTATACCACAGCAGATGGTCTGTGTGAAAAGACACTGCATGCTGTCACGCCACCTTTGAGTCCACCAGGTAGCGTTGGACATCTTACATAAGCTAAGCTCCAGTTAGCCCTCCCCTTCACAGAACACACCATTAAAAGCAGTGTCAGCTCCACTATATAACGCTGAATAGTAAATGGACTTAAAACAATCTCCTATCAGTTTGCTCTGCATACTGTGCTAAATGCAGAAAGACCTCCTGTCCAAACTTGAACCACAAGCTTCCCCTACCCGTCAAAGTGCTATGGATCTACAATTTCATGTAAATTATACGTATATAAATACATATGTGCAAACAAAATATTATGGTATTATACATTACATACATTATTCACTGTTTGCTGCATTCAGGACAAGTTCTTCGGTCATGTGACCTACCTCTCTGTCCAATCAAATCCTGCGTAGAGGGGCTCCATGTCACCTGTTTAAATGGAAAAACGCCCCAATGTTTCGAACCTTTATTAGGAGGTTCAAATTTAGGTATAAATCACACTACAAGTTCAAAAAAATATTTACACTACAGTGCTGACATTTAAAATTGAACAAAAAAATTAATATAAATAAACTCTATGGAGGGTGAAGAGATCGTTAAAAGAACTGTCATAAAAAAAACCAAAACTGGTACTTATGGCAACTATAAGAACCTACAACTTAAAAAACAGATTATGTGAGGAGCTGTTTGCTTGCTGAGGCAGTCAGCTCGACGTGCTTGGAGAGACCCCGAGGAATGTGTCTAGCTACCTGTGCTCCACATGGCAACAGACTGACGTTTGCCCCACCGGACTCAGAAACCCATATAACATACCACTGGTCCATTTTGTGTGTCTTTTTGTGTGTGTGTGTGTGTGTGTGTGTGTGTGTGTGAGCGTGTGTGTGTGTGTGTTGGGGGGGGGTTAATCTCTGGTACAAAAAAAATCAGTATAAAAACTCTTTATGCTGCTCATGCAGGGTATGTTTTAAAGAGGTGGGGGGCCGTGTGTCCTGGGGGATGACTGGAGGCTTTGGGTAAGCCATGTCCCTCTGCTTCTCGCTCCACCTCTGGGGGGTGCTGGCGTGGGGCTTGTTTAAAGCAGTCCCAGACTTTGGGGGATCGGGAGGTTTTGGCTCATTCTCTGGTGGGGGGGCCAGAGGGGAGTCCACAGGTTCTGATTTGATGTGGGGGAAGGAGGTGTGTCCATGGCTGGTGATGTCAGCAGGGGAGTGGGCGGGGTCAGATGGCTGCGGGCAGTCCCGGGGCCCATCCTCAGCCTCGCGGTTGTACTGTTTCAAGCGGATGTGCCAGGCCAGGCTGCAGACTGATGATACCGTCTTGAACTGGTGCACCACGCTGCGGGGGATGTAGTAGATGTCGTCGTCATACAGCTGGATGCGGGCGTAGCGGATACCTTCCCGTCGGAGCTGGTTCAGCTTGGCATCATCCACCCACTGTATGCACTGGGGGGGGGTGGGGGGTAGGAGAGAGCGTCAAGCCACAGGGCTGCATCTCCCACGCAAACACAAAGCTGTGACTAAGCCGCTCATGCAGCGGACGGGAGCAAGACAGCAGCACGCCTCAGCCAGAGGAACCGCCAGGGGCACCAGGAAACTGATCCTCTTCAGTCATCCACCGCTCGCTCCATCCATCCACCTCTCGCTCCATCCATCCA
>JAABNX020000070.1:24339643-24354273 GCA_015163995.2 Mormyrus lacerda
CGGATATTAGAGCACCAAGATATTTTCAGGTTATGTTGGCATAACAGACCCTTCGAGTGCCAGGTTTGGAAGGCCGGATCTCCCACAGGGCAGGAAGCTGTAACACGAGTGCGGCTCATCTCGGAGTCTAAAAAAGACTCATCCGAAGAGTGCGTTCCCTCCGCTAAGTCGGGCTCCAGCAGCACGAGGGTGAAACGTGCCTAGAGGCACACTCACGTTTCACTGCACCTCGGCTTGCCCCCCCCGGTGGCTGGGGGGAGGGGAAGGGGTGGCACCTGAGCGGGGGCCAACCAACCGACAGATGCACAAACACAAACACGCCAAGGTGTCTCTCACTCACTGAGGAACGGGCACATGAATCAAGGAACCAATGTTAGGGCCACATGTCCGTGACTGAATCCTGCTGGGTGGGTGGTGGGTCGCTAACTCCGCTAGCGTCAGGTCCACAGGGAGGCGCTGTCAGAGGTCACCCGCAAGCCATATAAAACACTCAGTGCCAAACACGCAAAATAAAACAACAACAAAAAAAAAAACAAACAGCGGGGCTCGAAAACTTCACACACGGCATATGTTCAGCACGGAGTCAACACTTTCCATTTGCCATTAATTAGCATCTAATTATTCTAATTAGAGAGAGCACTGAAAGCCAGCGGGAGCACTAACTGTATACCCAATACGAGTGATACCATGCAGCCACAGCGCCGCCCAAACCTCCATCCCGCTGCCAAACTGCGCCCCTAGCAAAGCAGCCCAGAGGGTTTCCCAGAAGCAAAATTCTTTCTCTAGAAGACACAAACCACTGTGGCACACTGGGAAAACCTTTACAGACTGTTAAATGGCCCACTTCTCATTGGGTAGCTGGCCGGAAAAACTCGACACTAAGCTAATGGCACACGTGAGATGCGTCGCAAGGAAAAGCAGGGCCCTGGACAGACAACGTACCATCAGAAGCCAAACGGTGCTTCAACATAGCTATGCAGCACCATAATTGCCTCCTCTACAAGCCCTCCAAAAGCACTTCACTACACCGGGGAACAGCAAAGCCTCCTAGGCGACTTCACATCCTCTCATAAGCTCGCCGTCACGAGTGCCATTTTTGCCATCTAACCAGGAGCGGGAGTTCACCCGAGAGGCACAGAGCACGCCGACGCCTTTGTGGGCGCACATGACCACAGCACAAAACCTAATGGAAGCGTTATTACCGTATGCTGACAACGCCAGGCGGCAATGACTGCAGCGTGAAGAGAAAATTAGCTGCAGCCAGCCTTGCGGGGGGGGGGGAGTGGGGAGTCTTCCTCAGGGCAAAAACAGAAGCTTACAAGCTGTAAACTTCAAGCCCGTTTGGGGAAACGTTAAACGAGCCTTCATCTTCCCGCCGAACAGTTAAGGAATGAATCAAAGTCTCACGGGTAGAATATTTAGCTCAAAAGATTTATCTCAAATTTCTTCCATTTTGGCATAATGATACACTTAAAGCACCGATTTGAAGGGGTTTCAAATCCATTAAAATGTAAATATAGAACATCTCCTACATATTAAAGGAAAACTACTGACACTGATTCTTTAACATAATTATCTTTATCAGCAAATTTCAGAGCCCAAGCTAAGTATGTGAGGCGACTACATCAGCTATCCGCAAAAACTGTGGACGAGACATTTTCCAAGAGAAACATTTCATCAGCGATGCCTGCATGTGATGTTTATTATTTGGGCTGGATTTCTTAGCATCGCTGGGCCTGTCTATTTTTAGGTTGCTCTTTTACAGGTAATCACATGAGGCTATATTATTTCTGCTTGTTTGGCAAGTTTGCAGCTTCCTTCAGGTGACTGAGAAGATATTTTGTGTTGCCTTTTTACTGCGAGGGTCCGGTTTTATAAACCGTTTTTCCCACAGCACTTTGATTAGAAAAAAAAATAATAAATACTATTGTTCCTACAGACCTGCAGTTTGCACAAATCTCATTTAAAAAAAAAAAAAAATGTAAGTGATTTGTCAAAATTCAGTTTATATAAAATCCTAACAGCACTATTAATTTGAATGTAATTCTTTTAGCTTGTAGGTAGATTGATTCACTTTTTACTGGTTCAACACAGATCACAGCATCTTGAGTCACCTTAAAATCTGAGGTTGATTTTTGTGTTGCATGATGGAGGGAGACTGATTTGGACGGCCACATGAATTACCACGAAATGTTATCAGCAGGCATGACTGAAGAGACAGCATCGACAAATGCGTAATGATTACAGGTTCGCAGGTGACAAGTCTATTTAGAAATATATCTTCTTAGAAAAAATGAATTTATATTCAAACAAATGACTGAGTCGGATGTCCCCAACTTGTAAATTTGATCGTTCCAGGAAAGATCAACATCAGAATTGGGAAGAGAGAGAAAAAAGGATATTGCCTCTCAACCTCTTTAATGACACGTGGTGTGTGAAATTTCCCGGCAGGAGAGCTGCTGTTTCCTACAGGCACCAAAGCTGAGAATGCATGTATAAAACCTAAACCATTGTGGGACAGTCATTCCAAAAAAAAAATGATCTTAAAATCAAATAATAAATTAACTACTTTAAATATTTTTCATAGCAATATAATTAGTAGATTCATCCATTCTCTAATTTATTTGTCAGCTCTGCGTGTGCTCTCCGAGCCAATCAATCTTAAACTTTTTCAGCGATGAGTTATATCTCATTCTGTATTAAAACAAATAAATATTTCTCCATGTATGTGTGTGTGGTAGGGGCAAAGTTCCTCGGATACTTTCTGAATAACAACCAGTGAAATTCAACTACTAATATTGCCTGAAATTGCCATCCATATGAGAACCTAATTTACCAAGAACAAACTGTACAAAAAATCAAATGCTAAAACTAATAAGAGAATAAACCAAGGCTTTAATGTTTTGGTATCTGAATGTTGTGAAAAGGCAATTGAAAACTGAAAACTAACCAGTCTGCTTGCACTGATTAACACCAAAAGCAGGGTGTCTGAAGGAATTCATCCCAGAACTTTAATTGCATCAGGCGGAATTCTAATTTCATGTCATTTCATAAAACGTCTCCAAACGCAAGAAAAATAATAGCACTGATTAAGTTGAAATCGTTTAAATAGAACTACACAGAACAGATTTACTTCACAACAGATTACTGTGCTTTTAGAATATATGGATACAGACACACCCATATGAAGCGCCTAGGGGTGACTCTATTGTGAAAGGCGCTATAGAAAAATAAATTGCATATAGTATGGATTTTTAGCCATTTTAGAAAAAACAGTCTGATAGCATATCCAGTACCGATTGGTTTAAAGAATAATATTTTCCATTGTAATGGTGGGAAAAATTGAACTGGGCGTGTCTTCTGTGAGGTAGGTCTACAACTTCATCCCAGCCAATGAAATCAATGAAAAAGCTGAAGAGACACTTATAATGACGTCAGAGAATCAGTCTCCATGACAACTACATTTCTTAGAATACCTCCGGAATATTTTGGTCCAAGCCATGTTCAGAAAAAAAAAACTAGGATATGAAAAGACATACCTTTCTGGAACAACTTGATTTCTCCATTTTCCCTCTTAATTTCATTCATTACTTTGTGTTTTTTCTTATCCTCTCGATCTTTTTCCTTCTCCTCCTTCTTCTCTTTTTCTTTGTCCCTGCCATTGTGGTCTGAAACTGAAAAAAATAAGATCATGTACATCTCCATTAAAATCAATAACATCTGATTAACTTAAGTGCCCGCATGGCAATTAGGCTGTGAAAAGTGCATGCAAAAATTCATATTGTTTAAAAGATTCAAAGTACTGCAAATTCCTTCCATCCATCTAGTTTGTTATCCTGGTCTGGGTTACAGAATTTTATAAATTTTATTTGGAAAAAAAACTATAAAACAATATTCTCATAAAGCAGGCTAAGACTAAATGAATTTAAATGCTGTTACTGCACAACTCGAAAGCCAAGTTCTGCATCTCTGGTTATACCACCACAGCACATCAAAACCGCTACTTTACAATATAATGAAAATTATGTTTAAGTAACGCAAATTTTAAATCACAATTTGTTTTTGAACGCTTCACTCTGATACTTTGAATACTTGCGTTGAGATCACATTCTGCGCTTTTGACAAATATCAGCACTGAAATGCTTTTCTTTATAGGACAAGAAATGCACTTAAAGCATCTGTGGTTGGATTAAAATCAGGAGGCCCGTCTTTTCACGTGGCTGACTGTAGTTGCAATTTACTCCTGCAGCTGGTGTTATTTAGGGGGCGTGGTGTACAATAAATAAATAAATAAATCGAAATGACATTGCGATTGAGCATTGCTCAGTTGTCGCTACAACTTAACAAGCCCCTATAAGGAACTGAATTTAAAGGCGTGGATAAACAAATCCTAGACAGCATATACGCCCACACAATACAGAAATGTTTCCATTAATATTTGCTGCGATCTGAGGTGCAGTGGGCTATTGGTCATTGCATAAAAACAGCCACGGAATAATAAAACGCAATCGATTAAACTTGCAGCGAATGATAAACGAGTCAATCAGGTCAGACATTTAAGTCATCGTGTCGCGACGAAATCCGGCGAAGGTCATGAACTTCATGTTAAATATGTGATCATATATGTCAGCGCCACTGCCAGGAAATGATGCTAAATAAATATATACGTTGACGCTCTCAAATAATACCCTGGTGCTGGGTCCACGCCACATAAACCACATCTATCTGCCCGCTACTGCATGGCCCACATGTTCAGTATTCCGCAACGGAAAGAGTGTGACAAGTACATTCACTAGTACCGCCTCGATCGCGCAACATACCTCGAGTTTACGAATAACTAAAATGCTTGTTCTCTATTTGTAATTTGCAGACCGTTTTTTTTTTTATTGCGAATCACTGCCGTTACCTTTCTGCACCAACTTCACCTCTCCATTTTCCTTCTTTACACCAGAGCTGGAAAGACTGTTTATTTCCAACACAGGTTTGTGTTTCTTCTTCAGTTTTTCCTTTTCTCGTTTCTCCTTGGGCTTCTTGAGCTTAGGGTAGGGGGCGAGGAAATCGCTCTGCTTAAAAATCTTGTGTCGGGGCGCCTGGACAGGCATCGTGGAGTGGCTTGCCTTGATGGGACCGATGCTCCATGTTGTCGGGCTGCCATAACTCTGCTTCTGGTGTTGCTTATCCGTCGTGCCGCCTCCTCCAGCTCCTCCGCCTTCCCCGTTTAGTTTCTTGGGTTTAAGACTCTTCTCCTCGTTTCTAACTTTCTTGGGGGGTGGAGGGTGATGGTCGCGGGACGACTGCGGACGACCCTCTACCGCTTCTTTATGTTCCTTGGGCTTTGGGAGTGGGTTTTTATTCGCCGCTGCGAAGTGAATGAAGCTCACTGACTCCGCCATCTTGGGGCTTTCTCTATTTACTCTCCCCGTCCTCTAGTGCTGTTTGTGTAAGAGGCAGAGGGAAGGGGCGGGGCCTCGACGTTATTGACAGGCAGAGCGGTTTTGGGGCGGCGCCTCGGGATGATTGACAAGCGAAACCCCGTCATAAGGCGGAGCGCGAAGGTCGTTCACGTGTCACGGAACGCGGGAAAGACGAGGCTATGGCTTCGTGTAAATGCGAACGGGACAAGTAATGTAACATTATATGGAAATATGTAGTGAAACAGGAAATTTTGTCCTAGAGCAAAAATTATTTAACTAGTTATGACTGCTATAACGATATACAGTTACATAAAAATATTAAGAATATATTATGTATGTCATCCGTTGTTTTTCAGATTCTTCATATGCTGGAATAAATTGTGTATACGTTTTCAGTATTAAATAATTACACAAGATGCTTAGCTGAAGATCCATTTAGGTCCATTTTACTACAGCTTTCTGGTATCTTTTGATATTTTTATGACTCATAACTATAGTGGTTTTATCTATTGTTTCAGAAGTGCAGGTTGTATTGTGTCCACTTCATAATATGATTAGTGGTTTATAGAAAAAAATCTGTTTTCTTGGTTCTCTGTTTGTTATACTTTCCCATTATTTATGTAAATTGATGTTTCAAATGTTTATAGCAGATATCAAGTTCCAGAGTGTAACACAGGCAAACAGCTACAGATGCATCATTAAGTGTGCAGTGTTTCTGATTTGCAGTTGTTAGTTCAGTACAGTGTCTACTTTCTACAAGCTGATGACAAATCACCTGCTGGAATTGTCCAGCCAAGGCCTTTATGTGGGTAGTTAGCAATAGAGATTATGAGAGATGATCCACCGCAATGGCAAACCCTGTAGCCGCTACCATATAATATAACAGTATCTAAAAGAGTCACGGTGATGAATTCTTGTGAAGCATTTCAAAAAGATACAAACGATGTTTAAGAAATGTTAAAATGACAAACAGCTCTATTCGTCTTACAAGTCACTTAGTTTGTCTCACAGATCCATTCAAATAACGTTTTATACAGTATATCTCAGTATGGCACATACAAACCAGACCAGGCAATTAACTCCACCTACAGGTGGTGTTTTAATGTCCTAATCACCTATTTTTTCCTATTTACATTCCCTTACGGAAAACAGTAACTATGCAGAATGCCGACCTGTTTCACTCTGACAATCTCAATGATTAATTTGTCAGGTGGAGGGCTGATGTGTTTAGATAGACCTCTGCGAATCAGTTTATTCAATGCACTGTCTATGTTTATTAAACAGAAGCATAAAAATTGATTCAATGGCAGGTGGAGGCCGCTGGAGTTATAGAGAAGCTGGACGACAGCTTAACACATTCATGAGTAAGACAGTGGATTTTTCCCGTGACAAAATAAGACTATGAATCTAATTGTTAAAAAAATATAAAACGTTTGATATTTCACTGCTTTTCTCTAATGTGGAATTTAAGTAGTAAAGAGAAAAATAATACTACATACTGATCACGGAAATATTTTGCTAATATTCTATTCTTGCCCCAAACAGGAGCATGTTTTCCCCTTTTCCAAAAGAGCCCCCGCAGTCCCAGTAGGTCAGGGGTGACCAATCTTATCCGCAAAGGGCCGGTGTGTGTGCAGGTTTTTGGGATAACCCAGGTGTGAGGAATCTTTAGCCAATCAGTCCTCTAATTAGGAATTCAAATTAGGGAGTTGCAGCGAAAACCCGCAGACACACCGGCCCATTGCGGATAAGATTGGCCACCCCTGGTCTAAGAGCTATTCTAATGGCGTCAGAGTCAAGACAAAACGACGGCCCAGGAGGGAGACCACCATCTCAGCCCAAGCATGCATAAAATGACTCTTCTGGTGATTATCAAATGGATGGAGCTTCCAAAACATCCAGCTAGGTGTGCACAATATAATGGGGCACCCTTTAGCGGTACAGCATACACCATGTCTAGTGTGTTATACAGTATAATAAACTGACACAGAGTTACTAGGCAAAGTAAATTAGTAGCTGTTGATTTGAATGGAGTTGGGACTATATAATGCTAGGCAATGGCAAACTATCCCCCCCCCTCCCCCCCCAAGAAATAGAATACCCAAAAGGAAGCCAAAGCATGGGAGGATGTGCAGAAACAATACACACTGGAACTGAAAGACGTCAGTAGCTCACTGTCAAATTCTGCGGAACTTGCGAGTGCAACCGGTGAATAGTGAAAGAACAAAGCACACAGGAGTCCAGCTCCGCTGCCAACATTGTTTTACTGGAGGAGTTGACTGGTTCCCATGTCATGACGGGCAAGTCTTTGTGTGATGGGGGGGGGGGGATCGTCAGAGCTGAGAGCGGGAATCCCAGGATTCCCCGAAGGCACCGGTGGGCTCCAAGGCTAGCAGTACAGCAGAGCGTTGGGGGCAGGGGGGCAGGGGCCACGGAGCGAAGGGGTAAAACCAGCACATTATACAAAAATAACCTTTAACAGACGATTTACAAAAAGAAAATGTAAAAGGATTTGTTACAATCTTGATCCCATACTGTCTCAGCACATCCAGCAGTTTATAAAAAAACAAACACACTAGACCAGAAGGGTGAATAATTTACAGTAAAAGATACAAAGGGTTCCTGATCATGCAAGGAATTTTTACATCTTCTGTTAATGAGACTATTTAGCAACAGCAGAATGTCAAATTATATACCTACGTGCTCTGTACACTTATAAAATGCATACAGAGCTATCAAGAAGTCAGAAAAAAAAAATAGTAGTCCGCCGTCTCAATGAATACATCTTACTGTACCAGATTAACACAAGCCTAAGAGTGATGTAATGGGGGAGGGGGGGATTCTGGATTATTGTCCACATGTAGTTCTTTAAGTAAAAATAGAATAAGGCAGGTTAGTGGTCTCAGTGATGTCTGGACTTAGCACCGGAGTAAGAAACCCCTGACAAGCAGCACAAGTACAGCAGGATATGGACTGTCGCACTGTGGGAAAGATCGACACGCGGCTCGAGATGGCGTCAGTTAGTAGGAAAAGGGACGCGATTGCAGAATGGAATCTAAGAGACCGCATTCCTCCTAATACAGTGGCACTTGAAAATATGGAGGCTTGGGGTTCCAGTCATCATGTCCATTCTGCGGGGGGGTTCTGGGGGCCTTTGGGTTTCGGGCAGCGGTTGCCAACGTCTGCAAAAAAAAAAAAAAAAAAGAAAGAGAGAGAAAAAAATTGAAAGATCGGAGGGTGAAGGTGGACTCCGGTTGTGCACCTTGGCACAGACCAAACTGCTACAGGAGATTACTGCTGTCTGAAGGATCTATATCGATTCAGCTTATGCACCCTGATGACAGAACTCAGCTTCTGACAGACTCAGAAGGTAGTGCACTTGCTATTAGTCATCAGAACCGCCTGCAACTCCAACTATCCACATCTCAGCGCTCAATGGCCAGTGACAGTAGGCAGAATGTTCCTACGGGATCTTCAGAGGCACCCCACAAAAACAAAGCAAGCCTGTCCTGACAAGCGGAATGACATTGAGGAACAGCAGTCCATCACTCACAAGACCTTTGAGCATTGTTATGGTCACAGGGATAGCACAAGGAATGGGGAGGTCACTTACCTCTCTCTGTTACTGGCGAAATCGCTGCACCCACGGTTCTCCCCGTGTTGGCAAGGTGTACATCTCCATCTACACCAGTCTTCCTCCCATCTTGTTCCCCTGTCAAATTGTCTAAGCCAAGAAGTGATGTCAGCATCAACCCAGCCATATGCAGTATATCGGATTGTGTCATATGACCGCAGTGACCGAATGACATGCAGTGATTCGATTACAGGTTTATCAAGATTCCAAGCTGAAACCACATACCATTTCTCACTTTCTGTGGCCCTCGTAACCCCTGTGAAGAGAAAGGGAGATGGTTAGGATATTTTCTCTTCACATGTGACTGTACAATATCATTCATATTTCCCTATAGGCTTGGATCACGTGACCTCACCTCCGAGGACCTGGTTTCTGGGCCAGGCAGGGTCAGGGAACCATCCCATTCCACTGAGCTTCCACACCTGGAGGCCTTCGGACCTGGATCATCTGAGGACACGGTACAGGTTGGTGGGTGTCCCTTTACAGAAAGTTAGACACTGTCCCATCTACCAACCGCACAAAAACCTTTGGATCCTATTGTCATGCATGTAAATGTTGATCATTCCACAGATACAGCCAAAAAGACTCCCAGAGGTACAGATTTCTAAACAGGCTGAGCTCTGAAATGGGCGACCGAAATTCTAATCGGAGCCATGACATTTCACCGCAAGTTGGGCAGGGCAGGACAAAAATTGGACGCTGTTCAACTATGGGAGGCATGGAGGAATCCAAGCTGGTTTTAAAAAAAAAAAATAAAAATTAGGAAGGGGGAAAAAAAAACACCTTTCATTGCCTGTTGACCAACAGCAAGAGCCATTTCTCAGACAGCCGTCATATTCCCTTCAACGCTAAACAGTATCTGTCCACTCACTGCACTCTCCCTGATAGAGACAGGAATGCAGAGACCCATCTTTCACTGAAATAGAGCATTCAGCAGTGCTGTAGGCATCAAGCCCTCAAGAGCAATAATGCATCCATTCACAGAGCTATTCTTTCAATTACACCAGACTAAACACACCTCAGGTTTCATGCATTCGCATGGAATATACAAGATGTTACGATTCGTAAAGATTACAATATGGTATACATAGTATATTTACACAAGTTTACAATTGAACTGCATACTGTAAGTTTTATTTACATTTAAAAATTCGTCTTTAACTTGGAGTTTTGTGGAAATTCTGCAAATTAGGGGGAAAAAATACTTACAGCACATGCATACGGCTTATTTGCTATCAAAAATGAAGTCATTTGAGCTTAATGGTTTTCTGCTACTGCTTTTAAGTGTGGATAACAATAATGAGACACGGAGGGGGATTTTTTTTTTTTTAAAATCTAAGTTCATCAGCACACACTCTGTCTCAGTAGAAGTCGGTCAACCACAAGGCTGCTGTCAACAAAAGTTGACATTTAAAACTGGCCAGCGTGGAATGTGCAAGAGGAAATTGCAGATATAACGTCAAATAATAGATACAGGTCTCGGTATTTACTTTTTCTTGGTTTTCATTCAGACTGGAAAAATAAAATAAAAACCAGTATTTTATTTTATTTTATAAAAAAAACGTTGAGCTGAAACGCTGGCTTTGGCGCCCTCTTTTGGCAGTGGAGCGAACATCACATAAAGAGTCCATGCAGAACGCACCTGATGCCAAAATGAACGACTCGGGGGTTCTCAGAGGCAGCGGGGGAGGAGAGTCCTCACTCAAGTCCCAGTCTGGACGAGGCAAAAATCAGCTGTTACTCAGCACACTGTTTTGTCTGCAGGTGGGGGCGGCCCTTCTACACACCCGTGTGATGCACGTGCGCACAAGCATGCACAAGCTGCACTCTGCTCAAGCTAGAGGGAGAACGTTTTCCCCTACAGGGAGTCCATCTCAGCTCTAAAGCGGGGACGAGTTTATCAGAAACAGCAGAACGCTCATATGAAAACATTCAAAAAGACAGCACAAGACACTGGGTGTGATGCTGAAATGCCAGCCTCCATGTTCCAGCGCAAACCAGTTCACAGAACCACACAGAGGAAGTGCAGATTAAAGACAGCCATGTCCATGCTGCCCCCCCCCCCTCCTCGAGTGAGACACCATCACACAGAGTTTAGCCATGATGCACAAGCAGCCAAAGTCCAAAGGACCAACAGCCATCCCCAACAGCTAATAAACACAAATACATACATAATCAAGAGACCAAACAGGGTGCAGGCATGCAAACATGCACACGAACAAAAATCTTTCCCAGGGAAATATGTAAATAAATCATGTACTTGGTACTCGGTCATTGTGTTTCAATCGCATGTAAAATGATCGTCATTTAATTACTGAGTCACTCTTAGCAGCGCCAGATTGCCTCTGGGACGATGCCCTACTCCTGCATTCCCAGAAGACACTCGCCACAGCCCAGGTCACATGACTTCAGCTCTTACGATGCAAATCAGCTCATATAACATCTCAAAGTTGACGTCATATACATATAAATATTATTTAATTTCTCAGGTCGATACAGGGCAAACACGTTAACGCAATATTAAAATCGGGTCCAAACAGTGAGAGCTTTAAAAATCAGTGCCCACACACAGCCCCACGGTTTCAACTGTGGCAGAAAAACCATTGCCTATTCACTGACCCCAGATCTGTCAGCACGAAACAGGAGCAGCATGCAAGCCAGCCCCATTCACTGAGCCCAAACTGGGCCGCAGGAGACAGGAACAGCATGCATTGTCGGGGTCTTTACTGCACACCCCCGTGGTCATTAGTAAACGTGCTACGTACTTGATTCCACCTCCATGGGCAGTTTCTGTCCAGCGATGGACATAGGGGTCACCTTCCGCTGAGGCACTGGGTCCCCTGGGCTTGTGACAGTGACAGTTGCACTGGTGGTGGAGACGGCCGTAGGCTTCCCATGGGGGGCCGCCCCGGTGCCGGTCGAGGAGGAGATGGGGGATGGGGTGGATGATGATGATGAGGATGAAGAGGACGAGCAGGAGGAAGTCACCCTCACACCTTCGCCCTCAGAGTCTGAGTTATTCACATGCAACGGGTTGGTGAAGCACAGTGCAGTCCTGTGGGGGCTACTGTGGACCTGCAGGGCTGGGGAAGGCGCCTTCTCTACAGAGGGCGTGCCGCCCCAGGCCGCGTGCCCCTTCTCGCGGAGTGGGAGATGATTGGGTCGGGCCGGGACGCCGGGCTCGCCCTCGGGCCGGGAGTCCTGGCTCGGGGAGAGGGCGGGCACGGATGCGACTGAGATCGACGGCGTGGCGCTGAGACCCTGCGGTGTGCCGTTCCCCTGGAAGACCCGCGGGCCCTCCCGCAGCTCCGGCTCCGACCCACGCTCCGGTCGCTCCTCAAAGCCAGCGACCCCCTCCTCACGACGGCCGGCCACACCTCCGGGACCCTTGCTGTAGTTCTCGTTCAGGTCAGGACTCTGGCCCGAAGACGACGACATGACATGTAGCAAAGGCTTGGGGTGGTAGCGGTCGTTGTCCTGCCGCACGTCCGTGACGGTGGGGAAGGCGGAGGGGGGAGACGGGGTGAGGATGGGTGGGACCGGCCGAGGCTCCGGAGCCTGCAGGATTTCCTCCTTCACGTCTCCCTCCATCTGGCAGCTACTGCGGGACAGATGGACGGAAAGTGTTACTGACCTCTTAGTCAATATGCACAACTTTTTAATGCACAAAAATACAGTAATTTATGAAGCATCCCAGCCTGAACAAACAAGCCTGAAAGCCACTACTGGGCAAAATATTTCAGTCTGTCAGTGCAAACATCTAAGCTTCTGTAGTAACACATATTGCCACAAGGTGGCAGTTGTCCATGTCTAGAAAAGGGTATTAAAGAATAAATGTACAAAATGTCCACACCCTAAGGGAAAGACACTACAGGTGGCAGCTTAAATGAGGCACAGAAACAGAGTGACAAGAGTAAAGTACATCCCCAGACATAAGGGGGCCCTGCATTACGGATATTGTGCCTTTGGGATGCAATGCCGCCCTCAGACAGAGAGGGAGCATTCATCAGCTTGACCCAGTTGGCAGCCAGGCCAAGCCGGGACTGATGCGCGTGACCCCGGGTTATGTAAAACGATTGAAGGCGGCTTGGCCCCGCTCCGCTTCCTGTCAGGCAGGGCCAGGAGCGCCTGCACTGCGATGCGGGGCACGGCCGGGGGCCGTACCTGCGGATGCGGGGTGGCTTAGGCGGGGGAGAGTCCCAGCTCTCCTCATCAGAGTTCTGACCCGTTTTCTCCGGACTTCCTTCATCCTGAGGGAAGAGGGGTGGGGGCATTTAAGTAAAATAAATAAATAACTAAATAAAGCCTTCATTCATATTTGTTAATGGTTACAGGTTATGACGCAGTGCTTGTAATCAGAAGGCTGCTGGTTCAAATCCCAGAGCCAGAGTGTGAGCGTAGCTGCACCCGTAATCAAGGCCCCTAACATCACCCACCCACACACACTTCCTCTGTTCTTCAGCAATTCTTCGTCTCGCAACTGTGTACTTTCCTTTTAAATTGTAATAGACAAATATACACACACTCATGTTGTGTAACTGCTTTTAAAGACACTTCCTCTTTTTCAACCCCCCCATCCCCCCCCATCCAATACCCCTGCAGAAAAAGATGTTAACAGATCTTGGCTTGGCTATGACTCAGCGACTGAGGAATCCAGCAGCACCGGAGATACCGTGGGCCCGGCTAACAGATAGCGGCCGCTAACCCCGGCGAGGCAGCCAGGGCCGTGTGACGCGAAACCTCCAATGGCGTCCCAGGCAAGAGCTCCCAGGGAAAAATCCTAATTTAGTTCCCTTCATGTCGGCTTCAATCGAATTCTCCCTTTTGGCCAACATACTAAAAAAGGCAGAATCACAAAAGGACATTTGTGCACTGTGGGGGTGCAGGGACTGAAAAACCTATCCGCAACATTTCCGGAACCAACTTGCACAGTTGTCTGACCTCTAAAGTTTACCATAAATACTAAAAATAAAACCAATACTACTACTACTACTACTACTACTACTACTACTACTACTAATAATAATAATAATAATAATATAATAATAATAATTCAGAGCAAAGCAATGCAAGAGCAGGGGCATGAACTCTGAGACTGGCTCCTCTGCACTGCTGCTTGACCGTTTCAGGGGAACAGTCACAATTCTCTTCCTCAGCTGTGAAGCATGACGCAGTCTGGCAGCATCTATGTTTTTGTCATCCTACTTCTCCAAAACATCACGCAGCCCCATCGCACAAGGACAGTGCAGGTAGCCCCTGCGCCTCAGGTTAAAAACCAGAGGTCATTCCTGCGTTTCAAATGAAAGCTCCCGCAAACTCTGAAACGCTCTATTAAATCTCGTAACAGCTGCGCCACCTTCCCCTTTTATCCTCCACGGGAACTTTTTTTTTTTTTGGACTCGTCGTTTGATCTTTATTTTTTCTCCCCTCTATGCATTTTTTTTTCTTTCCTTACATTATGAGCATAACATCCTCTCTTCTGGTAAGGTTGGCACCCGCATAGATTGCCAGGTATGTTTGGAAATGCAGGAGACACAGAAGCCTGTTCCTCTGTGTGTGTGTGTGTGTGTGTGTGTGTGTGT
>JAABNX020000070.1:24368826-24391626 GCA_015163995.2 Mormyrus lacerda
GTTTCAGGTTAAATGCAGTTTTACAGAATATAGTGTATTTGTTGTAATTTGATGCACTATGATTAAAAAAAAAAAAATAAATAAAAAATTCGGCCCGCACATGGTCACATTTCTTCTCATCCGGCCCTCACCCTAAAATGAGTTTGACACCCCTGCTTTAAATCCAACAAGTTGTCCGGCAAAGGGAGAAAGGGCGTGCTTTGTGATACAGACCCGCGCAGTGTGTAGTGTGGGATTCCATAGATCATACTTTTTAGTTATCCATGTCTGCCTTTGGCCAATCTGCCTCCTGCGGCCTCTGAGTGCCTGTGTAAAATATACCCAGGAAGTGGATTGAATTTGGAATCGCAGATGCTGCTCGTGACCGGATTGCCACTTGCTTTCCGTCATTTCAAACGCATTTCATTAAAAACAAACAAGGTGTCATGGAGGAACAGACAGTGCTATGTGGTTATGGTTACCTGTTGTTTCTGAGGCTCTGGGATTATGGATTGTTTTATTTCCTAGGTGCTGCCTAACCCCAGGGAAGCAGAGGAACAAATATATTTTCTCATCCTAATATCGCTGTCTGCCACAGAGCAGTATTTACTGTTTTCATGGGAATGTGACATAAAAGTCTGTACATGTTCAAGTGTGCCCTATGGCATAAAAGAGTCAATTATGAGGAAAGCTGTAAGAAGTATTACAATCCTCAAATGTGCAAGCAGAATGGAAAATTAGCCAATATAAGCAAAATGTCAGTTTAATTGCTCCCCAGTTTATCTAGCTTTTTACTGACTAGAAAAATTACAGACATATATTAGCTTGCAGCAGTGCAGCTTCAGTACAGGTTTATCATGTACAGTGTTTTTTTTAACATTTTAGGAACTATGAATCAATGTTGTCTAGGATGCTCACAACCCTGAGAAGGACAAGGCTGGTAGATGGATCGATTTGTCTTGGATGCATCAGAGACAGGTGATCTTGTATGTTCTGCTTACAGAACCATCCGGAATTTTCTCTAAAGAAGAAAAATTGCCATTTCCTAGTGCTCTTGAAGGAAACTCCAATAAAGGCATTCATATGATGCTTTAAATTTAATTTTAACAATCTGTGAAATTGTTCAGATGGATGAGTGCATAAAAGAATCCTTTTTACATTCTCACATGATCCTTGACAGATCAGAGGAAAACATTAACGTAGAACAACACGGAATCTGTTCCAGCAATAGCGTTCTGGCTTGGCCTTTGCTCCATGACCAATTCTGATGACCATTATCATTCTCATAATAGCTCTTGATTCAGTTAAACTCGGCATAATACATAGATTTTGCTATTCATTTGTATGTTAACCTATCCACGAGCAGATGTATCTTACACACACCATGTCACTTCAATTATTTGCAGAAAAAAAATGTTTTTCAGTATCTTAGTGACAGGAAATACACTGGTAGATTAAGATTCTAAATTAAATCATCAATAGGACTGAACAAAACAGAGCCTCATTGAAGACAAATTCTTCTCAGTTGCTCTAAGGTTCCATAAAGACTCAAGTAGGGCCCTGAATTACCAGGCCGAAAAAGGGGCTAGGCTTCCTATTTTCCCTAGGTTCTATTTTAATGGTAACAAAACCCTCTTTGAGAGAAGGGCTGATGGCTGGGGAGACGTATTATACCGCCAAGCCGCTGTGAAGGCAGCTAGCTTAAAAAGGCGAAGCAAGGCACTGTGGTCCTCCACGAATGAAAGGGCTGGCATTAAAATTCAGAAGAAAAACCTTAGAGACATCTTAAGCAAGAGAAATCCCTTGGTCCGCCATCTTTTACACAAATAATGGCCATTTCAGGCCAATTAGGAATCAATTCTTTCCAGTTATTAGCCAGAGATTCTGATTATATAAACACTTTGTTCACACCTTGTTGCTGTTTTTACTCTTAATTTTTTTTTTCGCTTCTGCTGGTCATTTCCAGCTATAATGCATTTACCACCTTGTCCTACTGGATGACACTATATTGAAGTTAAGTGTAATGTGATGGGCTAACTGGCAAAGAATAAGGTGACCATGTAGTCCCAAAGTAACACGCATCTAATCACAGTAAGACACAACACTCCTAGCCTTGCATAGTTCTTGCTGTTTAGGGTATAAAATAAGATATCTTATTCCAGGTCATTTGGGGAATCCCATCAATTGCACTGAACATGTGTTAAATTAAACACGAGATGTTTTATGAATGCTCACTATTTGAACATTTGTAGTACTCATTTCACTTCTGTTGCCAAGATAGAGAAGTGGGCTGCCGCCACTGTTCATGGTCACTGCTTGTGAGGCAGGCCTTAGTGATCTGCCACCCTTGTTTGGTTTAGGACCGGATTTCACAATTGCTGGTCGTGAGCAGTCTCTGTTGGGCCAAGGATTTGTAGCAAGGAAACACAGTTTGGTTCATAATGACCCACTGCGTAAAAACAAACCCAATCACAAACTGGGGGAATTCACGACAGATCTTCGGAATTTATGGAAGGGGACCTCCCCCCCTAGGGGGTGAAATATGAAATATACCAATGGGTTTGCACCCCCACCCCCCCACAAGCCGCAACCCCTGGGCCACCGACATGATAGATGATGAATAGCTGGTCGGACCTTGTGGTTGACTCTGAGTACAGTAGGAAGAGGCTACTCTGCTGGACAACAGAATCAGCAGTGGAACAGGACACATGGGAATAGGCCTGTTAAATGGTATGCTGTGGGCAAGTCAGAGGCAGATGTGGGCTTACATTCTTTGGGATACAGATGGTTCCATATTAACCTGCAGCTCCAGGGCACTGCACGCTGGCTGACCCTACGCATTGACCCCAGAACTTGCTCTCACCTGTACAGAATATATACATGTGTCTCTGCCTAGTATCATTCAAAAGCCAAAGAATTCCTTTGTACCAGAAGTTGTATCAATGATAATAAATTATGTCTTCTTGTATGGCGGACATTGTTTTACTATTGTTTTGTCTTTGAGGTAGTTTTTATGTCTTCTTCTACTCTTCCTTGGACAGCCCTTGATTGGCAAATTATGTACAAGGATATGAGAAAAGACATCAGACCTCGATGTCTGCTTGTGTCCCTGATGTCCACCTTGACTGCGATGCTGAGCTCTCCCTTACTCCTCAGCAGCTGTGTTGGCTTCGCCGTTGTGCTGGCCGTCGGTTATTCATAACAGGGACTCAAGAGATGGTTTCATCACTGTGTGGCAATGCGATGGAAAAGCCACTCAAGGGTGCCATAAAAATAGAATTCATCCAGATGTCATTCTGAAATAAAAGAACATTAGTTTGTACCGTGTGTTTATCACCGTGCCTGCGTGCTTCCTAAATTGTCCCCTTGCCACATGATGATGAAGGAACCAGAGGTGGACAGTCCAGGACCAGAAAATAAAAATCCAGAGCAAGATTTTGTTTAAACCATCCAGTTGAGTATAAAGAATCACAGTCACAGAGTACTCTACTGGTTGGTTGAAACAAAATCTTGGTCTGGATTTTTACTTTCTGGACCTGAACTTTACACCTCCGGAAAGAACCAATGCTCAAAACCCACTGAGTACAACAGAAAGCCTACCAAAGGAAAATACTCTTTCTCAGACATTCCTAAGACAGGCTTGGGACACAATGATGACCCGAACATGTCCTGTATTATATTATCCCAGGCATATGTCTGAATTTTTCCCTAGCCGTTGTGAGAACATCCATTCATATCCAAAAAGCTGCCACAAATTTTCCTAGCCACATTAAAACTGGACCTATATTATACTTCCTATGATACTTGCATTTATTTTATAGCCCAGTCCATCTTGTGTTTCTGATACTTGTTTCACTGCCCTGAAACTCCAGGCTTTGATTTCCTCCCAGTGCTGTACATATGGGTATGTTGCTAATTCTCTAAAAGAAAAAAAAACAAATATTAAGTGGCTTTTCTTGGGCAAACTAAGCTCTACGTACCCAACAATGCTGCTTTGATCTGAAAAAGGTTCAGAACAGTTCATCGGCGGTTTCAACACCAGAACACAAAGAAACGTTTCGTTGGGTTGCATCAAGCTAACGACAGCAATCCAGCGAAACGTGTCCAAAATTTCTGAAGCGCTTCTTGAGAAACAAATAGAAGCTCAGGGCCTGGAGCTGAAAATTAGTTGTGCGCTCTGGTGAGGGATTCACATCACGCAACGAGAGAAGGGGAGAAGCCCGGGATGCCTGGCTGCATCTTCTCCTTTCACAGATGACTGGAAACAGGTCAAGCAGACAAGGGAGCCAAGGAAATCTACTCAAGTTCTTTATGCAGACACAATGGCGTAGTCGCGCGGAAGCCACTACCTCAGGTCTGAGCCGAGGGCAGGGAGATGTTTTGCATTGCAGATTGGGTAAGGTTTATATTTACCGATACACCAACCGCAACAAAAATAATCCCTTCCAAGCTCGGGCCATGCAGACAGAATCAGTTGCTTCTTATTACATCATGCTAACGCAGCCTTTCCATCAAGCCTTAAACGTTACTATTACGATGTATGCTAACGGCAGACTGTGCTTTATCCCTTCATTTCTGAGATGAACACAGCCTGTGGGCCGTAGCAGCAGCAGGATTCAGGTAAACACACAAAAGGCGCACCATCAAATATATGTGCTAATTGTTTTAGTACAGGGCTATTCAAATCACAGTCCTCAAGGTCTGAGCACTGCTGATTTTTCAGCCTTTCTTTAATCATGAACCGGGTATGATATGATTATTCAACAACTAAACAACTACCTGGGAAAATGGAAAACAAGGCCTGGATTTAGAATCGATCCCCAGATTTGAAGTGCTGTGTTTTCATGCGTATGTGTATATATATATTTATCCATCCATGCATCCTTCCATGAATCCATTCATTTTTTAACTGTCTATCTCGGTCAGGGTTAAAGGGCCACTGAAATGATAGATGGCAGCCTAATGTAGGGATTCCCAATACCTGCCTGAGGACAGTAATCCACTGGGTCACGGAGTGCTGGGTGTTTTGGGGAGGGGTTGGTTAATTACCAAAAATAAATGATAATTGTTTCGATTTCCTTTGTGTGATCTATCCACATCTGAGAAAATGGAAATGATCTGCAGACAACCCCGCCACAGCTGTTGTTCTGGCCCGTGAAATTTCTGTACGATGTAAACCGGTCTGCAAACATCAAAAGGTTGGGGACCCCTAGCCTAGAGCCCCAGGGCAGAGTACAACCTGGAAGGGACTGTTTCAGTATATAAATTTTTAATAGAATACTACATCTTTTAACATAAAGTGACATAGAGTGACAGAATGATGCATGATGATGTCTTTGCACTGTATCTGATATGTATCTATGCACTTGCTGCTGCTTGCAGGAGTATTTCTCTCTATTATCAATAAATTATATCTCATCTTATACTCTGTGCTGCTCTTTATTAAGCCGGGTGTCTAACGAAACTTGTTGAGTCCCTCCATGTTCTTTTCACTGAATCTCCGTATGCTTCACATAAAACTTGGAGCGTCATCTGACATTTCCATCATAAACTCCCATCCCAGAGGCACCTGAGGGGAAAAAAGTACAACAAGAGGAAATGGAGGCTGACAGGATTTCAATAACAAGGATTTGGATCCATATATCAGTATGTCAGCTTCTTTATTTTGTTTTTTAATCTTCATGATTCTCTCCCAAAGATCATGTCTGGCATTCAGCTGACGACACAGACTCCTGGGAAGCCAATGACAGTTAGCATGTGTTCCTGCAATTCAAAATCCTGTCGCTCTGCTGTTGTTTCATGCTGCGAGACACCGAGCACTAATATATTATAACGTGACACATAACATGCTGAAACTCCCACAGCTAGCGACAAATGACTGGCTCACAGGCACCTGACAGGTCATCAAAGCTGCGGAATACGACTTGCAGTAAGGATGCACCCTAAAAAATATTAAAACCTACCTCCACCTGCGGGCTAGTTGCCAGAACAGCTCTAGAGCGCCCTGATCAGGATAAATAAATACAAATGTCTAACCTCTAGCTTTAGTAGTTTTCAATTTAAAGCAAAAGAAGAACTATTTATTTCAATTTCGCCTGACTTTTACTATCCTGTATGGTTCTTGAAAAGAGTCTTTGGATTTTTTTGGGACGGTTGCTATAAACGTTAAACTTAAATGCAGACCCTACTCTGTCCCATCTTAGATCCTACCACAAAACGCAAGAAGTACATTATACAAAAAATGTCAAGCATTTTGTTTTGCATGTGCACACCCATATGTTTGTATCAGTCTGCCACTGTACGTGTATTTGAGTTTGCATACACGCCATAGGTGTGAACTTCTCTGTCTGTCTTGTGTGTCTGTAAGTCACTAAATCGCATGGGGATTCCAGTCCCGGCACGTGTCAGGCCCTGTAGGCCCCGCAGCAGGACCAGAGCACGGAGCAGCTGAGCTCCGGAATGTTCTCAGACAAGCCTCAACAGCTCTGCTGGGGAGGGAAGGCACGCTCTGAGAAAAAAAAAAACACAGCAATGCCCTGTCCTGCCGACTACATCGTCATACCAACCAGCACTCTGGGAAAAACATATTATGCAACCGTAGGTCCGGACCACATTCCTCCACAGGGTAGACGTATCTAAACCAATTTTCTGCTTTATGTTTTCTTCATTTACATTCGCCAGCCACTCTTTTGAATTCTGGACTGCTGCGTGAGGTACTTTGAAGGTCATTGTATTTTTTTTTTTAAACTCTTATTATAACCTACATAATTCCTAGGAAATGCCTTCAAATGTAGTAGCGTGCAATCACCTATTTTGGATTCTTCAAATATCTTCTCTGGTTTGAAACTCAGCGTTTTGAAATTCTAAGCCTGCTTCAGGGCAACCGTCTTGCGTATTTTAACAATCTTTTAATGTTTTACCATTTTCTTCTACTGGCTCTAATTATGGTTTTACAAATTGAGCAAACAAACAAATAAATCCAGAATCTGCAGCTGGCAGAGATGCAAAATAGTTCAACAGCACCAACACTGAAAACTGGGAAATAAATATCTGCACTTCCCAAGTACCTGTGCAGTGCTGTAATCTTGCCGAATAACGAAAAGAGCCGACCATCATATTTGCCCGATTAATTCTCTTGCCATCGTGCATCACTTTCTCTCAGACACGCTGTGCGTGTGTCTGTAGCCTCTGACCATGCCAGACGCCGTGCACAGTGGGATTACGCGCAAGCTGGGGCTTCTGGGTGTCTTGGCAGAAGTGGTGGCCATAAAGTTCATCTACTGGGAGGCGTATTCATAAATAAAGAGCCGTCTCGCCGTTTCTGCCAGAGCTCAGACGAGGTTGAACGTGTGCTGTTTCTTTAACGGGATGAACGGTGAAAAGACACCTGAGGGAGAGCGTCAAACCGGTCACTGCTGCGACTGTCAGCTCTGGATCCTTCTCTCCCTATTCTATTATGCAGCCATTTTGTAATCTGTTAAATAGATCATATTTTTTCCCTAAAGTGATGTACAATCCTAATTTTTCTATGTTTTCCCAAACATTTCAATGAAATATTAAAGTGAAGTGCAACGGTACAACGGCGTGGCCGTGCCTCAGTTTGCAAGGGATAGAAATAGAAAGAAAGGAACCACAGAGACATCCCTAAGCACCACAAACAGCATCAGTATATTTTAATATACTGCAAATTAGCAATTGCAAATTAGCAATTAAGCCCACAATGTCACATTTGAATATAGTGAGATGAGGTGTAATTCTGGTACTAGGTCTGGGATTATATACACACATAGGGGGGTGGAGTTCCCAAATTTAGGGAGACTCCAGGTGGGGCCAACTCTTACAGCAGCTGCGGGGGTTTATAAAATGACATGTGTTGCTTTCTTAAGCCTGAGAATTACTACAGAGGAACATATTCAAAACAGCTATCCCCGCGTAAGCCAGGTCCACCTTGCAATTTTGTCAGATATAGACGCATGAGTTACAATAATGCCAGACTCAATCTGTTTTTTTTTTTATTATTATTATTTGTGCATCTTAACATTGTCCTTCAATAGCAAAAAGAGATTCCCACTGACCTGTGTTGCGATAACAAATTGCAAACAGCGGTACATGTCCATCAAAGGTGATGAGGAACCCGGATGCAACAGACACAATGAACAAACAGATCAAAGGAGACCAAAATTAAAGAAAATCGTTTACAACATACAGGGGGAGTCAGGCACATTTGCATAAGCACATCAGCACTGCCAGAAAAGAAGATTAAGAATCCGGAGCCTCGTATCTTTTTCATTGGACTCAAAGTTAATGCAAAATAAAGGCATCTGTTCCCTTTGGACAACAGAACTAAATGCTGACTGTGAAGAGGCCTGCCTTTGTTCAGAGTAAATATCTGACAGTCAGTAATCCAGTACTCTGCTGGCCTGAGTTTGTGTACTAAAGCCTCAATGCTACTTACACTGACATATGTGAAGAGAACAAAGGAATTTTCTGGGAAAGGCATCATCTCTAGCAGATAAATGTAATAATGGTAATTTTACAGTAAGCCTGAGAGAAATTATATTATCGGGATGGCAGCAGTACTAACTTCGCAGTTTAATGGTGTGATTAGTATTCTTAAATGTAAAGTAATTAAAAACTTGAATACAATATTAAACATGCCAATAAGTAAATTAACATGACTTAACATCATCAAACCGTACTGATTCGCACTGCTCAGTTTGTCGACCGTCATTAAGTAAACACAGATATTCTGGAGAAATACAACGTAATTTAAATTATTTGTTAAATTTACTATTATATCACTACTACATTTCAAAATCGATGTTCAGTTTTTTCCGACGTTGAAGGCCAGTAATATTTAGAAATGGAAAGGTAGCGAATAACCGCCTCACACAATGGTTAATGAGCTGTAATATCTTTTTTAACAGGGCATTTATCCCGAATCTCTTCCCGTTTTAAAAATGCAGCTCACCTTCATAACACACCCTTTTGCTGGGACCATATTTCTCTGATATGAGGATCCCGGCTGCTTCCTGTTAGGAAAACAATGGGAACCGCGCTTACACGGCGCAACAAACCAAGCATCATAAACCATGAGCGCTACCGTGTGGAGGAAAGAAATAAACGACGTGCAAGTGAATGTTTGCAGAAGAAAGCTTGCAGTTTCTGAGGCAGCTGAAATATTTTATGATGCTGTATATATAAAATCGTTTTATACCAGAAGTGTATCGCTGAACTTGGTAAGTAGCCCGAATTGTTTCAGAATGTTATGTGTCATGTTATATCTGAATGTCTCCCAAGTAATTATATAAAAAAGAATGATCTTTAAAATATTTCTTTTTTTTTTTTTAACATAAAAGTTACTCGAGACCGAATATCAGGAAGTTTATTTTTGCTCTGCTTCTACACCTTTCATTGCGTCCCTGTCAGGTGACAGAAGTAGCGATCGCGTTCGAAATACCGTTCTCCGGGAGTGACGACTGGACTAGCCAATCGGAGTGCTGGCGATCTCAGAGAGGCGGGATCTCCTTGGTAATTCAGCCTGTCATGTGTAACGCCTGCTGGGCACTGAATTGGGGCGAAAGAAGGAGCAGCTGGGAGGTTCCTTATGGAGCGCTTTGCCCTTTGCACTTGCGTGAAAAACCTACACTATCAATATTCGAGTGAGCATCAAAAAAGGACTACTTACATTACCATGTTGCATATAGTACTTACATGTGAATCGATGTGTTTCTGACATGTCCTCATAGCATTCTTTTGCTCACGTATTGCTGACAGCGCAGTTGTGGTCAATATATAAACGCATATGCTTAACTTAAAGAAAACCTTCGATCTTCAGAAAGATGTGTTTTTGCATATTTTGAGAAACGACAGCTCAACGGGAAAGGTGAAAGGCAAGTACTTAAGTCAATACTTATTTCAAAAGCAAAAGTTTTACTTTCGTCTTCGGTTTGCTAATTAGGCACATTATGTAAATGATATCATGTATATAGTCTGTAATACGCACTTAGAGATTTTAACCATCGCAAGTGAATTGTGGCTGCATCCTAATCTTTACGTAGTATGCAGGTAGTGATTTGATTTGGACCTGTGATTTAATGTTTTGACTCTACTTACGTAGCAAAGACAAATGGGAGAATCCACAACGTTGAGAGTGATGGGGGCGTCTTATATTCCTGGAAAGTATGTCAACATTTCCCAGTCCATTTAAAACTGTTTTTTGACTATCATTATCACAAAAATGTTTCTTGAGTTGTACACGTTTCCTAACAGGAAACGCCTGGGACGACCAGAATAGGGAAATATGATCTCAACACGAAGGAGCTTAAGGTATGGGGTGAAGGACTAGGTGTCTTTCTCATGAGGACATGGAGCATGAGAGTAAATTATCTTTTTGTCTCTTGTCAGCTTCTCTATGTTTTTGATGAGGATGTGTTGGTCAGTAGCTGCTCACTCAACAAGGAGGAGACTCTACTGGGTAGGCACCTTCTCTGGGGATGAACAGTTTTCTTTGGGCTAATAAAATTATTCTGATTCTGATTCTGAGTTAGTTGTACCTGGATCAGTCTCTCCCTGTTTGGTTTTTTTTTCAAAATGATTCTTATTGCTTACCAGCCCAGAGTGTTTTTCATTTTTTGTTTTATAAGTAGACATGCTGGGAAGTATAATGGTGATCTATGGCTTTTTTACAGCCGTCAGTCTCTCACAGAGGTCAAAGAAGGAGGGTCACCTGAGACCTGGTATGTTCTGTCATCCTGTTACTCTGGCGATGCCATAAATACTGCAATATGGTACACAGTGGAACTTCATATCTTTGAAGTAGTGCAGGCAAGGTGATCAGATCTGTGTTGATTACTTATAAACCTGAATTCTTCTGTTTTTCAGTTCCAAAGTGTCTCACACTGCTCATTGAGATACAGCCGATAAACAACACCAAGGTTTTGAAGGCTGTCGACTGCACTGTCAGAGTGCAGGTACCGAAATTTGTGGCATAGATCCCAGCAAAATGAAAGCCATTTTATGTCAAGCACTCTAGTTCCATCGCTTGACACAAGATATGTCAGTTGACATTTATAGCCCACTCTGTAAAATTTTAATTATCACATCCGTAATGCACTGTCTCAGAGTGTGAATATGACTTGGTGGTGTTTAACATTTACCTCATAGGCTAATTAGCCGTCATAATGTATCACTGTGCCTTCAATACTTTAGAAATGATTTTTAAAAATATTTCTGCATCAAGTTTCTGTATCCTGAGCCTGGGAAGAGATTAGTGACTGAAAGCCACCTGTTGCTGATGGTGGAAGATGGATGTAAGTGACATTGTTGCTGTGGTTTCTTGTCACTTGCAAATATTTCATCGTAATCCTTACATTACTCCTGCCCATTAATGTAGAGCTTCTGGACAAATAGCATATAAGACATCTCTGTTGGTTATAAAGATGCTTATGCTTGCACGGTTCCTCTTCTCCCATATTCCAGATGTTGAGCAGTTCCATATCCCCCTGACAAAACTAGAGGGCTATAGAGTGGTAAGTTCTCTGCAGTAGAAGGATTAGTTGTCTTATTTTGCTGCTCAGATATTGTAGAAATGCCTCCTGGGTTGCTTCTGGAAACGTTCCATTCCACGGGAAGTTAAGATGGGGAAATTTTGGAAATATTCCATGTTGGAAACTTTCCATTGGAATTAACTGGAATATATGGGAATTGATGGGAAAATTCCCAGAATTTTGCAACCCTAGCTGATTCGTGTTGAGAGAGTTCATTTCCTGTGCAAATTTGATGATCCCATCCATATGTCCTGTTTCAGGTGATTCAGAACCCAGAACGTCTGGCAAAAGATAGGATTGCAGAGGAACTCTCTTGGGTGCAGTGGGATGGAGAGACACAAAGACTATTTTGCATCAGCTCCAGGGTATACAAATCCATACACATTTAAGGCTGGTTCTTACTTCTCTGCATGTGTAACAGTGGATGTGTTTGCTTGAATGCTTATGACGCAATTGATGTCATTGTGCAGGTCCGTGGACAAACACTTGATGCACTCCAATTTCTCTTCATGCAGCGGTGTACGCGCAGCTCTGGGTACACTGTGCATGATCAAATCACTTTAAATACCAACATGGATGCTTTCCGTGAGCGTTGGTGTAGTTTGCAGACCCTACAGACTACTTACAAGGCAACATATATGTAAATGCGTGTGCATAGTTGTCTTGAATTGAAAATCTCACGCCAGCCATCTGACTTTGTCTGAATTTGTAAATCGTAGAGAAATGGGAATAAACATCACTGCTGTGGTGTGTGTGCAGGGAAAATCAGAATAGTAATTCATATTATTATTATTTTATTATTAATCAATGAAAATATAAATACAACATGTTGTGTGCATGTATGTGACTTGACCGGAGAATTAGAATTAGAATTTGGTGATCAGTGGTCATTGTTAACACACCACAGCACAGCACACAGTGCGCAACAATGAAATGTGTCCTCTGCATTTAACCCATATGTGACTTTTGTGACATAGCAGGGGGCTGCTAATTTAGCGCCCGGGGAGCAGTGCTTGGGGACGGTACCTTGCTCAAGGTACCTCAGAACTACGAATGTTTCCCTGTACACTTATGCAGAGTGAATACGCGAGTGTTGTGTTTGTGCGGGGAAGTATGAACCAGCCTTTTTAGTGCTGAGATCAGTGATGACCTTTAAAAAGCAGAGACGTTCATTGTTCTTTTTGTATAGTTTCTGTTTCCTCCTAATTCGTAATGTTTGTTCCCTTTTTTTTGTTGATGTTGCATTATTATTTTTGTCGCTATGTTTTTTTTTTTTTTTTTATTCAGGAAAGGCCCATAGTAAAATGTCTGCAGTTTTACCCTGACTGCAACTGTGAAACTGTGGTGAGTCTTGCCTATTTTGCTCCTACAAAAAATTTTAATCTTTGACGGTCTAAACTCAGCATCTTTAGAAAGAGGAATTAGCAATTGTTGTTGGCATTCATGCAAAGTTTTGGTTTATGTTTTATTAAGTTTGAGCTCCCCGTGGACTTGGCTACCAATCCCTTCGTGTCTATGAGGTAAATTCAGTTTGATGGTCACCTAGCTACTGGTAATGTTGCTCAACAAATGTTCATTTGCCTTATGAAGTATTATGGAGGAACACATACTGTAAAGGTGCAATCTGAAGCAGCAGATTCCTGTGCTGAAAATTAATGTAGTCATAAAAAAGTGTAACTTGGATAAAGAAGTACAAGTTATTATAGACACTTCTGCATTCTGATTTCTTGGCTTTTGATGTTGTGTGAATTTCTGTTCAGGTCTTGTGGCTTTTCTGAGATTGCAGCCTGTATCTGACTTCTAGGTTTGTTAACTTGGGCTATGACTATTACAAAGATGACAAAGTGGAAGATGAGGGGTTGAACTTGGTTGTGCTCACGAGCAAAACAGGTCAGTGCTGTCCCTGCTCTTCTTTGGAAGAGGATCTGTCAGCTGTCGCACGTAAATTTCAATGCAGTTTCACGGTTTTTGTTTTACTTTCACGTCCTTCACACATTCACTGAACCCGGCTCATGAAACCTCCAGAAAGTAAGTGTTAATGCTAAACGGCCACTCATGTGGCTCAGCGCAATCAGAGTGATGAGAAGATAGAAATCACAATGAGCCGTTCCTGCCGTGATCATTCACTGACGAATTCTGATTCCAGAATCCAAGCACTTTCACTCTCACTGTAATTGATGTGATTGCTTTTTAGCATCGCTGGGGCGCCTCTTTAGGGTGAGGGTTGGCTGCATAGAAACTTTATTCTGAAAATGCATAGTAAATGTTCAGTAGCTTAGTGACAGACAGAGCATTACTTGATTGAATATTCCAGAAATTGATTTTATAAAATGCTGGAGTAAGAGATTGTGATTTCCTTCTGGGGGAGGGGGGTGGGTTTCCAGAAACAGTTTTACCGTGTCAAGAATTTAATCTTGCATTTAACCCCTCCCACAGGGAGCATGTGCATGTGCTACAGTCAGCATCTCTGTGCTAACGAGGACATTACGTACACAATCGCATTTGTGCACAGAGGTACGTAACGAGGACATTACGTACACGATCGCATTTGTGCACAGAGGTACGTAATGAGGACATTACGTACACGATCGCATTTGTGCACAGAGGTACGTAAGGAGGACTTTATGTACACGATCACATTTGTGCACAGAGGTACGTAAGGAGGACATTACGTACACGATCACATTTGTGCACAGAGGTACGTAAGGAGGACATTACGTACACGATCGCATTTGTGCACAGAGGTACGTAAGGAGGACATTATGTACACGATCGCATTTGTGCACAGAGGTACGTAACGAGGACATTACGTACACGATCGCATTTGTGCACAGAGGTACATGGGTGTCTGCAGCTCAGTGGTAGCTTAGTCCATTTCTCACATTAGGTGATAATTTAACACATCTACCTTGCATGTGAAGATGCAATTTTTGTGACTGGCATCTTCCAGTACCTGCGGTATTAGTGATGGTGAATATTATGTTTATATATGTGCCTTAATCCTATTTCCAGTCTTGGTTACTGTGAAATGGACAAAGCATTGTGATATTGACATCTCCACAGCTAGGTTTGGGTGGTGTCTGATGCCATCATATGTCCAAACATTATACCGCACTATACAATATTTTGGAGGCGTTTTCAAAATCAATGCTATTCCGATATTTTGAAATCTTGCCTAAAAAATTGTCAGAGGGGAGGGGAATCACCAAAATATCGTGATATATCGTAGTACCATAATAAACTCCAAGCCTATCCACAGCTGTGTAAGTCATACTGAATAAGTGTGTATAGAAACATGTGTGTACTAGGTCAGGGGATGCAATGGTATGCACACGTACAAATGTACTATGTGAGCTAGCACTCCTCTTCTTATAGGCTACAGTAGGACCTACACTGTGGCCCGAGAAGAAGGCTTTACCTTCAGCTCCAGAATACTCTTCTTTCAACTGGGTAAGTAGGCTCTGGTTCCCAGGCTCTGGTTCCCCGGCTCTGGTTCCCAGACTCATGTGTCCAGGCTCTCGTCCCCAGCCGTTTTACAGTTTAGCATGGTCAATAAAAGCACTTCTTCCATGACTTTAGTCTGACTGACTGATTGCAGACCCATGTTTCTCCCAGGATACTACATTGTGGTGTACTTGGCTGATTGCTTCCTGCACCTGATCAATGCCAGGCATCAAGACCTACCATGTTACAGCCTCTTCCTCTCAGGTGAAGCAAAGTCATTTGTTGCCTATTTCAAGGTGCACATTTCCTTGTTTTTGTTGCATATAGAATGAGGTTGTACGACATTAATGGAGAGGACGCATATAAAGCTTAATCGTGTCTCCGTAGGTACTTAAGGGTATACCCAGACTTGGCCCGGTTGCCTTGTACCGTACCCGGTGACAACTGTACCTCCTCCCCACTCCCCTGCTGGTCTATGGTCACATTGCACTTAAAGTTCTGGGCTCAAGCAAACTTTTGTCATCACTGTGCAACATTTCCTGTTTATTTTCTGGCATATTTGGGTGTAATTACACATGGCCCAGAAAAATTTATCAAATATGCAATGCAACAATTTTCATTCAGTTGTGCTGCATATTTAAAGATATTCTTGTATTTTGCTAGATATCAGAATTTTTGTGTTGCATCTAGTTGTTCCTGGGTACTCTCATCAGTCCAAATTTCCAATAAATACTGTACCTCTGCAATAGACCAAAGTGATCCCTTTGCCGCAGTGTTTGTTAATTTGTGCCTACCCGATCTGTACAACCTACCTGATCCATTCCTTTCAGGTGTATAGTGTACATGTGTGCATGCATGTGCTAGTCACATCACTGATGTCATGTCGTGTCATGCCGTGTTTGGACATGGTTAGCAATCACACTGGAGGCCTACCGTGCCTGAGTCCAACTGAACTGTGCCCAGGCCCACCTCTTCAAGCAGATGTACCAGGCATGGTACAGATCACCTAGTATCAGTACACCCTCAAGAGGCTCAAGAGGTGTTGGTGTTGACTTAGTGTTATTATATGAATTATGTCACCTCACATGACATTTCAGGTCAGTTAGGTGCAAGTTAAGTGTCTGTCGAGTTTAATGAAATCTGTCCCTCAAGGACTGGACTTTGACCTGAGGAATTTGGGTGATAATACCATTTGTTCCCTGGTCTGGTGTATTCTTGATATTTAAAGGGCATATAGCTGTAGATCACATGACTCAGGACGTTCTGGTACATTATAACTATTTACTTTGGGCCTTCAGGTGCCAGTGCCAGGTTGGGTCCACTGTCCCCAGGCTGCCTGGTTCTGCCTTTTCCCTGGGCCACCTTTTTGGACCCGCACATGGGATGCATGTTCTGGGCTGATCTTAGCAGTCCAGTCCTACTGCAGCTGTTACGGCAGCCTGGCCCGGATGCTCAGCGGTTGGCTGCGCTGCACTGCCTGCTGGGATACATGGGCTCCGACCCTGAGATGGAAAGGCAGGTGAGGTCAAGCAGAGGGTCAGTCCTGTGTGGGTTCCTGTCTGGAGGCAGGGTTATAAAAAAGGATGGTAATCATGTCATCTGTGATTGGCTGCTTTGTGATTGCAGCCTCTGGCAGACCCAATCAGGTTCTGGTATGCTGCCCAGGCATGACGGGCCACAGTCTGCTCAACTGGCTCGTTGTTCCACACAGGTTGTAGACTGGATCTGTGAGAGTGTGATGCCCCTTGAATTGTTCGATCAGATCCAGGAGTTCATGTTGGGTGAGCAACCGGAGCATCCCAATGACCTCCTCTGGCATCGTTGCTTGATTGTCAATAAGATAAATGCTCTTGCTCATCCGCACTATCAACAACAGCCTCGCTGTACAGAACGATATACGAGCAGTCTCCTAGTCTGGACAACGTGGAAGTTCTGCCATATTCATCTCTGTTTGAGAAGAAGGTGAGGGCTTGGCCTGAAGGGGTTTGATGTCTGTTCTCCTACCTTGTAACTGTTTCATTAATGTCCTTATTTGGATATTACCATGCATAATATTCATAGATTAAATCAGTCTCTTCAAACCTTCAAATCTCTGTAACCTACAAACTGGTGGCAGTAGCACATGACCTCGTAAAGTCTGTGGGTGACGCGTCATACTCAAATCACACAAACATCTAACAAAAATTGACATTTGACTTTGCCCCAGGGAGGAAAACAAGATACGTTTTTGATATTGAAATCCACAAAGAGCATTTGATTTGATGCACTAAGCACCCACAGAGTCTGTTTATACTTGCTCAGTGATTTTTACCCCAAACACCATTTGAAGCAGTGGATGCTTTCAGGACCTGTCTGATGGCCTGAAGCTCATTCCAGGGGTGAGGTTCACCTCCGACCTTCTTCCTCCACCCTTGTTTAGGGGAAAGGTGAGGTTTACCTGGGTTCAGTTGGTGTGTGGCTATTAAACTTTTTTAAAATTCATACATTTTCCATGGAACAGCTGTTTAATCTTAATCTTGTTTTATTGACTCTTAGATCAAATAGAAACATTCAAAATAAAACTGGAAACATAATTTTATGAGTTCTAGCCTAAACTTGCCTTTTGTGGTTCTGTTCGGAAAGGCCCAGAATCTCCAGGGATACTGGGAAGAGCTGCAGTGGAACACAGAGAGGATGAAATACTTTGAGGCTGTCCCAAACCCGCGGTTCAGAACCTCAGCAATGCGGGAAGAGTGGACCAGGCTGCAGGCTGAGCTGGTGAGGGACTGGGGAACCTGTAGTACTGGCGTCGCGTACTACATGTTACATACAGATATATTCCAGCCTTTTATTCTGCTGACCATGTCTGCTGTAGGCTTTGCAAGAACATTTGTCCCACCTTTTGTCCATTAAAAAGTTAAATGCTGCTGAAAAGATCACAAATGGGAAGGCCGCACGCCCCTTTTCCCATGTAGAGGAAGTGGAGACATTGGGTGTTTCTGTCATATTTTCTTTGCCCCCAGATGCTGGAGGGGAAGAAACCTTCACAACCTTTACGTGGCATAGAGGAAAACACCAAAAAGTAGGTGGTGCGCGGCGTGCGGGGCGTGAGGCATGCATGAGGAAGTGAGAGTGCAGAGATGATGGCTGACAGGGTGAAGGACACTGCAGAAGAGCCGCTCTGGTTGAGGGTTACTGCTGTAATCACTTCAGTACACTGAAGCGGATCCACCAACCAACTGCTGTTAAGATATACAGAACACTGATACAGTTTGTTAGTCATTGTACTTCCCGTGCTATATGGTGATGCCAGAGGGTGACATTTATCAGAAAAGATTCTTTACTTAGTGTGATATCTGGATGTGTAACCATGGTGATCAGCATTTATAATTCTGGTTGAAATTCCAGCTTTTAAGACATTTCTCTGTCACGTTGCTCCCGCAGAGTCTTATCTTTAGTGGACACCTGGCAGTCAGGTGAGACTTGCCTCCGGAATCGGCATACTGGCACGGCACACGCTGACAAAGCCAGGCCAGAGTCTTTCGGTTCCTTTTAGTTTTGAAATGTCAACAGCAGCAGGAAGCTCGATTTCCTGTTTGAATCCCTGGAGAACACTGCTGTTGTGTCACTGGGGAAATACTTAACTGGAATTTATAACTTCTAAGTAATAAAAACTGCAAGTCACTTAAGCCGAGTAACTAAGTATGCGGGGGAGGCTGCACAGTATATTTATTACTGAATTATGAAATGGCTTCCTGTGTCTCAGATAAGAAGGTAGTTCCTCTGTTCCACAACGAAGATCACCAGCAGAGGGCGCTGATAGGACTGGTAAGTTTTTAGTATTAATTGTTTCACAATGTTGGTAAATTAACATTCTGGACATTCATCTGCAGTAGGACTGACTGCCACTGTATGGAGGCACCAGTAAGCAGTATATTATTGCTTGTCCCAAAGTTCTCCTCAGGACTGAGAACAAGGGTTTCTCACTTTCTGGAGGACAACTTCAGCATGTATATCACTGTGGTTGAACTCAGAATGGAAGAACCCTATTTTTTGCATTGGCACGTGATGTTTTATCTTTGCTGTTGCTGTTTTAGATGGTGGACAAACTGAGAGAACACATGAACCGCCACTTGCCCCGTCTAGGGAAGAAAAAGATCGAGAGGCTGGTTGTTAGCTATGTGGCTAACCTGGTCAGTACTCTTTCATTGTCATAACATAAACTTTATTAATCCTATAGCAAAATTTTTGTTCGCACAGCAGCAAAGGTACGTAAAGTGCAGACAAACACATATTTACTCTTCTGTATCTGAATTAACCTGCTAACGGTTTTAACCTCATACTTTCACCTTCTAATGCCCTCCAGGTCGCCTCCTGTTAGTGGTTATCATAAATATGATATTCAGTGCAGCAAATGAATGCGTGTAATTGGCGTAACATCCTTCATGTCTGGGGATGAAACGAGAGTGTCTGTGATGTCGTGCTGTGAGAGCAGCTGGGTCCTTCAAAGGGAAGCGATTGGCCCAACAATCAGGGCAGATGGGTCAGACTGTAAAGAGCATATGGAGACAGCCATGGGAAGTGGGTGTCACGCTAATGTAACACCCATTTCCTCTGACTTTGGTGGAGATGGAATAGAATAGTGTGTATCTGTGTAGCACCGGTTTATCCCAGCCCTACAAGGGTTTAACCAATGGGATGTCAGGGTTCAGTCTGAGTTTCCAACATGACCCTTGTTGACCTCTAAACTCTCTTTCTCACCTAGCTAAAGCTGGTCAGGCACCTACTGGAAACCTTATGGGGGAAAAACAAGCTGGAACTGGGGGTCCTGTCTGTGTAAGTGCGTGACGACCAGCTGTTGGGGGTGGGTGGGGGTGGGTGGTTGCCCTCGGGCTGGTCTTTTGTGTGATTCTTCTCTGTGCATCTCTGTCCCAGGGCACAGCAGGGCAGTGCCTCAGAGTGGGCTGTCTTCCATATGATGACACGCATCCTGGAGGCCACAGCTGGGCTCTGCCTGCCTCTCCCCCCAGGTAAGATCACCACCCACCCATCCTCAACTGAAATCGTCTGGTGAATATACACATACTGTGAGTCCACAGCAAGCCTCCCATCCCTCTTTGATTGTGACTCAACTGGTTGGTTGAAACAAAATCTTGGTCTGGATAAACTGTCCACCACTAACTTTTGACTTGCATGTCATTATACTTGACGGTATAAGGAAAAACATTTTGCTGGTTTCAGTGCTTCCCAATAAAGCGCGACTGTCTTGCTGCAGGATACCACACCCTGCTTAGCGTGCTGGGAATACGCTCCCTCCCCCGGTACACCTTCATGCAGTACGTGGACCACGGCCTGCTGCAGCTGACCGAGCCCTTCATCTCGCGCCTCATGACAGGTACTGTAGGCCTCTCTCTACGCAAACGCACGCTCGCCCCATTAAGGTACATGTGATCTGTATATATTTCTGTAATATCCCTGCGATGGGTTGCCGTCCCATCCTGGGTTATTCCCGGCCGTGTGCCTGCAGTTTCTGGGATAGACTCCCAAATTCCTGCGACCCTGCATAGGACAAGTGAATATAGAAGACGGATGGATGGATATCGTCGCGGGGATTCCTCTGGGTGCTCTGGTGTTCCCCCACAGTCCAAAAACATCCTTTAGGCTAACTGGAGTCACCAAATTGCCCGTAGGTGTGCATGTGTGAGTGAGTGAATCGTGTGTGAGTGTACGGTATATGTGAGTGTACGGTGTGTAAGTGAATGGCATGTGAGTGTGCCCAGCGATAGGTTGGCTCCCCCTCCTGGTTTGTTCCCTACCTTGCGCCCATAGCCTCACCGTGACTCTGAATAAGAGTAGCAGTTACAGAAAATAGTTGGATGGATGGATTTCCGCAGTGTGGTGATTGAGAGGGCTATACATATTTAGTTTTTTGGCATGCCGTTGGTATTATTTATGACCGAAATTACTACTTTAATTTCAGCTCTGAAAAATGCACCGTTTATACAAACTTTCATTGAGGGTTTTTTGGGAAACGGCTGTATTTAGTGATTTTCTTCCAGTAAACCCTTGAAGCTAATTGCACCCAAGGGTAGGGCTATACCTGGAATAGCTGAAGATTTGATTCGAAATCCCGCACTGTTTGTGCATTTCTTCAGATCTGGACAACAGCCCTGACAACGAAGGGCTGAAATTTAGCATCATGAAGAGGCTTCCAGAGGTAATGAGTTTTTAACAGCTGCTTCATGTCCAACAGCAAAGACAAACAAACAAATCCTGGAATAAAACAACATGTCTCTTAATGCTTTTGTGCAATTGTAAATGCCAGATTAATGGGCTGTTTTTTTTCTTTAAATGTGGGGGTGCTTTGCCAGGGTTTTTTTCTGGGTAAGAAATACCAGATACCTTGTAAATTTAACATCTGGTCATCTTCAGCATTTGATAAAGTGGTTTCAGTTGACCTTTTCTTAAACTGGCGCTGATGGGGCCAGATCTTCCATTACTAGGTTGTGATGACTGTGAAAGAATGTTACCCACTTCTTATCCCAAGTGTGTTGCTTTCAGTCAATGGAGCAGAAGATCTGTCAGCTCTGGGACCATCCCATCACTTCTGCCAGCATATGCAGGGGCTATGTCAAAGAACTGCTTGAAAAACGCAAGACCAAAGTAACAATTGCTGCCATCCACTCTCTGCTTTTTAAAAATGAATTTGTTAGCCTTTGAGGTACAGAGCTGAAAAATAATGTTTGACACCCTTCTAGGGCACTACGTTTTTGGACAGAGAGAAGTCAAGCTTCTCCCCAGAATTCCTGCCTCTCACCTTTTTGGCCAAGATTCTCGCCGAAGTAGAAAGTCAAGGTAAGCGGTATTTTCTGTAGCATCCGTCCAAATATCACTTTGTTTATTGAGTGCCTGTAAATATGCTTTGCAGCTCTGAACCCATTTGAAGGGCAGGAGAATGTGGACGCCAAGTTTGTGGAGGAGACTGCACTGAAGCAGACCATGGTCCTACTTGGTTTGGAGGACAAGTGAAGATGAAACTACCAGGCAATGATACCAGCGCTAGAAAGCATGTTGGTTACTGGTCACAATAGAGGTGACACACTTTAGGAACCAGGTGCCAGCTATGGATGGCTGTACCGTTGATGCATCATTATGTAACTATGGAAACAAAAGCTTTTGTTTATGAACCAGCTACACAAAAACTACTTCACTCTCATCATCTGTACGTGCAATTAAAGTCAATTTGTCTTTATTATTCGATGCTGTCCTCCATAAATACCTTATAAATTTAGATTTCCCACATGAAGTCATAATATGCATCTTCTAGAATAACAAACTAGGAAAAAAGGGATTTTTCTAAGACGTGTAATATTTCTGTGCAACTTTCCGCTAATTTAAATAGTATCTTTTCAGCCTTATTACGACCATATTTCAGCAGGCCCCGTGTTTATTGTAAGTGTTTGTTCTCCATGTTCAGTTGGCGGAACATGCCTCTGAGTGCTGCTGTAAAACATGATCTTCCTGGACTTTTGAAATGCATTTATTCCTAAGCCAATGAAAACGCAAGTGGCTTCTCTGGGGGTGTGTGTCTTGCCCCCCCCCTTTGTGAGCATCTGAGTGCATACTGACTGCTCGCCTTGGCTTCCTAACTGAGATCCCTTGTAAAAGATCTTTCCAGTGTTGCTTGACATTGTTATTGGTGAGACTGGAAAAAAGTATAGTGGCATAACATGGGAAAAAAATTACAACACAGTGCCTTTGGAAGAATTGTATACTTCATTATATATTGTGTGTGTGTGTGTGTGTGTGTGTGTGTGTGTATATATATATATATATATATATATATATA
>JAABNX020000070.1:24391726-24412316 GCA_015163995.2 Mormyrus lacerda
AGAATTGTATACTTAATTATATATTGTGTGTGTGTGTGTGTGTGTGTGTGTGTGTGTATATATATATATATATATATATATATATATATATATATACATACACACACACACTTAATACAGGAATGGGTGTGGCTCTTTGCCAGTGGGTGGCTCTAGGTCATGATAGGGGTGTTGGTGCTGGTTGGCGTTTGGGCCTATATCTCAATGGGCTTGGGTTCAGGCTTGCGGATGTGCCTCATGTTGCTGCCCAGCTCAGTGGGTTTGAAGGGGGCCAGGGCTCCATAGGGCCGAGGCAGGGGGAGCTCGGCCCCCTGGGGAAGGTAGGAGTTGGGCCGTGGCTCGGCCGTGGTGTATGTGCCGTCGGGGAGCTGGTTCCTCTTCTCCTCTTCCATGAGCTGTGAGAAGGCAGGGAGCACATTTCAGAGCTGAAACGCGGGGTGGTGCGTAGGACGTCTTTTGGTTAATAGAACATCCTTATTCATCTGACAATCTGACCTTTGTCCAGAGGTGGACATTTCAGGTCCAGAAAGTAAAAATCCAAACCAGGATTTTGTTTCAACCAACTAGTTGTGTACTCTGTGGCTCTTTATGTTCAACTGATCGGTTGAAACAAAATCCTGGTCTGGATTTTTACTTTCTGGACCTGAAATGTCCACCTCTGCCTTTGTCTCAGGATAAGACAACAGTACTGTGAATTCTATTTGAGATTACTAGCTATTCATTCTGCATGTTGTGGAAAAAATGAATAAAAAATACAATGAAAATGCATTATTCCGTAGCATGTGTGGCCTGTGAGTTTCTCCTCACCCTGGCCCTCTCCTGGAGGACTGCCTTGCGATGGTGCTTATCACTCTGGGCACGCTGCCACTCTAACTCCATGTCGGCCGAGGGAGGCAGGCCCTGTTCCAGCCGTCTGCAGCAGGAGTCCAGATGGTGTTCCCTGTTCTTCAGCTCCTGCTGCAGGGCCATGGCAGTGGCTTGCTGCATGGACAGCTCCGACAGCAATGCCATCATCTTCCGCGTCGTGTCTTTGATACGCCCCTGCACCTTATTTACCTGTTAGGGGGGGAGCGAGGGCCCAACCCAGTGGGAGAACGTGCACGTATGATGCAATGGAGATGGTAACGAGTATGAAGAGGAGACCTTACCTTTTTGGCTAGATCCAGCGTGTCCTGCTTGCCGTTCTCTGCTTTGGCCTGAATTCTCTCGCAGAGCCGGGTTACTTGTTCGTACAGCAGCTCCTTCTCCAGCAGCTGACTCTCCTGCTTTGCCAGATGTTCCTCCAGCTAACCAAAGAGGCAGCTTTAAAATGTCTGAACAAAAAACCACTGTTGCTTCACATTGGGTCATAGTATATTAAGCATGCTTTCAGGTGAGTAACCTACAGAGGAGTATGACCACAATGACTATTATCATCACCATCCTCATCAGAGTCCAGACCTGCTCAATCTTCTTGGACAGCTTTGCAGGCGAGGGGTCTTCCCCGACCAGGCTCCGAATGCGGTTCTCCCGGGCTGGGTCTGCCACGGCCTCCTCCAGCCCCTGCACCCGGTCTCTGCACTCCAGAAGCTGAGGGCAGCAAGGAAGGGCACAAGGCTGAGAGTCAAGCAGAACCAGAGAGTCCTGGGTGTTGGATGGTCTCCATTAATGTCCTCGACTCTGGTATTCATGCCTCTACAGGAGACATTTAAATTCATTATTAATCATCATACCTACTGTATGGATCTTCATAAAAAAACATTGCGTGTTTTATTTCTTTGCAGACAGATAAATCTACCAGGTGTTATTGTTCATTGAGCTTCCGCAGCAGGGTGGGATATTTATCCCGGGATCTCACGCTAATAATATCATGGATGCACGCACAAAACCCAACGTGTGTTTTCCTACATCGAAGAACACAGAAAATGTTTGATCTGTTGTCATGGTATCAAACTAGAAGTATGGAATTGGACCCTGGCCACTGAATATCCAGGCTGAAGTGTGGTTTTGTGGAGAGTGGACTATCGTAGCCCTGCCAGGGTGGACTGTTTCCAGAATCAGGGTCAGTAGCCAGACTGTGTGAGGAGGAGAAGCATTGATCCGAGTGCCAAGCACTTTTACATCCAATGCAGGGAAAGTGGGGATGCTCTGGATGAACTCTCTCCAAAAACAGACATGAATACGGCCTTTATAGAGTGTGAAAAATTCTCCTAGCCCCCACATAACAGCCGTGACAGCAGGAACACACACAGACACAAAGGGGTTACGTTGAAATTGTTTTGTTTTTCAAGTAACTCTCCCTGGATAAACAGTGCTAATCATTACAAAGCAGGACTGAAACACTTAAATGTTTCTTGTGCTGTGTAAATGTTTTCCTGAGATGGTAGAGCCCTTCTCCACAGCCATAAATATTATCTGCGAATGTGATACGGGACCACAGACATAGCCTGTGCAGAGTCACCCGGGCTTTACAGACGACCTCGTGACCTCCGGTTCCGAACAGAAGAGCAGCCCGTGGGGAGCCCACCACATGACTAAACAGCTCCAGGGTCAGATCACAGTCAGCTGCTTCCTTGAAATGTTTTAAGGCACACAAGTGCTATTAACTGTACCTTCTGTGGACAGCTTCATGGGTATTACGTCACATTTGCCTATTTACTTGCTTATCAGACTCTGTGATATATTAATCAGCCTGCCCTTTTTATACAACCAACCGTGTCACTAAGGTAATTAGTATCATATGCCTTAGATGACCCGACATTACAGTTAACGCCCCAGAATTCCAGCTTCCACTTCATCAGACTACCTGCAACCCCATAGCCAAGCAGGTGGGGGCGTGTTGAGCTGTGACTCAACATAAGACTCAAGAGGGCCACCGGTCCCCTTTATACGGGACACGAGCAGCCCGTTACACGAGGGCAGTAAGGCGAACTGCGGGTAAGATGTTTAACTTTTTAGACAGATGTTTAACATTTAAGATGGATTTATGGAAAGAAAATATCAAACTGTTTACATGGCGCCATACGCAAACGGGCCGCCTGATTTCAGGGCAGGAATTTATAGCATTACTTTGTGACAGAACTCTTCAAAAGAGTCCTGGCTATAAATGGTAAAGTTCTGGCTGTCAAGGGGGATAAAAGCTGGCTGCGTATTCATAGTCTGGACACATTGTGTCACGTCATATGTGCCATTCCTTAGGGTTGTATTTAAAAATGCATATCTAAAAAGGATATTCAGAAAAATGTTTAACTGCAGTGTAAACTTCAGTCTGAGGCAACGCATGCCATCCTGCTGGCCAGGCACATCATCCAGCAGCCCGAGGGAGCAAGCCAGTGAAACAGAACGAGCCCCTGCTTTTGTCAGTGTCTGCTGCCCGCTACGAGAAGCTACTTATTAATCGCTGTGTGAGGAAGACCCCGTATTTACTAACGCCTCTGACGAATACAGCTTAAAGCATACATTTATGACACAGTGAAGCATTCGACATTTAGGTGCACTAACAAATGAGATGACAACTGGTCACTAGATAGAGAAGAATCTGTCTGCATTACATCACACAGGCGGACACAAAGACGTGATGATGTCACAAGCTGACTAGGTGTCTGTGCTTACCTCCATGACTAGGACACAGATGTTACATGACGGTAGGTTTCTTTGAACACACACTATCTCTCTTTAATGCAAATAGAGAATACAGGTGTTTCGCCGTACAGAAAAGACTGTTATACTCAAACTGTATATTGAAACAAGACATGCCTACCTCATTTGCACAATACATACACATGCATGAAACAAGCACAAACAACAGCAATGCAGATTTATCTATTGCCACCTCGTCCATATACCGTACTTTCACCTATATCAGGGCTAGAAAAAAGTTAAAATAGTCATGATAATATAGCAGTAATTGCAGTGATAATGCAGTCTCCAGTAGTCATGATAACATAGCAGTAATTGCAGTGATAATGCAGTCTCCAGTATGACTCTTCTCACCTGCTTCTGTAGTGTGGTGATCTGTTCCTCCAGAGCCTTCTTGTCAAGCAGCTGCTTGCACAGCAGTTTAATCTGCCTCTTCTCTTTCCTGACATGTACATTCAGGAAGCGGATCTCTTCCTCCATGCTCTGCACCTCCATGTTGCCTTCTTGTAATCGACTGTCCTGCAGGCTCAGTTTCTTCTGCAAGCTGTGAAGCTCCTGCTCTCGTTCCAGCAGCTGGATGCCACTGTCAGAGGTGAAGCAGAGTGAGCATCATGGGTAATGCTTGTAGCAGTTACCCAGAATTCAGTGTGACTCACGTGACAAGTCTGGAGAGGTCCACCTAAAAATCGCACTGACCTGGCCTTTTCACAAAGTGTAGAAATGTAATCTATCTAAAAGTAACCAGGCTAAATGATGTGGCAGGGGTCCAATAAATACCCATAATCCTTAGCACAGCCCGGCAATATGGGCAGTGGCCACCGTACCGTTCCCTGCGGCTCTGCTTGGCTTGGTCATGGCTCTTCTGCAAGTGAAGCAGACTCTGCTCATGGAGGTCGATGGTCTGAGTGAGGCTGCCGATGCTTAGCTTCTGCTCCTCACGCCGCTCGCTCATGGCGGTCAGGGCACAGGCCACCTTAGAGATGTCGTCCCTCAGACTGTCACGGATGCTGCAGCTGTGCCGATGCTTAAGCTGGGATTTCTGGAGCAGCCTGGGCATGGGGGCCACAGTAGGGGGTAGAGAAGGGATTGCAACACATTGGTCGGCAGTGTTATGCAGCGAAGGGGGAAAACAGCAGAAAGCAGTGTCGCAGGATAGCTTGAACACACTGGAGAGGTGCTGTTCCTCCTGCCATATATGGATGGAAACTGACCGGTACCTGACGTATCTCAGAGGAACTCAGGTACACCCTGCAGCACAGGATAAGCTATGTGCAGAAAATGTCAAATTGCAGCATAAGACTTTCAGTCAATGCCAGGAAGTCTTACGCAGAACCCTGCAGGGTCCATAGCAGCGATTACATCATTAGTACTTTTCGTAGTTGGTAGCAGTGGTGTGCATGATCCGCATCTGGTTCTCCTGGTATCTGGAGCTCTCCTGCATCTTCTCCAAGTTCTGAGAAGCCATTTGAATGAGATGAACACACCTGTTCCGCTCGTTCTTCACAACATCAAATAGCTTGGCAAACGCGCTTAGCCTGAGGGTCAGAGCAGAACAGATTTGGAGCTCCTGAGGAAGTTGTCACACAGTCACTTTCCTCCATCATGACAGCCGATGGGCTGAGGGCAGACAAAACAATCTCTGGGTACAAGGAAATGAGCCTTTTTGTCTTTGAATGCGGAACAAACATGTACGTACCTGGCCTGCACATCCTGTGTTTCCCTCCTGTGCTCCCAAATCACCAAGCTTTTACCTCTCAGCTCCTGTTTAATGCGCTTGAACCTTTGCTATTGACAGTTAAGACAGGAGCTTATCAAAATGAAGTTTTTCCAATTACATCCAAAATATTATTTTACCACCTACTGAAACATTCTATACTGTATACATGCAAGCTAATGATTGTTAGCACCTCAAGGTACAGCCAAAACAATGTAATATGAGGCTGACAGCAGCAGTAAGAGGAGTCCTGTAGGAGTACTGCTGATTAAGCCTCAGTCCCGTGTGCAGCTTACCTGAGCTCGGATCAGCTCCCGAGACTTCTGCTGCCTCTCATCCGCTTTGATCTGGGTCAGGCACTTAAGGTGGTGCAGGTTCTGCCTGAACCGGTGTGCCTCCTGGATCAGCGCCTGCTCCTTCTCCAGCGCCTGCTCCACCACCAGAGCCTCCGCCTCTGTCATCGATTGCTGCACACAGCCATCAACAACCGTATGCGACCGCCGTTCTTCGGCTATACAGCGCTGACCCCTGACCTTTGACCAGTATGCACAGTACTGACTAGTGACCATGGCCTATCAAATGTAGGACACTATAAAAAAATCTGGCATCATTATCACCAAAAGTGCTATTATACCATATAACGAGTGCATTTAACTATTTACAGTGCAAACAAACTGTAAGTTAGTTGATAGCTGGAACTGCTTGCCGTTTGATAGTGTTATCTGTTACTCGCATGCAAATTCACCTGGTGCATGATATTACGCTTCAGAATTTCAACTTCTCTTTCCAGCTTCTTTCTCCTCTGTAGTATTTCATCACTCTTAGGCACTGCGTCCCTCTGGAACAGCGAGAAATGACGCCGGAGCTGAGTGGGATGAAGCCGTTCAAAGAATACCAGGCTACAGTGCAGCCACAGAGCCATGCGCCAGTGTTGTGCCAGTGCCAGGGCCAGTGCCAGTGACTTTACGAGGAGCAGGTGCTGAAACCAGGGGTGCCAGGCCTCGCACCCGGCTAATTATGCAGATCAGGGCAGGACTGGGAGGGGCATGTACCCCCAATATTTAATGTAGCTTCATTTAATTGAGCTTCCTATGCCATTGGACCTGGCGCACTTTTTAATCATTCAGGCACCCCCACCCCCCCCCACCTGCACATGCCTGCTGGGTGTGATCCGGACCCACCTGTGTTTTGGTTCTGCTGTACTGGGACTCTGTGTATTCCAGTGCTTCCCTGGCCAACTCCACCTGAAGCTCCAGTCTCTTCAGGCCATGCAGCTGCCTGTCTTTCTCTCGCACCCGTCTGCCCAAGATTTCACGCACGCTCTGCTTCTCCAGTGCAGCGTGACTGAGGTTGATTTCCAACAAGCACCTGTGGGTTGAGCATTGATCACCCGAATCGGCTCAGGTACCCGCTCTCCGCCTCTCACTTTAGCCCTGTTTACGCTGCGCTTAAGGTCGCTGTTCTACCACTGGCTGCTAGCCAGCCATGGGTATCCAGTGCTTACGGTCTAACGCTCCACAGACTACACTGAGACGCAGCCATCAGTAAACAGTTTCTATTGGAGCAACTTTGATGCAATTATCCCCTTGCTACACAGCTTAATATACAATCATAGCTGGATGTTTCACACAGTGTTTCATCTCTGGAAAGACAGTAGGCCCCCCACTGGATCTGGAGCAGTGCCCTTGACCACCACTGTCTGTCAGAGATATAGGACGAGGTCCTGTCTGTCTACCTCTGAGAGCTTAAGGCTGCCAGCTTCTCACTGGTCATGCTCTGCTCCTGCTGCAGCTGGCTTTGTTTGCGCTCTGCCGCCTCTAGCAGCCTCCTCTGGTTCTCCAGCTCCTGCAGCTCCTTCTGACGCTCCTCCCCCAGTCTCTGGAGCCGTGTCTCCATATTCTTCAGCAGCTGGCCCATTTCTGAGAACTGTTCATCCAGCTCTGCCTTTATATTGCTTGCGGCCCTGGAGGGTAGAGGAGGGATGTCCGTTGTGACTGTCACCCTCTACTTTCCACCACCCTTGGGTGGCCCTGTGACTTCAAATGCACACCAGCTATTGCTTACTCCTTCTTGGAGGTGATTCTCTCAGTCTCCTTCTTCAGCTGGAGGGGCACGGAAAGGAGCTGGACCAGTTGAGCCTAATGAGGAACCGGAAATCGACGCTTAGACTCCTGGAGGATGTGACCATGGCGATTTCAGATAACTAAAAACAGTCCTGATTACCTCAAACAGCTCGATAGCCTCATTCTTGCCATGCAATTCCTGCTGCTTGTCCTGCAGGTGCTTCTGCTTGGCCTCCAGATTCTCCTCCAGGCTCTTGATCTCCATGTGTCTCTGGGTGATCTCCTTCTTCAGCTCCTCGCAGCTCTCCTTCAAACCCTCAACCTTCTTTTCCAGCTCCTGCATGCAGATAGAGTAAATCCCTGCTAGCGAAACTGCACACGAAACCACAAGTTCATGTGTTACATGTTAAACTGAATGCATTCATAATAATCCTCAGCGTTTTTTGAGCAATTAAAAAGACATTTTGCACACATTACAGTCAAATATCATCAAGTGTCCATTCTTTGTCAACACTGAAGTTTAATACTTAGATTTAGTTCCAACCTTCTCATAAGTACACAATTATAATAGAAGGAATAAAACAATGAAACTGTTGCTAAGCTGAATATGCAGTCAGCTTTTCAGTAACAGACAAAGACGGCAGCAGTTGACCTCATTGTCAGGGATACAGACTTATAACCTCCAGGTTACTAATATTAGGGTCTCCAGTTTACTCCCCGTGACAACCATTCTTAATCAAAATTGCTTCAGTTCAAATATACAGGCTGATAAGTGATAAATGATGGAAAGACAGATTCATCTTACCTAAAGTGTCAGCTTTTAAAAAATAATGATCTGTCTTCCTGAATTACTTACAGCTGCTTTGAGTTGTGGCTTTCTTTCCATGTGAAGGACATCCTTTCTGTCTTCCAATCTGAAACACACACCCATACAACACAAAGCAACGCTGAAGGACCGATGATGTGTAGGATCCTCTCACAAAACTGAATCAGTTCAAGTCCCCCTTTTCCTTTCTGCATTAAAGAAAAGCTGAACGATCCACGGGTACAAAAAATTTGCATAAATGTCAGTTACAAAGTTTTCCTTATACTTATTTGTGCCATTTTGTCATTTGTTAATGTTGCATGTGTGTTTCAAGGGTAATATTTGCGGTTTATGAATAAAACTGCTCATCGAGGAATCATCAAGGAATACCCTGTGGCAAGAAAGACCCTATCGTAACTCATAATAATGACTTAAAATTTTTTAAATGGTTTCTGAAGGGAAAATGAAATACAGATTAATGAATCTCTGGCTCATGATCAATGGCCACGGATGGATCTTAAAGACACACCCACATATGGTGAGTCTGCCAATCAGATGAGCTTAAGCCCTCACAAAGAGGAAGCACTGATAAACCTGTCAGCGGAATGCACAGGCCGCCGATAATATATGATGAGAAGAGTTATTGTATTTGCGCGGAATGTGCACCATTATGGTTTCAATAACCGTACTCACTTGCAGCTGCCGTTCCTCTTATTTTATTTCCTTATAACAATTTCAGTCTGTGATACTGTATGACCTATTTGTTCTGGTATGTCTTGCATGCCCCATGACGGTTGATGTTGTTGGATTATTGTATTTTCTGAGGGCGTTATCTAACAGTGCATTCACGCTTGTGCCTGCACTGACCTCTCTAGCTGGAATTGCTGCTGGGACTGGCGTTCCTGAGAAAACCACAGGTCGTTGGATAAGTTGAGGACCTGCTGCCTCATGCCGCCTGTTTCTGTGCCGGGGGCTTCGTCGAAGCGCTCGGCCCGCTCTAGCTCCCACTGCTGCTGCTGCAGCTCCGAGGCGTGACGTTTGGCCTCTTGCAGCAGCCGCACCTCTGACTCCTGCAAGCTGTAGGCAGCAAGCGGCTACTTAGGCGCCCCCGTGATTGGTGGGTTCAGTTTGACCCAATGGATGCCCTTTCATGATGAATGGGAAAAATGTTTTCATTGGGTCTATGGTGTCTATGGCAACGCCCATTATGAGGTTGAATGCACAGGCAGTGTCACTGTTTACCAACCACTCAAACCATGCATTTGCTGGCAAAGTTTGAGGGGCCCCTTTTGACAACAAAGAGTTACTACATCGGTGGGACAGTGGGTGCCATGGATTGTCTACCTATGTGTAAATGGACCTATGTGCCGGTGGCTAAATGTTTTTATAGAGGGAAACAAAACGATGTAGGCTTCCATGTCTGTGTCTGTGGTAAAAATTGCATTTTCATCAGAATGTCTGTCAGAATTCACCATGATATTGGCCCCTAAATGGGGCCCCAAAAACAACAATCCTGCCCCTGCCCACAGGTACCTGCAGGCACACAAGCAGTGGGGTGTAGACACAGGAAGCCGCACCTCATAGCTACCCAGACATGCTAGACCACATCTTCGGACCAATAGTACATTTTCACAGGAAGAAGCAACACCTAGTGGAGCAGTGAAGCAAACTTACCTTTTCAAGGTGTCTTGCAGCTGCTTAACACTTGCTTTTAATTCGGCAGCTCGGGCCCCAGTCAGTTTCCCAGCAGAGCAAAGCTGAAGAAAATAATAAATGTTTCGTTGGATGGCGATGTAGTGCACTGTGACACAAGGACATCCAAGGTCACATGATCAAGTGAGGATGGGATGCATTCAGCCACCGAGGCGTCAAGGATTCTGAATTTACACACAGCACACAGTGTGTAGAGACAACTGTCTGAGCGCGTCTGTCTGTTCTGTGACTCCCCAAGGTCTGACGTGGCCTGTGTACAGAGAGCTATTGTGCTCAACTGCTATTAGACATGAACGTTGCTTCACAAAGAAACATCAAGAATCCTGGGCCATTAATATTCAGCAATTGGCTTACATCACCAGGAACACTGAATCAGTCCATCTCAGAATAAATTAGACAGGCACACACAGAGCAACATGACGGGACGCCATGCCAGGCCCATGTGGAAGCCATGTGTGCACCATAGTCTTCCAATCCTGCTTTTACTTCTTCGCTCCAGCTGCGCCCAGTTCATGTCCAGTCAGCCGCTCCTAAAGACACTAATAGCACCATTTAAACTCTGAGGTGAGGAACCCCATCGCCTTCATCTGACAAGTAGGGGGTGCAATTTTACTCCTGCACCCCTGCAAGTAGGTATCAGTGGTTTCCAGTCAGAGTCTTCCAAACCCGAGAGTGAACTGGCCTGAGGTGCAGGGTGCAGTTTGCCACATGGCTGGGCAGAAGGCCATCACGCCCGAGTGCCTAACCCCACCCAGCACTCTGGGTGACCTCCGGCCTATCTGTCCTAGGATGCTGGTTCATGTCACCATAAGGGTTTGTTTAACTTAATTTCTCTTAAAAATATCTTTTATACCTCACAGTGTGTGTGTGTGTGTGTGTGTGTGTGTGTGCGTGTGCATATATGTTTATATATATGTAAAAGAGCATAGTCTGAGTCACGCCCACCGTGAGCTGTTTATTGTACACGAACCATGCTTTAAAATGACCTGATTTATTGATAAATTTCAGCAGCAACAGAAGTCTTGCTATACTGCCCATCCATAACATTCCATAACAAAGTTTAACCTGGGATGTGTACCATAGTAGAGCAATCTGACTGAAAAAACAGCAACAACATCCAAAGCCATTAAAATGAAAGAATCTATATAAAAGATGCCATATCATCCTGCGGTTTGGAGGGAAATCTTGTTGTGTAAACATTTTCGCCGTATAGTTAACAAACAAATACAAGTTTTTGTTTGAAAATGATGAGAAAAACCAAGGAACAAAAACAAACAAAATCTGAACAAATAGAGATGACAGGCGAACACTAGTCTGTTCCCAACAGAGCTGCACTGTGATGTGAGCAAGATCTAGCTTGCCCCGCCCCCCCCCACATCCAGCTCAGCTCCTCCCACCTTTTTTTGCCCAGCCCCACCCTGCCCTGTCTCAGAGTTAGCGCGGCTGTAGGAGCCACAGGCAGTTCTGCCAACGCCTCACCGCCAGAGAACATGTGGTGCTGCGTCCTACAAACACACCGAGCGTCGTGGCCACTTCTGGCCGTCGTGCTCCTGTCGGCCACTGTGGGGGTCACGGGGGGCGGTAGCTGCCAGGTGAGACTACTCTCTGAAGCCCCATGCAAGGATGGGGGTGAGTGTCCCTACCAGGTCGCCCTCCCTCCCCTCACTCTGCAGCTGCCTAAAGAACTCCACCTGCTGGAGACGACAACAAAGGAGCTGCAGATCCTGAGGACAACCGTGGAGCAGCTGAGGAATTCCTGCCAGGCCTGCGTACCACGGGCTGACCGGAGCATGCAGGGAGACCGTGCCGAGGTGCCCGGCCCCGATTCCGAGCAGGGGTGGCAGGGCCCCAGCGTGCGCGAGATGCAGGCGAAGATGAGTCGCATGTCCAACAGCCTGAGGAACGCCCGCAGCCAGATCGGCTCTTTACAGGGCCGGCTGGAGGAGCTTAACCTGCTCAACATGGAGAATGTGGAGGCCATGATGAACAGCAAGGTGCAGAACCTCACCGGAGCCCTTAAACAGCTCAGCTACTCGTGTTCCAGCCAGTGCTCGGCCCAAGCCTCACCCCAATGTAAGTGCGGGCCAATTATGACACTAAATGCTTTCCAGAGCCCAGTACGACTCCACAATTCGTTAGACAACTATACCACGCAACACAAGCACCATGCAACAAAACACAGAAGTTTGCCACAAAGGAGACAGCCAGACTGAAAGGTTCTTGACAGTAAGGGCTATACACTCCCCAAATCTTCATCTTCCTGAGCCTTGCATCTTATACATGTCAACATTATTTATTAACTAATGTTTTATTCTTAATTATCATTAATTATTTTGCTTGGTGGGTGTTTTTGTCCAGTGTTTGGCTAGCTGTATAAGTAGATATTTTTGCAGCAGAAATATTGTAATATTGTGCTCAAAATTTTGCCATTTGCAATTGAGGAGGGAAACATATGTTGGTCATTACGTATAACGCTCTCCCCTTAGAGATCCATGAAGCACTTTTACTTAGTGCTTGTGTATATGAAACTGTTCTGATATCTTTGGAGCTGTCCAGCAAGGCCAGGAACATGGGTGATTATTGCCAAACGTTTTATTTCCAGTGGATGGAGCCAGCACAACTCGTTTTTGACCTACTGTATATGCTGACTATTATTTGCACAGTCCTTGTAGCACCAAGGGACTGCTCCGACTACAACGTGCCAGGAAGGAGGAACGGGCTGTACCGCGTGACGCCAGACCCCAGGAATGGCACCTTTGAGGTTCCTTGCGACATGGAGTCCTACGGAGGTGGCTGGACCGTGCTGCAGCAGCGGCTCAACGGCAGTGTCAACTTCAACCGCACATGGGATGCGTACAAGCACGGATTCGGCGACCTGCGCGGCGAGTTCTGGCTGGGCAACGACCGCATCCACCTGCTGACCAAAGCCAAGGATATGGTTCTGCAGGTGGAGCTGGAAGACTTCGACGGTGTGCGTGAGTACGCCAAATACGAGCGGTTTTACGTGGCCGACGAGCTCCTCCGCTACCGTCTCTCTGTCAGCGGCTATTCAGGCACGGCTGGGAACGCACTGCGCTTCAGCAAGCTCTATGACCATGACCAGAAGTCTTTCACTACTCCAGACAAGGACAACGATATGTATCCCTCTGGAAACTGTGGCGCATTCTACAGCTCCGGGTGGTGGTTTGATGCCTGTATGGCCGCAAATCTCAACGGGAAGTATTACAACAAGCCATATAAAGGGGTACGCAATGGAATTTTCTGGGGAACATGGCACAATATGTCCAATGAGTATTATCCGACCAATTACAGACAATCTTTTAAGACTGTAAAAATGATGATCAGGCCCAAAAATTATACACCATAAAGTCATCGATGTTGTGTTTGATTTGTCCTTGATCTATTTTGTGCAGTCGCTGAAATGTTTGCATTATAGTTCTTGATCTGGGAAGGTGATTGAAGTTATACAAAAAGTGCATGCATGCAAAATGTGCATTTTTAGAACAATAATAAGATCTGAAAGAGACGAAGCTCCAGGTAAATGGCGTATAACTGAAGTATGGGCATGGAAAAGTGCTTAAAGATGACAGACCGACCTCAACCATATATATATATCATGATAAACACCCTTTGTGCAATAGAGACTGAAATGATTCTGGAAGGGCATGGGAGAGAGGAATTTCACTGTGGAAAATAGAATAGGCGAACAATAATGATATTCTAACTAAAGTGATCCCACATTCTTTACAAAATTTGTGATAGTAAATCTGCTTTGATCCTAACCAGGATAAGTGGAGAAGATGGATGGATTAATGACTTCAGTGTGTATAACAGTATACACATAATCATGGATGTACCACCTGTATCTCCACACACTTCAGACTAAACTTATATATCACAACAAGACTCATTCTTTTAAAATACTATACAGATTATTATGCTGGGTGCTGGAGCAAAAAAACATATTTTTATAGATAAAGCAGATCTATTTATGTGAGACAATAAATTGTAATGCAGCTACAATTACATGGCCCTTAAATGTTGTATTTTATGTTGCTACATTTTGCTTTGGAATAGATTATGAATCTAGACTGGACTGAGAATCCACACAATATTTACTGAATTAAAAATATATCTAATGTATTTATTATATTAAAGTAAAACAAAAAATTTCATATAAAATATATGCATATAATCCTGTTGTTAGACTACTGAAAATGTAAAAGATTTCTATAGAGACACGAATAAAATATCTAATTTCTGTCCAGAATGAGATAGATTGCCTCTAGCAATGAGCAGAAAATGAGTTCCATTAGAACTCAAAACATGTGTTGATCATTCATTCCAGCGTGTGTTTGTCAGTTGCTCCATGACATGATTTGGTGGTACGACACAGTGATTAATTACTACCCTATAATTAAAAAAAATGTTAAAAGTCTTATGTGTTAGTGATGTTATTGAATTTTAGTGTCTTCTGTATATCTTTAATGAAAAATCACAATTCAATGACAATGATTGCATTATTCTAAATGGTGGCTGGGCTGTACCTCTTCCAGACACTGAATGGCAGGATTCGTGGCGGTAAATGCCAGGATTTCAACCTGAGAATCAGCCTGTGGGGCCAGAGCTGAGATGGGCCTCTCCTTTGGGGCGTGTTCCTCTTCCTCACTACAGACTGAGCCCTTCATGATTCTGGCTTTCTGTCACAGCCACAAAAACACAGATGTAAGATTTTATTCAGTCAAACCATCACCACAAATGAGATAATTTAGCCACCACCTCCACCACCACCACCATCATCATCATCTTCTTCATCTTCATCATCATCATCAGCAGCAGGGCACAAATTCTCCACAGATTCCTCATATGCTTTAACTAAATGGACAAGGCCAGGCATAAACATTCTGCATAAAATACTGCTAACTGCCTGAGGAGGTTACAGGTGAACAGCAGGTGAACACACGAACGGTATAATTTGTCCAAACATTCTAACAGTATCAGACCGCAGGCCTGAAGTTGGGCAGGTAGCGCCCTGATTCCCAGATCCGAATTATAACTTTTTGCGTTCAATTAGCGCCATCTATCGGACGGTTGGTTATAACCAAGCACAGCTCCAAGAATTAGGTCACTGCTTTGGACAATACATAGCTTACACAAAGTCTGTCAATTCTCAGTTAAAATTAACCGCGTAGTTAATTATATGATTAGCAAGGTAATGTGAAATACTTCACTTGGTGGTCGTTAAATAATGTTGTGTACTGGTTTACAATTAAACCAATCTTGAAAACCTTTTAAATCTAAATTTGAATCTATTGACATGATAGATCACTAAACACAACTTGGAAAGCTAGCCTGCCAACTTAACGTAAATGACGATAAATACTTTCGTTATCCAGCTTGACATCTCGACTTGTGATTATCCGCTGAAAGTTCGTATCTTACCGGCTTTACTTCGAAACTCAAATGAATTTCATATTTGGACTTTAAAAGTCAAATTAAATTCCTCTCTTAGATTTGCTGGACGATATTTTCGTTCCTGAAAACTCACTTGTGTTCCGCAGCGGTGATTTGCTGTCGAATAAATCTGTGCGTCTGCTGTTGTGTGTACAACATGTACAGGCACTCTGGGGACTGGTCTCCATGACAACGTGCAATCGGCGTCCTTACTGTGTAATAATCGACCACATATAAGTTATTACGTTAAGCATTAAGTAAACAAATTATTTAAATATTCTATATAAAATAACTTTATAGGCAAATAGTTACTACTGTTGTATTGCGAAACTCTATAGTTTTTACCATATGGTATAGCTATGAGTCTTTGACTACTACAAAAAAGATTAAGACAATTAAAAAGTTCACATTTACTGATATATTTACATAGAAAGAAAATTATGAGCGAAAACACTATAATTAGCACGAAATAATTGCAACAAAGGATAAGTAAACTTTTATGGCAATACATTCCTGTATTTCTACGGGGGCGGTTGTTCCCTGCATCTGTCCTTGTCAACTTTTGTTAAGGTGTTGCAAGACATGAAGATCTAAAGTGAGTGAGCACATTTAGTTAAAATTATTTGAAACGATGAACTAGAATTTTAAAACCCATACAAATTCACCAGGAAAGGCACTATCGAACATCAAACTGACTTAAACTGACAATGGCAGCAATATACTGTACTATGATTTAGCATGTATGCCAGGAAAGCTGAAAACAGCAAGTCATCTCATACATGACCATTTGCATCAAGCATGTTTGGAATTTACACAAATGTAAGAGAGCAATTTTGTGCGATTGCAGACTGTCAGATTCTATTAATAATTGACGAAAGTGTGTTTTAATGGACTGCGCAGCATGCCCGTTGCGCGTGAGCATGACGTAAACATGAGCAGATTGTTCCGCGGCTGCTGCTTTGTGCGTGATCTGAAAGGGCCAGGAACATGGTCGCGCATTGGTTAGGCTGCGCACTTTGCATTATTAGTGGACGTACTTAGTTGTGGTCATGACCTTTTATTTCACAAGAACTCAACGACTATGTCGGGGACTTGGAGAAATATTACGTCGGGAAGAAAAAAGAGGTGCTAAGGGCTGTTGTTTTGATATCTCCTTACAGGACATAAGAACCCTGTCGACGTCGCCTTGTTTTCAGTCAAGTGAACTTAATAAACCTTTAAAGCAGTGGACATTTGTCGTTAGCCCTTTCAGTACCGTTAAAGCACAGCTGCGCTGCAACATCTCAGTTAGACCCCTGGATCCGCACTCGTTCCCAGAAGCAAACCGCGCGTTCATCACGGTCCACGGCACCAGCGCGGACCAAGGACTGAAGCTTGACAATTTCTACGTGCGGTACGATGACCAAAACAAAGAGTTGCACATTTTGTCCGAAAAGGTCAATAGTAACGTGTCTGTTGATTTGACAGCCCCAATCAAAAGTGGTAAGCTTTATTTAACTACTTTGTACACTAATGACCATATAGCAGCCCAGATCGCAGAGGCAGGATGCTAACATCTAATAAAGTTAGGTATGAAGTCATGAAAGCGTAGGCTGTGACATCAGGAAAAGTACAAAATCGTTGCGGGAAGGGGCACGCTGAAATGTTGTTTCTCCTCGTGGTCAGATCTCTGTATTACAACATCGGGGGAGGGCAAAGTGGAAATCGGGGAGATGGAGTGTGACAACTGCAAGGTAGTAACAGAGAATGGAATCTGTGTCCTGCACTCTATAAAGGTAAACATGACGTTTAGGCTGTCTTCATCTTTTCTCATTTCCAACTTGTGTGTACAACTTCTTTTTACTCGAGAATATATCAAGTACAAAAGTAATATATTTACTTTTCATATTGTCAGTTCTCCACTAGAGGTCGCTCGTCGTCCAATTAAATTTCACTAAATCTGTAACTGTACAAAGACATATTAATGGATCCTTGATTAAAATCTCGTCACAGAGAATAAACTTGAATAGTCTGAAAAGAACAACACCAAGAACAACAAATGATTGATTTGCTTTAGTGATTTTCCATTCAGAAATCTGGACATATTACATATAGTGTGAGTTTCTATCCCGTTGATAAAAGTAATTTTTATAAATGAAATTGTGCTGTGCTTTTTTCACGTTTCTGTAGCTTATTTATTGCACCAGGCTAATAGCAACCCTAAGCAAGATGCCTTTAAATATGTTTTATGAGCTCGTTAATCTTTCATTGGAAGCAAACAGGCCGTGTGGCATCTTAATCATGGCTAATTCACACTGTCTCAATTTCCTATTAAAGGGATGAAATATCACACAAAACGAATGCTATCAGACAGCAATAGTACTTAGAAATGTGTTACATATATTTCTTAATTTCTTCTCATGAATTTACCCGCAGGGTCACAGGGTGATTGTGAAATCAGTGGGAGGAAACATCAAAGGCACTGGTACCATTCATGGGAATGTGGACATCAGCACATCTGGAAATAGTGTAACGTTTGTTTCCCTTGTTTCTGATGCAACATGCCGAATTTTGGAGACAAAGAAACACACCTTGATTTCAGTTAAGCCTAATGCACAAGGAAGTTGAAGAAAGTAATTCATGTGAGAGAATTTTTGGTAACTGAAGCACTTTTCATAAAATACTTTATTTCGTTTTTTTTGCTTATTTTGTCAGATGGTTGATATCAAGAAGATTCAGGGAACGAGCATGAATGTTTCTACAGAGCACGGACCGCTGAAGGTTAAGGCTGTATATGCGGTGTCTACTTCGCTGTCGTCTTCCTCGGGAAATGTCGAATTGGGAAGTGTGCACGGTATGCAGCATGCCGAAAGCATATTTTCGCAAACAAAAACCTGGGCAATTGAGCAAAAAATATACTGCACGTATCTTTAAAAGAAATGGTATCATGCAAGTGTGTCTTCACTGCATGATAACAGAATACTGTATCTGAACATTTTTTGCAGATTATTAGATTATTAACATCTGTAGCAGGAGAGAGTTCCAGTCTGCGTTTTCTGCTTAATATCACTAGTGTTTTTCTATAGGGATGAAATGTCTAGGCTATGAGTGTATGAGGGCCAAACTCACTGCGGTCCTTCCTGGCACAGACCAAGCTGATGGGAAGGAGCCTAGGCGTGCAAGGATTGGGTTGACAGACAGACCAAATAGGGTGCTTTTTGAGCAAGGGGGGGGGGGGGGGGGTTGGGAGAGAAACATGAGGTGGGAGAGCAGCAAGGGGTAATTGCACTGGATAGTATGTCTGTGACAGCAAATGGAAACGATTAGCTGCGTCTGCTCAGGAGAACCGGAGTCCCTGAGGAAACAACCACAATAGACACAACCACAACACACACACTGACACACACAAGAGCACAGCGAGTTTATGATGTGCATTGCTATACGTCTCAAAATGGTAACGGAGCCCAAACCACGTAGGGGGATCTCAGTACAGCCCCCCTCCCCTTTCTTAATCAAGCTGTGTGTGGAAACACAGAGACAAATTCTTTTCCTGTCGTGTGAGGTAAGTGTCTCCTTATAGGCCAGTCCACACTTTCCATTATCATGCTTTTCCAGTTAGTATATTTTGGTTTTTTTTCAACCCTGTGATGGCCGAGTGTCTATTTAAATATAAGATTACATGGTTTTTCATGGAAATGTAGTATGCAATTTTAAATGGTTATATGAAATATACAGCATATTTAAAATGTTATGCTTACAGTATGCTTCATCAAAGACCATCCAGAGAAGCGTTGCATTTACGAAGGTCACTGTGTTCCAGCATGTTGAACCTCCAACTAACATTAATGTTGTTTTTGTTAACAGGTAACACGACAGTGCGTACAAAGACGGGGAACATCATCATTGGTAAACAGAATTGTGATGTGTTCAGCTGCACTCGAGTTTTGTGCGCCCGATGCCTCTTGTTTGTAGTGAAAAATATTCATTGCATGATTCCTTAAGATGTGCCTAAAGATGCCTCGAGAAGTTAAATTATGTTTTCCATTGTATGCGTACACAGCTTTTCTTAGTTTTGCTCACTGGCTGCAGTCTGTAACCAGTTATAGAAAGCGGTGCATTTTTTTTCAGTAAACAGATTATATGAAACCAAAATTATAACTTTCATACATTTGAAGGGATGTGTTGTGGTGTAGCTATAAAGTAAAACTTTGTAAATATCAGACACAGGGGCAGAATTCAATGTTCATCCTAGACTTTCTTAAGAGAAATGCCCCCCTTTTTGTTTTAAAGCAAATGGAAAAAGTGCTGAATTTTAAAAGGCCCTCCAGCACTCTAGATTCGTCATGCTTCCTGTCATAGGTGGTCCTGGGGCAGCCGCAGCTAAGCATATAGCTGGGTTGTTTTTCCATTGTAGCTGCCCCCTGCTGGTCGGGATGGGTCAGACCTACATTAGACCCTTGAATCATCTGCTATCCAATCCACCAAAGCCAGAGACTCCTGTTTCACACTCAGTAAAGCAGGTCTGAAGATGGCTGACGCATGTGCGGTTAGGGGCATGTGAATCACAACTCTGGTCTTCCTGCCTTTTCAGATGGGACATATGGCTATCTAAAGGTTTTCTCCCATGAAGGAGATATTGATGCCTATGTGGGCCAGCATGGGACTGCAAATCTACACAGTGAGCAAGGTAAAGATGTAAGGTGTGACAGAGAGTACTTATTTACAGACGTTATTGCGTGGTTTTCTAGGGGTGTACACCATGCAGAAATAGGTGGTGGAGCTGGTGGAGTCTTTAATAATGTAGATGATGATGGTGTAAGTCTACTGATGCAGATGTGGGGTGGAGGTGTAGCCTTTATTGATGCAGATGCGGGGTGGAGGTGTAGCCTTTATTGATGCAATGCGGGGTGGAGGTGTAGCCTTTATTGATGCAGATGGGGGTGGAGGTGTAGCCTTTATTGATGCAGATGTGGGGTGAAGGTATAGCCTTTATTGATGCAGATGGGGGTGGAAGTGTAGCCTTTATTGATGCAGATGCGGGGTGGAGGTGTAGCCTTTATTGATGCAGATGGGGGTGGAGGTATAGCCTTTATTGATGCAGATGGGGGTGGAGGTATAGCCTTTATTGATGCAGATGCAAGGTGGAGGTATAGCCTTTATTGATGCAGATGGGGGTGGAGGTATAGCCTTTATTGATGCAGATGCAAGGTGGAGGTGTAGCTTTTATTGATGCAGATGGAGGTG
>JAABNX020000070.1:24428900-24455906 GCA_015163995.2 Mormyrus lacerda
AGTGCATATGAACATCCCAAAATACTTCAGTTCCTAGACGCAACAGTCAGAATGTTGATCGATACTGCTGCCATATGCTGTCATATGACAGAGAGCCTGGCAGGATCCATGAAGATTCCAAACTGTGTCGCATGGTTGTTTGCATAGTCAATAGATATCACGGCTGATCACCAAAAGATTTCACGGCACACTTTGCAATACATAAGGTAGTGTACTATAAGAATTATGGTAACACTTTACTTAAGGAGGCACAAATAACCTAGTAGTACACTCTTAATATACAGACACTCCTCTACTTATGAACTTTCAACTTACGAACTTTCAGACATAAGAATGAAGAGGACTGCAAGCCCAAATTGTGTTCATTGGGCTCCTGTTTCCTGTCTGCAACATCAATTTTTTTATTCCGCCTAGTATGACTTCTGGCTGCTAATCCCACCACGCAGCGGTGCAAGCGTGCAAATTCCCAGCATATCCTAGTAATCTGTACTTGCGTATACCCTTAAAATGGTGTTGAATAATGACTTACGAACATTTTAAGTTACGAACGGCTGTTCGGAACGTATCTCATTCATGAGTAGAGAAGCGTCTGTATTAATTAACCAAAAACTATTAATTACTGTACATATTGATTACTGTTAGTTACTGGACATACCTGTATTGATTCCATGTTCATTCATCAAACATCATTCATAACCATTTATGTATTTCATGCAGTTCTTGTATTTGTTCATGATTTGTACTTGATTACTAACTGAGTTACCAAGTTACTTGTCCATCCCATGTAAAGTGTTACCTGAATTATTTGTTTATTTGTTATACTTGGACCCTCGTGACCCTGCATAGGACAAGTGGGTATGGAAAATGGATGGATGGATGGCAAGTTATATTATTCCTAAGCACACAATCTCTGTGCTTTAAGATGTAAAATTTGTTTCAGTGAAAAAAAAATCTGTACCCAATGACCAGGATAAAGTCAGAAAATGGATGAATGGAATAAAAAAACAGCGACATATGGAAGATAATACTAATAAAATAATGTGGACATTTAAACCTTTACGTTATTAGGTTTTTATTTTAGGATGCTTTGTTAGATTTTACTAGTGAACAGTATTAAAATCGAATTTATTACACTTGACAACAGCACTCAACAATGTATTCTATGTTTATCACAGATGTCTGAGAAAACTCTTGGAAATACTTTTAAAGTGCAGCTACAATCTGATTTTACATGTGCTTCGAGCATGTGGGAATTCCTCAGCTATTCCAGCCCTTCCGAGTCACACAAAGAAAATCTCATTGAGCGCCAGATGGGAGAACGGTTAAACTGGCTGTTACTTTACTGCTTCAGCCCCAGAACATGCTACCAGATCCGCCTGTCTGTGCGAGATACTGACCCCCCACCCTTCCTCACCCCCCACAGAGCTGACAAACGTTCCAGCAGATCTTCCACCAAACTATGTTAATATCGACTTGTCCAAAAACAACATCAAACATCTCAGGGCTAAGATGTTTTTGGGCTCCAAGGATTTGAAATCACTGAACCTCAGCAACAACGGCCTGCAGCTTGTTGATACAGGTGAGTGTTTGTGCAGGTATGTATGGGTATAACAAAATATTCATATAAACTTGATTAATAAATATATACTAAGTTATGTAAAACCTGGGGCACCAGGACCTTACACAAAACCACAGCATCTATAACCACAGGGGCATTAAGTGCTTTCAGAGAGAAAGCCTTCCAAATATTAAACAGGACATGAGCACTGCAGATTTACTGATGTTCTACATTCTGTCAAAATCCAAGGAGGAAGGCATGCAAGGGGAATTCCATTCCATAAAAAAACCTCGGATGTCAAGGGACATTAGATCATATTTTAAAGTTTTTATACTCCATAAGCCATGCTCAGATCTGTCCCATGGTTGAAAAATGTAGACAAACTTTTCCTTTTACCAGAACTAGACAAACAAACTGCATTACTTTAACCCTCTCCAAGGAAAATGTATTTACGTCTTTTTAAGATATTTCAGCAACTGATTTCTGCATATTATGCCAGCTACCAAAGAAAATGGGCAGCTTAATGCTTTCAGTTTTGTCCTGGAGTTGTTAGGTGGCTGTGGAGAAAAACAAAGAGAAACATTTAAACTCTAAGCTACATTGAGCCAAGCATGAAAAAAAACTTGCTATTCATCCACAAGGGCCATTTCCTTTTTTGTGGGGTGATGGATATTTTGGCTAGAGCAAGGATGGCAGGTGCAAGGGATGTTCTCAATGACTTCTCACAATACTACACCTAAAAACTAGCGATGGCTAAATGAGGCTTCATGAACCATTCGTTGTATTTTCTGACACCACTAGATGGTGCTCTCTGTGCAAAAAAGGGCGCAAAGCATGCCCCAAAGTAAACCAAGAGCACCATCTAGTGGCGTCAGAAAATACAGAGAATGGTTCATGGAGCTTCATTTGGCCATCACAACTAAAGATTCCTTAATAATATGGGGGGAGTGCTGAGGGGAGGGGCCTAAAGTTATATTAAAGTACATACCCTCACTTCAGATCAGCCGAAGCTTACTTAATGGTAATGGGCACCACACAGACTATAAAGGTGACAGGGGTCTATCTTTTGTTCACCTGACAGCTGCCTTTGCTGGCCTGCTATATCTCCGAGAGCTGGACCTGTCCAACAACAGCCTGCACTATATCCAATATGGTGTCCTGGAGGACCTATACTTCATTCGAAGGCTGGCGCTGGGAGGCAACCCATGGATGTGTGACTACAATATCCATTACCTGCTCTACTGGCTGAAGCTGCACCCGGGCGTTCAGCACTCTGGTCTTATCTGCCACTCCCCGGCCGAGTTTGCCGGGTGGTCAGTGCAGGAGTACGTCAGGACCTACAATGGGGACTGCCCCAAGGACAGAGTGCCGGGCCAAAACATGGTGCTGGACCCCGGCATCCAAAACACCAGCAACCAGGAACCCAATGCACTAGAAGTAATGGGTAAAATTGGTCAGTACCCCAGAGACCAGCCGCGAAGGCCTTTGAGGGACTCAAAAAGATACGACACTGTCAGAGTTAAAACCAAGAGACAAAACTAACAGCTTTTACACAACTGCCCTTTTTTGCAGGATATTCTAATCTGGTCTGAGTCCCATGACAAAGTCTTTTACATTTTTTTACCCTAGCATTTTTTTAACTATTTCCTTGTATCCCAATTTTAAATTGTTTAAGGGTCTGTGTGGTTTCATCCTTTTTCTGTCAATAAACTGAGGAAGTTTGCTGTGCCTCTCAAACAGCTACTTAGCAAATGTATGAAAGCAGTCGAAAACATGGAAAAAAATAACTTAACTGCAGACCTGACAAGGTTCACTGCATTAATAAAGACCATCAAAGTTTAATATATGGTGCAGAGTCAAAGATAAACAGGGAAAAGTGCTAAAACACACTGTAACATCTAACCGTTACAGCAGTAATATTGTCGTGTCTAGAGATTTACTTCAGATGGCAAACTGTATGTCACAGCACCAGCATAGGATTTATTGGGCAGGGAAAGAACAGTTAGGCCAACTGGGCTATTTCTGAGCAGAAACACATGCTGGAAAAACTACAGGGAAGCTTGGGACTGCAGTGCTTACCAGCACACTCAAAGCTGGGCCACTGGAGGGCGCTACAACCTCGCATGTTCAGATGGACCACAAAGGGCCGATACCGCTGCAGGATTCGCACGACCGCACTGTCCTTGATGTGGTCTTTTTCCACAGAGAAATTGATCTGAGAGAAAAAGGGAAGCAGAGAGATAAAATAAAACATATCAGTCTCTTTATCAAAGGGGGGAAAGTGGAACAAGGGAAACACCATAACACTTTCATCATGCTTGAATTATAATGACAGGTGGACATATCACAATGAAAAGATGAGGAATCAGGAACTGACCTTGCCCCAGAGAGAGGACATCTGGGTGATGGTCTTCCATGAGTGGCTCACCTGGGCACACCTGAGAAGGTCTCCCACGGACAGGTATTGAAGGATCTATGCACAGGACACAGGTTCACTAGTTTGCTCTAGACCAGTGTTTCCCAGTCCGGTCCCCGGGGACCCACAGTCGGTCCATGTTTTTGCTCCCTCTCAGCTCCCTGCTTGACAGTCCACATTTTGCTCCCTCCTAGCTCTCTACTGGGAGCTGGAAGAAAGCAAAAACATGGACTGTCTGTGGGTCCCCGAGGACTGGACTGGGAAACACTGCTGGTCAACTTTAGGTTGTTGGTCTAAACTGCATTTAGACCGGATTATGACCACTAGCATCAATATGTGAACATCTACAACACATCCATTGTGTACGCATTTCCTAACCACTTCCATCCAGGACAGGGTTGTGGTGAACCTGAGGACTATAGCAGAAATCACCCGGTACAAGGTAGGGGATGCCAATCCATCACATGACACAAACACACACCAGGGGCAGTGTGAGATTTCAGAGATGCCAGTTCACACAACCGCATGTCTTTGGACTGTGAGAGGAAACAGACACACCTGGAGAAATCCTGCACAACAGAAGTAGAACATACAGATGACACATGTAAGGAGTGCCAGCAGAATTCTGCAACTCTACACCCAACTCAGAGGGTTTGAAGCAACACTACTACCCATTAGTCTGACCACATAATTAAATATCATATTTGACAATCATTATCCTCCCTTTAAAATTTTACATCCTGTAAATTTGCTAAATATTTTTGATTGTTGCGTTGCCATGTGTGGCTCATTTGTATGAAAATTATGTTAAGGAACAAAATATACTGATATTTTAAACAGACACCATAAGGAATGATTTCTCAAATTCTTCCCCCCTCATGGTCATGGAATCAGCCTCTGAGCGCTGTCGTGCTTACGGACAGCTGCAGTTCCCACCAATGCCCCCCTCCCTGCGCTCAGGCGCCGTGTTTTGCAACGCTCACAGAATCCCACGCACCCAAAGAAGCTTTTATTCAAACGCCAGCAGCTGAATGAAACGCTAGTTTGGAGCGAACGTGTCGCCACCGGACAATGACATGAAAAGCGATGAAAGGCCTTTGTGCAAGTAACAGAGCCCGTGTCTCGGGACTAATTACAATGCAAGTCAACAAATCTGCTGGCCCTAGCACTCGAAAACCTCAACTCTCACATCCTTTTAATGTCCATCCCCGGTGGGAGGTTCAGGTGCACAGTTCTCTACATTACTTTGTTCTTTCTCTCCTATTTTCATGGCTTTTGGTATAAACTGTTCTGTTTTGTTCCACGGCTGTCAGGCCCGAGGACTGTGCAACAAGTCCTGTATCCACACTTGGTTTTTTTCTTTCCTGCTTACTTAACAATAATGAATAATTTATATTTTAGATCTTCCTTTTCGTGTTGTGACTGCCATTCACATCACCCTCAAAATGCAGAGATCTACAATAAAATCAGGATATGCTGCCAAATCCTTGTGTCACGTGTTTCTCATGGTTTGCTATCCCTGCACGCGCTAATAAAATGACTTGGGGGGAAAAAAACCCTAAAATTACATTCCTGGTCAAGGAATTCTCAGTCACCCAAATCCTTTCCCATATATAGCCACATGTTTAAAATGGAATGTTTATAGAGTATTACGTTGCAAAAGCGAACATGAATTTAAAGATGTGATATATTACACAGTAGGGCATAAGATAGGATGCAGCCCCTCACTAGATAAACAGTTGCAAGATGGATGGATGGATGGATGGATGGATTGATGGATGTATGGATATTACAAAGTAAGATGAAATTTATCAAATTGGTCCATAGACTGAGCAAGGAGTTGTATAGAAAATACACAAAAACTTTTTTCACTTTTATGACTCAGATTAGATGCATTTGCATGGACATTTACATAAAACCGATCGACACAGAAGTCGAACCTCACACGATTAGTTAGTAAAGTGGGAGGTGAGGTTATGGAAGCAGCAATGGAAACCCCTCGGTAAGTATTTGACTAGTTAACAGATCCACCATAATGTTCTGTTCTCTTCCCTGGGAGAGTTTCTACTGAGGTTATCCATAGTGAAGCAGCGGAACATCTGGCATAATATGTAAAAGCCATTGTTACCACAACAAAAAGAAAACAAAAAAAACACGGGACAGTTCATAGCAGATGATGGCCATTTTCACTCTGTAATATTACCCTCATTACTAACCCCATATTAGAGATACCTGACTTTAACGCCATTGCAATGCAACAGAAGCACCATGCAGCCACACAGCTTGAGTAGGTGCACTGTTCGATCCCAGGGCTTTTAAGATTAAAACAATAATCACTGGGGAACTTCTGCTCTTGTCTCCGCGTACAACAGGGAATCTCAAAGGACGTCAGATCAAAGAATCCACTGAAACCACAGCTGGATGAATAAATTATGATGACCCCTCGACGAGCGAGGACACAGAAAGCATCAGCTCAGCGTTCCTGTCATACAGTATGAATGGTATTGGCAGAAGGCTACACAGTATGATTACCACTATTCCCAAATGTACACTGTATTAAGTTTTATATCGATGATCTCAGCCTCGGAAACTTATACCGGACAAACTTTGTGGTTATTCATAATAGTGCAGAGTGTCTCAGGAGCTTAACATTTATCCATTAGAAATAGAGCATAGGTTAGGAAACATGTCTTGGGGCCCAGATCACAGAAGTATGTGACGGGACACTGCAGTCCTCTTCTACAGACAAAGTATCCTAGTGAAAGGATTCTCAGCCTTGAGTCTGGATGAGATGTGGGCTGAATGTGAATCTAACTCTAAGACCTAAGACACCCTTTGTCCTGGCTAACAAGGTTACCTGCATCTGGTAAACATCTCATACATGCAGTGGACACCTGTTTGTTTCTGCAGGCTCTTTATTTTTCGAGTGGTTACAGTTACATTTACATACATGTTATTGTGTGGATGTAATGCATCAAGAGCGAAGGGAATCTTTAGGTCTGGGGGGAATCTTTAGATAGATTTAAAAAGTACACAGCACACAAACAAAATATCCTGAATATTGTGTTTTTCAGGTTATTTTATTTGATTACCAGATAGTATTTATATATGCTTGCACTATGTTTCTGCTTGGCACCATATGTACGTTTGCCTGTGCACTATGTTCTTGCTGCCATCTGCACCAGAATATCCCCCTGGGATCAATAAAGTGCATCTTAATCTTAATCATAAAGTGGCATGACTGTTATCTCTCATTCAGCTGCATTTTCTTTTGTTACTCTGTATTTAATAGATGTCTTACTTTTGACTATGATTGAGTCAATACTTCCACAATATTTTAAATGAATTACTTCAACTGGAACCTGCTATGGATTTCTCCCTGACGTTTTACAACATCATTAACACCAGTGGTCCAGTGGGTTGGCTGTACCTTCAGTGCAAGTTTCCAAGGTAGCGTGGACACGACATCTTTCCTGTCCATTTGGGGGACCCCACAGCTCCGGTCTCTCTTCTCGCAAAGTCCTGTGTCCAGCTTTTACCCATCCATGGACAGATCAACCAAAAACATGCCCAAGAACATGCAAGCAACTGAGATAACAGGACTAACTATACTAACGAAATACTTCTTCACTACATGTAATCCTGATGGAATGATTGAATTACTATGCAGGTGGTATTCAGGAGTAGTGTCTCCATTACTGTGTGTTGCCACAGATTAATTTGGCAACATAGAAGCTAATTAAAATCATGTTTTCCAGTTAATCTAAAATTAATTTAAGCACCTCGAAATATTTCTTTGTCTTCCTTAATTCCTGTGCGACACGCTGCCAAGCTTGAAACACCGCTCTGCAGTGAACAGAATTCCAGACTCTTCTCAGTTTTCTGACCGCCTCTACAATATAAAACAATAATAAAATTACAAAAGATTAATCTAACTCAGAAACTGCAGCCACCATTTGTAAAAATCCATACGCTATCATGACAACTGGTTGTGGATTGAGGGTTTGGTTAGCATACACCCGGGATAAGATACCACACACTTACACTCATTTCATGCAACTCAGAATAGGTAAAGTATAGTTTCAAGGCTTCTATACCTTCAAGAGCATAGTGTTATGCTTCATACCTTGTGACCTTAAAGGGATTTCAGAAAAGCCAATCCAAAGCCTATTGCACAACCAGCAAAACATATTTACATAAATATTTCACGAGTCAAAACATAATCTTAATATCCGAACATTTAAAAACAAACCAGACCCATCAGCATAAATATTACAGCAACAAAACAGGGAATTTACCACATGGTTTCACTATCTACGCATCAGAAGCAAATATTACATTTAAGAATTTCCCCAAAAATATAAAATAAAAATAACCCTATCATGCGATTTTATTCAATCGAAGCCTTTGAAGATCGACAAACACATTAAAAAAGTAGACAGCTGTGGAGCATCTGAATGAGCCCCGGGGAGGTTTAACCGGCCACCCACAGGACGTCCCACTGATTACGCCCCTCTCAGATGGCGTATGGCTGTCTGGCCACCGCTCCTACGTGTCACCCGGAGAGTGCCACCCGCGGGTTGGGGCCCACCTTGCTGCCTGCGCCGGCGGACCTGCAGCCAGGCGGCCCATCCGTGCAACGCAGTCCGCAGGACTCTCTGCGAGTGTCGCTCTGCTGCACCGCTCATCATCAGTGCCAGCTCCGCTGCTGTCTCTCTCTTTGTGGAAACGTACCCCTTCCAAGCTCTACTTACGGGGGGGGGGGGGGGGCATTATTTATTCATAGGGCAGGGGCACAGGGAGATAATAGCCCTCAACTCACATGCAGCACCAGTTTCAGACACTTGACTGCATGGACTGAAACAGTTACAACTACACTTACCTGCAGCAACGAGAACCTGTGACCTTATTTATCTCAGTGCGTCAGTAGCATCGTGCCAGTTTAAGGTATTTTAAGAAACTAGCCATTACTGAACTCAGCTTCACAGTCAGCCTCCCCCCTGCGAACCGTAAATCTTCCAAATGTAACTTTTGCTTGATGTTATACTCCACACTGCAGAATATACTCATCTTAGTCTTTGAAAATCATTTAAATAACGAAACTGATGGAACATTCGCATCATTTACATATCCGTGCTTAAGTAACAACAATAGAAAAGCACTTACCCGAAGCACATTTTAGTTAATCGTTTTCGGCACCACGAGTGCGCCTTCTCAAACAAGGGGGACAGGAGCTGGCACAAACGAAAATGCTGTTATGCTACTTACCTCCACTGAACACGACCTGCCAAATGGGACCCAGAATGTGGAACGAGACCAGGAGTTAATACAGGGCCTGGACAATGGAAGGCCTGGGTCTAGCTGCCAGCTGGCCTGTCTAAACAGTTGCAGAACACTTGCCGATGAAGTAGATTCACCATGCTGATCATTAGCTGACCCCATACCTGGCTTCCACAAGGAGATCCCACAGACATCTTCTGAATGGAACAGACAGGGAGAGGCCTGCAACAAACAGGTATTTTTCATCCTCGGAACTCAGCACAATTGTGGGTCATGTCGTTGCATTAATCCCAGTTCCCAAAGCCATTGCCCTAAACGACAATAATGACCGGAATTGCACAGTGCAGATTACGATTTATGACTTAATATATTTTCACGTCAAGGAACGCTGCATTTAGCGCTCCTGTTTCTGATAGTAAGGCACACTCACCTTACACGAGGTATAAGCCATTGCAGGCCTGAACTACTGATTTAAAATGCATCAGCAGCTCTCATGAACTACAGTAATAGAATTGCGATCCCATTGTGCTCTATACAAATACAAGAACCTCATTAAATAAAAGAGAAAAAAAGAATTCAGTCCTGTTTCTTTCAACATCAAACACCTTTTTGGTGTACTATTTCTATATGGTTGTACAATACAAAATGACTCAATTTCAGAGAATGGTGGCACATTAAATGGTCTGGTGCTGATTAGAGATCTTTTTTTTTTTGTTTGTTTCTTTGGTATTATAGGGTATTTCCAGATGAAAACATGCACGACCACCTGCAAAATGCGGCTTCGCCTTTAAATGAAACAGAAGGCTGTCTGTGTTGCTGTCTGTAGCGTGGTCTCTACAAGACCATCCTGGGGAGACATGGTTTCGAAAAAAGGCATCATGGAGGCCGAACCTGTTCCATCTGCAACCACTGCCCCCTGGAATGAACTTTTAAAAAAAACTTGCACAACCTAATATTGTTACTGTGCAAACTGTTTACAGCCTCCTTAGACATACAAAAAGGAGGATGCACCAACGTGAGACATGAACATAATGAGTTTTTTATATAAATGTCATGCTGGCCAATACAAACCAGTCACTTTCATTCCCATGAATTCCATTTCCCCTAATCTTCATTATTTTCTCTTCAAGAAACATTACTAGGCTTTCAGGACAGGAAACACATCCGCTTAGCAATGCCTGTTAAGAAAATAAAATGACACAAATAATAAAGGATAAGTTCCATGACGCAGAATGTCCACCTAACTAGCTAGAGAACCTATGTACAATGCACTATCGGTAACTTTAAAACACAGGCATTTGAGTTATCTCATTATTTTGTTCGTAACATACACTGGCTAAGCGCCAGTAGCTTATACGGTTGAACGTCACCATCTTCAGACCCAGATAAAATCTTATTCACATCCCTACCTGATAAACCTCGGGAAGCGAGTACTTGATCACGGAGCCTGAGGGGACCGCTTCGTTGGTTTTTATCGACGACATCTTAAAACTCTGACTAAAATTAAACCAGTTTATCATAACTATCCCTATCTACGCTCACGCCATTGAAAATGGTTTACAGTAACTAAGTAACCGACTCAACCAGGAAACCCCTCCTGGCGAAATTCTATGTCGACGGCTTAGTTTGATATTTCATTTCACTGAGTCTAAGGTCTTTAAAAACTTTATTAGTCACATTACTAACAAGATGCATTTCGAATTAGAAAACACAAAGCACGACAACCCTAATTTACGACAATGCTAACGCTTTGTTTGCCCGTTTTCAATTCCATAATGGAGACGCACGAGGAAAAAAGCTTTACTGGTGAAATGCGTACTACCAACCTGTAAAACCTTATGATTGTATATTCTGTTCATTTTCTTGATTTAATTATTTTTCTCCTGCAAATGATTGGAGACCCTGTGTCTAAACCAATGAAATATTTACACAAAGTAATAAATTCAATTTCTTATATCCTGTCCACTGATGTTAAAATAAAATAAATATTGTGAAGAAGACATGAATTGTAAATGTTTATGTTCACCAACATTGGGCTCCAATGTTAAAATATTAGAATAACCACAAGGGGGAGTATTTGGCAAGATTTTAATACCCGAGGCAACGTCTTGCTTCCATAAAAAGCTGCAATGTATTTAACTTTGGAGTTAACGAAAGGTTATTGGTAGCATACGCATATAACAAAAGTAGACAGGATGAAATCTCCCGGTGTTTGGTTCCTTTTCAAAGACGACATTTAAATGTACTTGAGGGTTTATATGTCTGCACGGACATAATGGAAGTCATTGTGCAAGGTTTGGCGGAACTCTCCATAATGAAAGACCTAAATGTTCCCTGTTTAGAGTGTTTACATTCTAACAATAGATGTACTTTGTTTGGTAAGAGATTTTATGAACTGTACAGGAGTAGTCATACTAAACACTCTTCTGGGGTACATTGTGACCAAATGGTACGTTGGACAGTCATTCCTTGATGGCTCAGCATTGATAGATAGGACAGGGTAGAACAAAGAGACTGGACTTGAACTGCAGCGAAGGATTCAGAATTTCCCTTTATTCAGTTGCCATTTTATATAACGTGGTTTCTCAGCATGCAGCACTGTTCAGTCCCTCAGTCACACACCCACACAATAATCCGCAAATAGCCTGCTGCTTCTTGCTGTATATTTATTATGGGTTAAATCTATCATTGTGTGAAAGTCTGCGCGTTATTTTTGCTATGATGTGTAACAGTCTACTACGTGCAATATTGTGCAATGTTTTTACCAGGTGCTGGACCATTAACATTATTATGTGCAATATAATACGTTCTCCAAATGGGAGCTAAATCACTCAGTTACTTGCGATATCTTATGCGCAATAGTCTTCATGTGCAATATTACTACTTGGTCAATTTTACTCTTCATTACTTAATAGTACTTCGTTACTACTACTGAATTTCTATGGTGCAATAACTTATTCCAAAGTACCACTTATGTCAGTAATTTTTCATTATAGATATTATACCTAGCATTTCTGTATGTAGCATAATCCATTCATATTGTGGTTGTTTTCTTTCCACAAATTTCTATTTAGATTTTATCTAATCTATTTTATTTTATATTGTTCTGTGTCTCTGTCTTGTGGCAGTCATCGCATAAGCAATTTCCTCCGGGATCAATGAAGTCTTCTGATTCTGACGTACACCTCCAGGACTGGGGATTTGATTGTCCACACCATGTCGAAACACAAGGATGTTTTTAAACACTCTTGGCATTAGGCCACCCGAAGCCAAAGGTCAATGACAAACATCATAGCTGTCTCATCTAATTTGAGTCTGAATGGATTATGTAAAAATCTCAATCGCTGCAGCTCTCAGGAACCTGCATAATCACAAACCTTTGGGAAGGGGGGGGGGGATCCCCTGATATTGCTGAGACGTACCAACAGGCTTGATGGGCTATTGTGGAGGTGAAGGGTCATACATGGGAGGAGCTGCCAAGGGGGGAGAGAGGCCCCAGTGTGGGAAAGTCCTGACTATGCAGAAACTCCAAACCAAAATGAGGGTTGCTGGACTCCCCAGTCCACTGGCTGATAATAGATGGAGGGATCTTGTATTAGAACCGCTTGACCTTCTGATTGAGTGGAACCAGCTGAGATGGCTTAAGCGTCTCTTAAGGATGCTGCCTGGATGGCTCCCAAGAGCTGAATCCCCTGGGAAGACATAGAACATGCTGGAGGGATTATGTTTTCTTGCTGACTTGGGAATGGCTAGGAATCCCCCCACTTGGCTTACAGCCCGAGGACACGGAGAAAGAGTTCCTCCATCAAGCCGTCCCCATACGCCTTACCGGGAAATGCTGGCATGAATTACGAGGTGTACCTGTAAGAAGGGAAGGAAGCGAAGGTTTTCCCACTGGAAACATTGAGTGACACAGCATACTGTTCGAGAGGTAAGGAGCGTGCACTGATGCAGTGCGTTGCTGCACCCGCCACACGACAAACCACCTAAGGGATGAGAACCTGAGTGCAGCCATGTGCCAGATGATACCTCAGCATCACACTAATTTGAATGGACCAATGTGAGGTTTTTTTCCCAGTGGCTGGAGCAGCAATCCTGCCACCAACCCCTAAGTTTTTCTCTGCAAGTTGGAGGACCTCCTTATAGGGCTGGATGTAAGATTAACATCATGCCCAGAACAAAGCAATTGCAAGTTAAGGGCCTTGCTCAAGGGCCCAATGGAGTACAATCACTTCAGGCATTCATGGGATTTAAACCAGCAACCTTCCAGTTGCAGGCACAGATCCTTAGCCTCAAAGCCACCACTCCATGCCAAGGCTTATTTTTTAAAACTCTTTGTGTATGTCATGACAGTGAGATGCCGGATCTTGAATGTCAATTAAAAATACAAAACAGATACCAGCAGTTTAAGGCAGAGTTTGCATTCACTTCGGTATGCTTTAAATACACGTAATTATAGGAATGAAAACAGATATTTTACAGTAAGAGTTAGTAATAAAATCTTACATTCATTTGTAATATATGTAAGTGCTCAATGCATGGTAAATTGCCAGATATGGTAAAACATTGCAAAAAAAATACTTTGTTTTTGAAAGAAAATCACATTTTTTCACCATTAAATTGATCAGAAATAGTTTAGGCATTGTTAATCTTGTAAATGACTATTATAAACTTGAAACAGCTGATTTTTCAGCAAAATGTGTACACAGGTATACAAAGGCCTATTTTTTAGCAAAACACACTTCTGCTTTCCAATGGCACATTATGTTAGCAAATCCTAAGTAATATCGAAGAAATAAATATTGATTAGTAAACCCTTGCGCAAATAATCACGGCTGAAAACTGTTTAACGGAAGAAACTGGCCTTCTTTGGGCTGTTTGGATGCCTGCAGCATCAGCATTTTGTGGGTTCAGCTATGGTCTCAAAATGGCCAGAAAGAAAAAGCTTTCTTTAGAAATGTGTCAGTCTGTTGTTGGTTTGAGAAACGAAGGCTATTCCAAATTGAGAGACTGCCAAGAGACTGAAGGTATCTTACAAAGGTGTGCACTGCTGCCTTTACAGAAGAGTGCAGCTCCAGTGCACAGCTTTGCAGAAAAATAAAAACATCACAGTCTCTAGTTTGAGGGACTGATGCATCTCAGACCCTCAGCTGGCAGCTTTATTAAACAGAACCCACAAAACGCCAATCTCATCTTCAACAGTGATGAGGCGACTCCAGGGTGCCGGGCTTCTTGGAAAAATCCGTATCTGAGACTGGCCAATGAAAGGAAAAGATTCAAATGGGAAAAAGAGCATAGATGTTAGATGATGGATGACTGAGGGGGAAAAAAAAAGTGCTATGGACAGGCAAATCTAATTTTGAGGGGTCTGGATCATAGAGAAGAGGGTGGCAGAACAAATGAAATGTAGAAGTGGTTGATGCCATCTTTCAAGCTTGGTGGTGGAGATGTTGTGGTCTGGGGAAGCTGCGGTGCTAATAAATCTGGAAATTTTGTGCAGGGTAAATACTATGCCAAACCCTGCAGTCCCCAAAAGAGCTTAATGGGCCGAATGGCCTCCTCTTGTTCGTAAATTTCTTATGTCCTTAAATGGCAACAGACTGGACCCAACAACAGGACAATGACCCAAAGCACTGCTTCAAGTTATGCAAGACCTATTATTTGGGCAAGAAGCAGCCAGATGGCATTCTATCTGTGACGGATTGGCCAGCTCAGTCACCAGATCTCAACCCTATTGAGGAGATGTGGGCGGAGCTTTACCATATGACATCAAGCCAATCTAATTTGTGGGAGATGCTTCGGGTATCAGAGCGAAATCTCTATAGATTACTTCAACAAATTCAGAGTAGGGATGCCAATGGTCTGCAACGCTGCGATTGCTGCAGATGGAGGATTCTTTGACTATTTCAAGCACTAATCATTATTTCTTATTTAATATGCAATTTATGACTAAAATGGAGTTTTCATGGAAAATGCAAACTTTATGGCGCGATTCCAAAGTGTTGGTTAGTGTATTAATCGTAGGGTAATAAAATGTGTATCCCACATGAGTATCTGCCTTGTGTCTTACGTTGCCAGAGCAAGGCTCCATGCTGTCTGCAACCCTGTACTTAATATGATTTTATGGAAGATAGACGGATTACACAACATGCCAAACTTCTTAACGGACCACTGCCTGATATAAGTTAACCAGGGTTGAAAACTGAGAAGTTGAAGATGAACTGAAGTCATTAGGTTGAACAAATGAAATAAAAATCAATATTTCCGGTATAATCCAAAAAAATCTCACCATTTATGTAAATGCTCTGAAAGTCTCCACAAAAAAAAAAAAAAAAAAAAAAAAAAAAATCACTGAAATTACAAAAGCATCTGCAATGAAACTAAACTCATAAAGCCTATAACTTGTGTTGAGCAAACACCTCTTCATTGGAGTTCAGATGTCGTGATTCGCCATGTTTCAGGAGAAAAAATACGTCTTCATCCACCCCATATTTCTCCATGGCTTCTTTGAGGCGCACAGGAGGGTCCAGGTAATGCTGCAAAAGAAAAGTTTTGTTTTTTAATCCACAAAACTTAATACAATTACACAACTCCATAATACAATTACATAATTACAGCACTTGTTTAGGCAACAGCAGGGTGGAGTACGAAAGGGATTTCGAAATACTGCAGGGTGGATCATTCATGCTGTCTAAAGCTGTCCCTTAAAAAAAGGTAATTTTCAAGTCAGGAAGAGTATTACCTGGGTATTGCCTGTTCAGAAATCAAGGCCCTATCTTTGTCTTCTGTTGTACAGTAAGAAAAAATTTAAAACTTTAAGTGAAAAGTAAAATGACAATTACGCTTTGAGCATTTTACCTCATGGGCCAAAGCAAAGGTGCCCCAGTGGATGGCAAGGGACTGCTTTGCTTGAAGGTCCATGTGGATCCGCACAGCCTCATCTGGGTCCACGTGCTGTGACCTCATAAAGTCCCTGGGGTTGGGAAACACAACGGCTAAGACAACCAGTTGGCTGCTTCCCTGTCAAAACCTAAACATATCCAACCACGTACCTGGGCAAGTATGCACCAATGGGGATTGCGGCCAGGTCAAAAGGTCCAAAGCGCCTGCCGATCTCCTGGAAGCCAGAGCAGTAGCCGGTATCTCCGGCAAAGAAGAAGCGGTTGTGGGGCCCCAGGACAGTCCAGCTGCCCCAGAGCACCCTATTATCATCCAGCGGCGTGCGCTTGCACCAGTGCTGAGAGGGTGTGAAGACGAAGGTGACTTCGTCGTGACCCGGCACACAGTTCTCTTCCCACCAATCGAGCTCGATGACGTTCTCACAGCCACAGCTCTGCATCCAGCTCATCAGGCCCAGGGGCACAAACCAGCGCAGGTCACTGCCAAAGCGGTGGTTCAGGGCAGTCACTGAGCCGAGATCCAGGTGGTCGTAGTGAGTGTGGCTGATGAGCACGGCGTGGACCCGTGGCAGTTGGTTCACAGTGCATGGCGGGTCCCGGAACCTCTTAGGTCCTACGAACTGCACTGGTGACGCCCGCTGGCTGAACACCGGGTCTGTCAGTATCACTAGATCATCCATCTCCACCAGCACTGAGGCATGACCCAACCAGGTGACCCTCAACTCTGCATTAGTCTGGCCAGCGCTCTCGGGGTTCCGGATGAAATAGGGCTCCATTATAGGCAGCTTCTGATCCAGTTCCTGAATATCAAACAGAACCAAATCAATTTCTACATGTTAGGCTTTATTCCAGGCGGGTCGAAAATATCTGACTGCAAGTCTACCCGTCTAATCAAAACTGCCTAAGCAAAAACTATGCGTGATGGTCTCATGAACTCCCAGTGAAGCATAGTGTCTAGGCGGGCATAGTCAAAGCATATTCACCAATAAGTATTCATCTATTCTTCATTTAGGCCAAGCATACACATGAATGTCTCATAGACGTATTAGAGAAGCACACGGTAAACTGGGCCTGTGGGCAGCATTTCTCTTGGTTTCAAAGGGGAAATTACTGTATATGCTGCGGAAAGCAACTCCCATGAAACCACCAGCACTAAGAAGATAAGACTGAGCAACAAAATGAGTTTACACTGATGAGTTCGATTCTTTTGGCAATTTTACGTGGGATTTGCCACGTGAATTTAGCTCCGTTATCCTGTTCGCCAATGCTAACGACGTATTCAACACCTCCCTGACTCAGGCCTTCAAGACCACAACTATCATACCAGTCCCACAGAAATCAGCGATGACCATCATCATGAAGTGCTTTGAAAGACTGGACATGAGCCATATCAAAGCTGCTCTACCCAGCACTCTGGGCCCCCTCCAGTTTGCCTACCGCCCAAATCGGTCAACTGATGATGCAATATTTACTGTGCTTCACCTGTCATTAACACATCTGCAAAAGAGAGATTCTCACATAAGGATGCTGTTCATCGACTTTAGCTTGGCTTTTAACCCCATCATCCCTCAGAGAACATCTCTCAAACTGGGCTGGGCCTCAACACCCCCTGGTGAACTGGATACTAGATTCCCTGACTGACAGGCCACAGAATCGGCACCAACACCTCCAACACCATCACCCTGAGCACAGGTGTGCCACATGGCTGTGTCCTCAGTCCACTGCTCTTCACACTCCTGACCCACGACTGCACAGCAGAGATCAGCTTATGCTTATACCAGATCACCAAGTTTGCGGCTGACATGACTGTGGTGGGCCTCATCAAGAACATTGACATTTCTGCATACATGGATGAGGTGGCGAGAGTAGCTCAGTGGTGTAAGAGCAACAACCTCTCTTAAAATTCAGACAAGACCAAAGAAATGATCATCAATTTCAGAAGATCCAGCATTCACCCACCTCTCACCATTGACGGCGGTGTGGTTGAGAGAGTGAAAAACACAAAGTTCCTGGGTGTCCACTTCACCGAGGACCTCTCCTGGTCCCTCAACTCCACCTCCATAGCCAAGAGGGCTCAACAGAATCTGCACTTCTTGCGAAGGGTCTAGAGAGCGAGTTTCCCCCGACCTATCCTCACCACAGTCTACACCAGCACCACCGAAAACCTGCTCCGGAGCTGCATCACTGTCTGGTACGGGAACTGTAACGTCTCAGACCGTGACCTGCTTCAGCGGATAGTGAGAGCAGCTAAGAAGATCATTGGTTTGCCCCCACCCCTCCCCCCAAAAGACATTTTCCAGATCTACTGCTACAACAGAGCCATAAACATTAAAAAGGACTTATTCCCACCCACTACACAGACCCTTTTCCCTCCGGACATTACCGGAAAATGGTATCGAAGCTTACGCTCCGCCTCTACCAGGCTGTGCAACAGCTTCATACCACAAGCCATCAGAATTCTGAACACACACTGATATCTGGTCTACCTCTAAACAGCAACTGCTCTATTTATTTATTATCTCCGCACTACATATTTGCACTGCACTATTTATTTACTGCCTGTTTGCACCTTGCACACTCTGTTACTGTAATGATAAGTGTATTATATGTTTCTATATGTTGCACCGGGGCATTGGAGAAACGTTGTTTCATCACTCTTTGTACATGCATGAAACTGTTGAAGACAATAAAGAAACCTTGAACGCCACGCAATCTTTTGTGGCGCCTATAAGTAGTATTGCTGTATGAGTATTGCTTTAAATCATTTACTTTCAGGTACGATAGTAATCTGTTTTAAGGTATTGTATTTTTACCAAAATGTAATTCATTTCCGATTACAGGTTCGTCTTCCTCTATTGATATCTGCACTCACCACTATACAGACATGTATACATCATTGCCAAAGGACTGTAAAGTTATATTCATATATTACTCTCAGGTACTTGCTCAACAGGCTTGTTACCAAGATAGAATCCATGGAATGGAACGTATTCTATGAGCTTAAAATAAGACCTTGAAACCAGAGAACAGGAAATGTCAGAAGCCTGTAACTGCCACGATAGACAAGCCTAACAACAAGCAACAGCAGGCGACTTTAAGAGCCGGAACGTTCGGTGTGGCGATAACTACGGTGGTTTTCTTTCCCTGTTGCTGAGGATTCTGACAAGCACAACAGCTGAACTGCCTGTTGAGGTAAATGATTTAACACCACAAAAACTAAGCCGTCAAAAAGGACTGAGGGCATCTGAAGGTTAATAACACAAGAATTTAGGCCTAATGATGTTCATCAAAACAAGGTTCCATAAACATGAGGGGGGAAAAAAAGAGCTAACCTCTTTGGTGGTAGGGATGTTGCTGTTGTTTTTGTCCAACAGATAAAACCAAAGAATGTTGGAGTAAGAGGGGAACTTCCAGGTAGACCAGGGGTTGACAAAGCGACCATGTTTGTCCCTCCTGGACTTTGTGACGTCCTCTTCCAGCCGATAGTCCAGGCGGAAACATCTGCGCGAGGACTGAGACGAGCTACTCGTCCTGGGTTCCTTGGTACGTTCACCCTTGTCTGCCCCTGAACCGTGCTCTTCCAAGAGGCTCTGCTCCCCGTTGTCCTTCACCTCCATGAGATCAGCGGATGCTCTGATGGAAGAAAGAGGAGTTCCGGAATTACGTTCGTCTGACAGTTGCACCTTAACCCACCACTTGTCATGAGTGTGCACCACACGCCCCACAATTTCTTTGACGACTGACATAAAAAAAACACGCTAAATATATCTATTATTTTTTATTAAAAGCTTCCCTAAATTTTATGAATAGAACAAATAGTCTGCAGTCAAGCTGACAATAATGAACCAGGCAGACTGGAATACAGCTTCCCCTTTTAAAAGCATGGTAACAGATAGACAAATGCATAATATTCATATAGTAGATCAACATTTATACTGCAAAACGTGAAAATAGAAAACGTTTAAAATATCTTTTAACGTTGTGTGAATTCCATATATAAATTATCAGCCAATACCCACATCAGTACCATCTTTAATTTGATTTTTGCTAAAATTATCCTAACATGTTTACTAAGCTTTTAGTGTAAAATAATCCAAGTGGTGAATTTGATGTGCAAACAAAATTATATAGGAGCCAGCATCACCTGTACAATACCTGCAGGAATTACACATAAGCAACCAGGCAGCCCTGTACATAAAGGGAATAAGACAACTGTTTGCCTCTCTAGTGAGGTTAATAACAACACCAGTAGTATTTCCATTAAATCAGTTACTGAGTAAGACCTACAAATTTAATCGGGCAGATGATTCATTGTGCATATATCTTTGTAGTAATGGCAACACCTCCACACAATAATCACGAAATTCAGCAGGCCACATGCATTTTATTGAGATCGGTAATAACAGGATTTGCTGAAAGAACCCCTATTGGGTCTGCTAGCAGGTCAGCAGCACACGGGCAGGACCTTGTCTATTTCCATTGCAGGAATGTCAGTGAGGTCAGAATATCTTGCACTACTGAGTCCACGGAATGAAGCTGGTAGTCAGGAATACCACCACTCCAATGCCGGTAATCTTAATATCCCTCTTCAAAAAATCCTGAACTTTCAATATTTACCAAGTAATCAATTAAACATACAGTAGGTCAAGAATTGGCATAACTGTATAGCAATAGAAGATGTGACTGAGAAAGTTTATTATGCATTACAAACGTGCTGTGAAAATTTAATTTTGGTACGGTGTCAGAATAGCAAAAAAGGCTAAACCAGACGAGAATAAACTTATACGACTTAATATTTACAAATTTACATAATAATTTACTAATTTAGTTTTAGGAATGAGAAGTACATAGTGCCAACAGATATCCCTAATAAGTCCTAAGAAATCTGGCCAAATTGCTTCTAACGAGCCACAAAACATAACGAACGCAATCTCCGTTGTGGTGAATGTATCGCAAAAATGTAAAGCAATATACTCAATATAGTAAAATGACATGGGGGAAAGTATATAATACATAAGGAACTCAAATTATTTAACAAAAAGAATTTAAGAAGGGGTATTTCTGTGATTCAGCGATACCAAGTATCAAAAACAATGGCCACCAGTAACACCTATAATTTCGGAAATAGGATGGTATTATTATGTAATATTTGCACTAAAACAGAAAAACGTGGCGTTATAAACACTATGCTTTTGTTATAATGATGAATACATACTTCAAAATGAATCCACGAGTTTAAACAGTCAAATAAAATCTAAACCGAGACTTCAAATCCCTCTTTATAAGTACTTCCCGATCTCCTGAATTTGTACAATAACCCACCTTGTTATCGTGTAAAGACAACCGCTCGTTAGCGTTATCCGCAACTCAGACTGAAATCTGAAAATAGTTTTTTTTCCTTTATCGCTTGAACCAGTAACAAAGTACCAAGTAAGCTGCTGCCGCCGCCTCCCCATAATGGGAACACGTGACGACGCCATAATAGGGCAGTTAAACGCTTTATTAAAAAATAATTTCACGCTGAATTATCTGGGTCTTAACTGTGCTCAATATTTAACACTTGTTTAACAGCCCATATGTATTCGTGCTGATTTTTAATCTGGTGACGGGGAGTACCTCTTATCTATTGTAGATTACATTGCATACACTAAAAACGAAAACTTTGAAGAATTGAATAAAATAACAGTTACTGCACGTGTAGCCTTGCTAAATGGTTCGCATAACCAACTAGTTTAAGGAGAATTGAATACAATTAAAGTTGGCCTGTCTAAAACCGTACTGCTTGCGTCTTCACCTTTCTTGAGTACGATTCTTGTTCGCATTAATTTCCGGTAGAGATGAAGTATTGTGCCTGTTCTTCCACGATGACAAATACATTTTGCGAAACATGCAAGACACCATTGAAGATCGGAGGTCTAGTAATTCAGATCTGCAAGTTAGCTTCAGCATAATTTCACTTTACTCACTGTATTCCATAACAAAACACATGGGAACCAACTGATTTACCCGATGCACATTTTCCTGTTTTAGTTAGAAACACCAAAAAACTAAGCTACTTCCTTACTCTGACACCCTTGTGACATACAAATTACATAATACCGATTGTAGCCATATTGGTAGAGTTAAATGCGCAATGGAGTAATAACATATCCCGCATATCCACTTTTAACTGTTGCTACAATTTTGGAATTTAATACGTATTCTAGATTAATGTGAAATAAAAGGTCCTTGACGTGCAATCACTAAATAGCACGTCTATATTGTGTTTTAGATAAATATATGCTTTTAACGTACCTTGCGGCGATGATCTCGGTAAAGTACTCCGTCCAAAAAAATCGACTGTAATTGCAAATTCATTCCAAACCCATAGTCGTAAAATGCATCAAGAATTATAACCATTCGTTTAGCAAGCTTAGCCGAAACAGCACCGTGCAGGCCGCACGCACACCGCCTGTGTATACGTTTAACGCTTCCTCTCAATAAGTACGATCATGCAACAAGAAGGGGTTAAGGATTTGATTTCGTTCTTAGTTCGTTAAGGACGTGCGTTATTATGCACAGTGGGATGTACTGTTCTCTTACGTCAGGAATGGGAATTTCGAACATGCGCAAATGACACCAGAAAATTGGTGGGATCTAAACTGTGCTCTAACGTGACTTAGGCTATTTGTTTGTGGAAGATAAGAACTATTATGTATGCAAGGAAACACCGTCGAGTTATAATCCAAGGGTTACCTTTCCCATAAATAGCGTACATAGCAATTGTAATACTACTCTGAAATACCTGTTGCTAACACAAATTCTTTTATAGTACCATTTCTTCTATCATAAGGAAAATTTGAAATATTCCATTTCATAGTCCCAATTATTATATGATATGCGGTAAAACGTATCAGCCACTCAATCATCCGGGGTCTTCAGCGTAACACGTGGGTTTGTTTTGGTCAGGTTTAACGAGTAATTTGCCTTTTCAAAATTGTCAGGTTCATGTATTATTTCATGGAGCTTTTAATTCGCGCGTGAAATGGCTTATTGCAAATTATTTTTAGTATTATTTGAATGATCTCCGATAATGAATTTAAACGGATACAGATAAGAAATGTATGAGGATACATAATTAAGGTAGGCTTGAAATGAACCATCTTGAAATGAATTAAATTTATTTGTTTGATGAAAAATAGTACTGTCAGAATTTCCTGTAAAGCTGGTGTTAGAGTACTGAAGTCCTTGCATCAAGGACATGCATCAACTTTTTTTCTTTCGTTATCATGTCATAACCAAAGCCGTTTTCTCCAGATCACGACTTGTTTTTTTCTTGTGAACTTGACATAATCCTCATGAAGAAATATGGAAATCATAGAAGAAATATATAAAAATAGAAATATGTGTTGATAAGGTATATATATATATATAGAAAGAGTAAATGAAATAAAATTTCTTGGTGTCATATTGGGCCATAAAATAAGTTGGAGTGCACACATAAATTACGTGAGGGGGAAGTTGGCACGGGGCATGGCGATCCTGGGGAAAGTAAGGCATATTTTAAGCCAGAAAGCACTGTATACATTATACTGTTCTTAATTACAACCATATCTAAGTTATTGTGTAGAGGTCTGGGGAAATACATATAAAAGTAGAATAAGTACGGTAACCAAAATGCACAAAAGGGTCATTAGAATGATAAACAATGTAGGATATAGGGAACACATTAATGAACTCTTTATAAAAATGAAAATAATGAAATTCCCTGACTTGGTTGAATTTTAAAACAGCGCAAATTATTTATAAAATAAGAAATAACTTACTTCCAAAAGGAATACAGAAATTATTTACGGAGAGAGAAGGGGAATTTAGTTTAAGAGGAAGTCTGAATTTAAAAAGGCAAAGTGTTAGAGCAACATTAAAAAGTATGTGTATCTCAAGAGCTGGGGTGAAATTATGGAACAGTCTAACAGAAGAATTAAAAAATATATCTCTGGGAGGTAATTGATGAAGGAATAGAGCTGTCATTTTATTTTATTTATTTGTTTTGTTTCATTATTAGAAATTTGTGATTTGCCCTTTCTTGGTAGAATAGCTGGTATTATTGTTATATAGGTTTATTAATTTAGCTGTTGTTGTAATTTGAAGGAGGTTAATTTTGAATTAAAATTGTATGAATGGGGTAGGACCAAATAACTCCATACTTCTACCTACCCCTTTTCAGGCAAGGTGTAATGTTATGACGGAGAATGTGGAAATATTTTATTTTTGTTTGTCTGAAATAAATAAAAATTGACTGATTGATTGATGAACGAATCCATCAGGTTTTACTTTGATCGTGGACTGTCCCAATCAGAATCAGAAGACTTTATTAATCCTGAAGGAAATTGCTCACATTGCAACTGCATGATCATAGACACGAGGACAAGAACAATACAATTTCCCCAAAAAAGGAATTTCTCCACGGAGATCAATAAAGTTGTGATTATTATTATTATTATTATAAGTATAAAAATGGGAATGAAGTGTAAAACAAATTTGAGCACTGTTAAATATTATCAAAAATAAAATAAGATCTCTGTACAGGAATCTAAAGTACCTTTGTCCAAAAGTTACAGGAAAAGTAAAAGTGTATAGGAGTATATTGCACAGTAAAGTTAAAGTATATTGCGGCAATATAATAAATGGTTATATTGCACTTAAAACCAAGTTAGACTTCAAACTGTGGGATAGTAGATAGTAGATCTCTTTATTTCCATTTACATAGGTACAGGTCAGTACAAATACATTGGAATTCTTGTGCCTATCTCCCATAGTCATTTTTACAAAATAGAGAGACAGAGGTGAAGAGACAGTGTTTTAAACATAAAATAACATGATATAAAAAATATAAATAATAAAAGCAGCAAACACACTAATTGCTGAACAGTAATTGTGTACAGATGCCAATACAGGATACTGATTGCCTGGCTTGGGTGTATGAGTGAATTATTTCACAGAAATAATATTAAGACAGTATATTGTACATAAAAGTGGAATATTACACACTTTTATGTACAATATATGTAGTTAGGCTATTGCACCTAAAGAATTATTTGACTATCTAAGAGGAAACAGAATGAGAGTGAGGTGGTAGTGCTCTGATGTGTCTGATTACCTCTTTGGAGTGATAACTGTCCATGGGGGAAGTGGGGAGAGGGCTGTATTTCTTACCCACTGTGGCTGGGAAAAAGCTGTTGTAGAATCGTGCTGTAGGTGGTGATGCTCTCTGGCCTGTGGTGTCTTAGATTGTATCCTACGTTCTTCCTTCTAAACAGGAAGTATGCCCTAAGCTTTCCTCCTACAGCGCTGTGTATATAATTTGTCCAAAGAGGGGAGGTCAGAGCCTATGATCCTTTCGCCATGTTTTTACAACTCGTTGAAGAGATTTCCTCTCAGCCTGTGTGTGTTCTGTAGTTAGAGAACTCATATATTCATTTACTTATATAGTTCAATATAACAGATCACTGAAAATAAGGAAACTACTATTTTAAAAGTCATCAAAATAGGAATGCTGATTTGTGGTTATCAGTTTAATCGCTGGGAGTAAGTGTATTATATCTTCAAATTATTAGGAAACTCACCAAGTGAGGGTGTTGCCATTTTATAGACATGTGCTGGACCAGCCAAAGGGAAGAGATACTAAAGCAGGGTTCCACAGTACCGGTCCTGGGGCCTATTCTACGAAGTGGGGTTACTGGCTTATCGGAGTAACTTGTTGGTCTGCAGATTTTCCTGTTCAAACACACATACAACACCCTGTTTGAGCAGGGAAGACCGAAGCTGGCCTGATCCTCAGGCCTCTAACTGCCCCGAGGGACTTCATGTTTATGTATGTCCCAGGCACACTAGCTTTGTGCAGTCTTGGCAGAAGCCAGAAAGACGTGAGTGACTGATTAAATAGATCCTTGTCTGAAGGACATGATGTCATTGCATTTGTAATGAATCAAATAAGAAGCCATATTTATTTTGCAATTAATTTGACCTTAGTATTAGTTATTATATATTTTTGTTATGTGTATTTATGGCTTTTGAGTGTATGTGAGGCTGAGAGGGAAACCGTGACGATAAAAGACTCCAGCATCCGAGGTCAGGGGCGTGGGGTTCGTATTTCAAAATTGGAAGGATGTGTATATCGGGTCAGACATGTGACGTCACGTTGCTTATAGGACATTTCTGTAGTCATGCTGTATTTATTCGTTAAGTATTGCTGTTACAGTATGTAAAGTGATATTAATCTTTGCATTTTTACTTGCAGTATATCCATCTTCACTAATATGGCAGCTTAAATCCAGTAATGTCCCGCATCGTGTATTCTGAATTTGCTTTGACCCAAGTTTGAAATTCTGCTACGTCCAGCAAGGAATGTATTGCCTACAGAGACAAATCTAAAGCTTTGAGAGTGACACCAAAGGAATTCAAAAAATTCTCCTTGCTACGGGTTTCTTGCTCACATACTTTATGGGTTTGACTCTGACAGAATCAATGAGATCAAATCGGCAAGTCAAGAATGGATGTTATTGAGAAGTGGACTCTGACAGAGTCTCCATTCCTCTGAACTTTCTCCTGAATTTGATGACATTTGATTGAATGTCATCACTCTTTTGAGTGACACCCTATTCCATATCCTGTCCAGAAATACAGGCAGAGTAGACCATGCTGTCACATTGTGCATCAGTAACGAGTGAAGCCCCATCCAATGAAAACCTGACCAAGCAGTTTTTCATTGTACAGCTGTCTACCCTTTAAATCATAAAGTTGTCAATCAAGTTTAAATGTAGTAGATATTTGCTTTTTGATTCAGACATAATGCTTGAGTTCCAGCCCAGTAG
>JAABNX020000070.1:24464652-24484285 GCA_015163995.2 Mormyrus lacerda
CCCCTCCCAAAAAAAAATCCCACTTTTCCTTAGTTCATCTTTCATAAAGTGACAAGAGGTATAGAAGGTACCTGAGCTACACAGAAACGCAAAAACAAAAAAATAGACAGTGTTTAAGATTTCAGCTGTGATTAGCTGACGAAGTGCTGTGATGGACGCTGGGGTCTAACACGATTCTGGCAATGAAGCATGGCATCGTGGATGGATGGGAACAAGAGGTCAGGAGTCATTGCTCCCTCAAAGAATTGCAGACGCTTGAGCTCAGCCATTATGGTACCTGCGGAGCAGGGACAACAATGCATCGCGTATCGATAACTTCCAGACAACTTCATTATCTCATCATTGAACGAACACAAACATTACCATCTATTTACGCAAAGCACAAGTTACTATGGTATCAACGACTATATTTATAAAAAGACAAAATATCCTTACTGCTGCATCCTGCCAGGAAAATCTTTACGCCAACCTCCCCATATTCTTTAATCACCTACAGAGACAAACCAAGAGTTGTGAGAGTGACACTTCTCACACCAAAAGAAAACAAGAGATAAAAGGTATCTGGCTACGAGTTTCCTACTCACAGATTTTATGGTTTTGGCTCCAACAGAGTCAATGAAGTTGACTGGGGTGAAGTCAAGGATGATGGAATGGATGGTACCGGGAGGATCTAACAGGTTCTGGGAGTCATCAGGGTCTGACTCCGATAGGGGCTCCGTCCCCAGCACTTTGTCCTGAGAATTTGATGGTGAGTCTATCTCACTCACCACTGTTTGAGTGACACCCTGTTCCATATCCTGTGTAGAAATAGATGCACAGTAAACCAGAGGTGGAAAGTTCAGGTTCAGAAAGTACGAATCCAGACCAAGACTTTATTTCAACCAACCAGTTGAGCATACAAAGTCATATTCACACTCAAATGATTGGTTGCAACAAAATCCTGGTCTGGATTTGTACTTTATGAATCTGAACTTTCCACCTCAACAACGCAATAAACGATGCTATCACATCTCATATGTACATGTAAAATAAGAGTGAAGCCTCTCCCTGCTTTTAGTGTACACCCAGTGAAAATCTGACCAAGCCCACACAGGCTTTATCAAGGTTTCATTACACATCTTAATTTCCACTTAAGCCATAAAGGAAGTTGTCAATCAAGTTTAAATGTAGTAGATATTTGCTTTTTGATTCAGACATAATGCTTGAGTTCCAGCCCAGTAGCCTCACCAGTTTAACTAATGCCTCTCGTTTCACGGGGGCTGCCTGGGCCTTTCCTTCCTTCACCCACATCGCTTTGTCTTTTTTCGCTTTTTTTAGGCGTGATGCCTGCACAGCCAGCAGCAGCGTTGGATTTATTCCAGTCTGAGGAAGTGCAGATGGGACATCAGCATAAACCACAGTACATCACGTGACTCAATTTAAATGTGTATGGAGGGTATGTTCTTCCCCTCTGACTTTTTCCACCGACAAAAGGTCACATGTACGCCAGCATTGCATCGCAAACAGTGGGATATCACAAAAACATTTTATCCCCAAACTGATATCCTTTATATCATCAGCAGGTGTCGCCAGAAAACTAGAATAAGTATTTATTTACCTTCTCTTTAAGGGCATTTACATAGAGGTCACTGTTTGCAAAGTAGATGGACATGTTGAAACGAAATATTTTAATCCCAGTGTATTCACTGGCCTAGAATGGAAAAAATGGCAACAACAAACAAGGAATACATCAGTTTTGAAACATCGTACTAGGTAATCAAATGAATCACAAGAACTTGCTCCTGTATGAAAGCAAACAGAAAAAAAGATATAAAATACATAAAAGACTGAAAGGTCTGACCTCTTCATACTCTTCAACATCACAGTATAATCCTGTGTCTGGAATCTCCCCTAGAATCATTTTCTTTGGACTGTAAAATAAAATGCAATAAGAATCACTGAGAAGGAAATTTTAAAAAGAAATCATCCATCCATCCATTCTCCAAACCGCTTATGAAATTATATAATAATTTTAAATAACCATAACAATTCCCAAAAATGTATCATTATATCTAGTAAACTGGTTTCTTCAGAATTAGATCAAATCATCAATTCATTCAGGGAACTTCCAAGAATTAAACATTTTTCAACTGAAATTTTCAGATGCATGGTTGTGGGTTACGTTCATTTAAGGGCTTGGCTTTTTGCCGAGAATTTTTGTTGGCTGACAGTAGCATTTAACTGCTAATCTGGAATGTAGAATTAAGATAAACAACTAATTATACAACACTGTTATGAATCACCAAAAAGGCCTTCATACATATGCACAGGTCATAAAATACCTCAGATTTAATGTCACGCAGATTTCAATGTACCGTGTATACGATAGAGATAATTATAGTTTTCAAACGCCACAATGCTGTAGCGTTGTGTGGAGGGAAATGGAACTTCCAGTGCCACGCATATACCTCTGTGTTCTGTAGATGACAGTGAGGATCGCAAACCCCAATGCTACCAGCAGCCCATAATCCAGCCCCAGCAGAACGGAGGCGATGAAAGCCACCACCCAAATGGCCTGAAATAGAGAAGCAGAGTATTCAGCCTGGCTGCAACCGCACATTTCAGGCCTCTCCATGTAGATATGCAAAATGCAAATACCAGCATGACGTATCAGTGTTCACAACGATCCCGGACAAAGGGAGAACAGAAACTGCCTCATATTCTTTGAGCCATACATTTCATAGGCCTGCACATATCAGCCTAATTCTACTCCTTTGTCAATTATTCATGCTAATTATGAATTGTACTCAAAACAGGATCAGAAGTATGCGATCTGCAGAACACATAAATCACAGGTGTCAAATTCAAGGCCTGTTCAGGGTAACCTGGAGTCTGGAGCCTCACACACGATTCACATACACACCAACAGACAGTTTGGTAACTCTGACTAACCTCAGCATGTTTTTGGACAGTGGCGGGAAACCGGAGTAGCTGGAGAAAACCCCATGATGACATGGAAAGAACATGCAACCTCCACACTCCTGAGGCTTGAATTTCACATCTTGGCCTCTTTTCACGATTTTCTTCACTCATTAGGGTTCATAGGGTCTGTTCTCCCAAGCGCATTTTCTTGTACATTGTTTCAAACATACATCAGGGGCCCCCAACAAAAGTACCTAACATTCTATGCGTAATGGTGCAGTGTGGGTTTTCAAAGGCAGTGACTAAAATTTGGAATGATACATTGCAGCCTATGCTGTATCATATAAGCTTGTTTGGACTATGCAGTTGATTGCATTGTTATTTTATCAGAAACGCATTCTAAACGTTCAGTACATTCTACCAGGTGTAGTAGGCTACAACCATTACTTCATGTTCAAAATATTTTGGTTTCTGTGGATTTCAATCAGGTTCATGGTGTAAATTAAAGAGTCCGTGTTCCACATTTTGCTTGCTTGCAATGCTCCCTTTTGTTGCTTGAAGAATTCTCTCACTACCATGCCTTTGTTTTAAAGTTATGTGTGGTGGGAATGACCATGCTCTAGAGGGGAGAATACGGAAAACCCACAAGCGCATGTTTTTTAGACACTTTTTTTGACGTACCTGATAGGAGAATCAACCCCTAAACCACCACCCAAACATGGAATCTTCTAGTGACGAACTTCATGAACCATCTTCTGTATCTTTTGATCCCACTAGATAGTGCTCTTAGTTTGCCTTGAGGTATGTATTAAGCCCTTTTTTGAATAGAGAGCACCATCTAGTGGTGTCATTTAATACAGCAAATGGTTCATGAAGGTTTATAAGGCCATCACTAAAATCTTCCAAAATTGTCAAACTACATAATTCATTAAAAGGAGTTATGAGTTATAGACTTGTTCCTGAAGAAATTAGTAATCCATAAACAAAATACAGTTTGAATTGCCATTGCTTTTAAATATCTGACATTTCCATACCTGATTCTGGCTGAGGTGTTGTCGTCACCGCTCCCTTCCATCAGCCCAACTAGCCAAGGTTTAGAACCCACTTGAACCACAACCCGTGTGTTACTGTACCATAGGTTTCCTAGATAGGGCTACAGCAGGAACACTTACCAGCTCAATCCTGCTGGTCCTCCACATGGTGGGAATGTCCCTCAGCTGCCTAAACATGCCCATGAGGTTCACCATGACAATGGCAGCCAGAGCAGTCTGCGGAAACGGAGGTGAGGGTAAGGTAGGAGATACAGATAGCAAGTTACTTCCCTCAGTAAATGTGCACAATGTACAATGTGTCAATAAATGGAAAACAGATACATGTAAAATTTCCCAGCATCCATTGCCAGGTAGCACTCTGCCAATCACATCAATTTGCTTGCCCGGTAAGATATTTATGCCTTACAGTAGGGGTTCACAACCCCCGGTCCAGTATTCCACCGGGCCGGGGAACGCTGGGGGTTTTGTGGAGGGGTTGGTTAATTTCCGAAAATATTTTCAAATGTTTTACGACCCCCTCATGTTTGTGCGTTCTGTTCATATCTGAAAAAAACAGAAACGATTAAACTTATGAAATTGCTGAACGACCAGCTTGCACACTTGCTCCCCGCAGCAGCTTTATCGGTACGGAACATTTTTGTGTGGCGTAAACCAGCCTTCAGGCATCTAAAGGTTGGGAACCCCTACCCTCCAGCTTATTATTTTACAGATGGAAGTTTACTGAAAAGTTTTCTTAAGCGTATGTTAACCACGTGTTCTTTTCCTTAACCACTATGTTGCATGTCACCCTGAAGGATTCTGGGTAAAAAAGCCAGTTATGTATACCAGGGGCAAACTGGTTACCTAATCTCTAAAAACTGTCTGCTGAACAATTAAGCATAGACATAAACATTGAGAACATTAATGTGATTTTAATAATGGATTAGGAACTCCACCCCTCCTTCTTTTTACGCCTTATCCCGGTTAAAGTCCTGGCCTGGGGCCTATGGTGTAGGCAATGAGGAATGAGTAAAATTCAGGTGCTGGAACTTTACTCTCGTTCCATGACACCTTTACAAGGGACTCACCTGAGGCAACGGCTGGAAGACAAAGCCAATGGCTACTACCACAATCAGCACCACAATGGATGCCAACAGGCCAGCAATCTGGGAAGAGACATACAATTACCCACATGCACAAACATGCGGAAACACAACAGCCAGGTAATCATTAAGGTAAGCAAACATTTGCTTCCCATATAGCACTGTAGCCGGAAGTACGGCACAGTGCAGTGATTAACTTCATCTTATCTATCTGCTTTTACAGCAGCCTTAAGTCTACACAAACGAGCCACCACATTTATTCTGAGATAAAACTGAGACGTCAAAATCATTAGAGTTACACGTTCATTAATGTGTGAAAACTATGGAAAACAATACCTCTGTGAATTCCTAACAAGTTATATATTTGATAGGCACACCTACAGATTGATTTACAGGTAGAATAAATTATACAGTAGGTGTGGTCTGGGAAGAGTAAACGAAACCATACGTCTGTAGTACAATCAGCAACACTGGTTAGCGTGTATTACTGAAGTAGTTAGATATGTGTGGGACAGATCTGTGGACTCTGGCATGTTTTCAGATTACTATTTTTAATTAGTAATTAATCCACAACTGGAGTAGTCAGGTGACATCTTATCCAAATAATAATAATAATTAAGAGCGAGAAAGGGCACTTTTATGGATCATATTTCTCTGTTGGAACTTGTCATTTCAATTTCATGTTACATTCCAACTAACATCTACATATGAGAAGATTTTAGATACATTATAGTTTTAAGTTTCCATCATTTTTCTATGTAATACAGGATTCAAGTTCCATGTAGGTAACAAAAAATATCGCTAAACATAATGTATGTATTGGAGGACTCTGTTGCTAGATATAAATACATTAAATTTCTGGAATGACAAATTTTTATAACATGATTATAAAATGCTCTCTTTAAGACAATACACAAATGGTCAAATGACAGCCTTAAAGGAATATTGTTGGTTCAGATGCGAAGGACCTAATTGTCACTAGATGCAGGTGTTTAGGGTGTATGTGACAGAGGATAGTGTTACCTGCGTTTTCCCTCCTGTACCCTCCTGGACCAAGGTCCGGGACATGGAGGAGGTGACGGTAAAACAATGGAAGAAGGAACTGATGAAGTTGCATGTGCCCAGCGCAATCAGCTCCTGCAAGAGTAGACACCGTTCTCAGAAGCGGGTCTCTGCGATTCCAGATTCCGAATTCGGCCGGGGAGATGAGACCGGCTCACGTTACCTGGTTCCCATCCACAGTGTAACCGTGCTTGAGGGCAAGGATCTTAGCAAGGGAAATGGACACTGAAAAGGCCACAACTGCAATGGCGATGGAATCGGTGATCATTCCGGGAAACACGGAGTAATCGGGGAGAGCAGGTGGAAGAAGACTAAGCAGAAACAAAACGCAACAAACAAATTCACCAGCCTAAAAAAACCCTTATTTTTAGAAGAACATAATTCTTTCAAAAGAAAAAGCAGATTTTTTTTTACCCCGAAGGAACCTTTCCAACAACATCCACCTCGAATTTCTCTGAAAGCTGAATCCCATATGATACTCCAGTGGAGACAATAACCTTTTCCAGAGCAGAAAAAGAAAAACAATAATTATTTGCAAAGTGTTACATGAAACACCTCAAACAAACGAGGAACTTGGCTACGTGCCGAGTACGAGATTTACCACGATGAATTCCCCAGGAATGGGCACTGGCAGCTTCTGCTTGAAACGTTCATTGAGGTTTTTCACTACGAAGAGAAAGCTGATACACACCATGCCTAGAATAATGGTGGCAACGTTTGTGGTGGGGATCCCCTTCAGAACGGCTATGAGGCTCTGTGTAGTCAGAGGGAGGCAAGGGCTTCAGCTCAATCACAGTCAGGCTCATAATTATACAATACAGTTTTTCCCAATCCGGTCCTGGAGGATCCACAGACGGTCCGTGTTTGTGAGGGAGCAAAACTGTGGACTGTCTGTGGGTCTCCAAGGACCCAATTGGGAAACACTGATATGATGGGTACAATGGCGGTCAATGTTACTGTCACAGTTATGGTTACTGTCACAGTCACTAATATCCACTCATTAGCAAACATTCACAGGCACAGTGAGGTAGGACAAGCGCACATATAAGACAGGAGAGTATTAACACATCCCCAGTTAGAGGTAGGTAATTCGAGTCCAGAGAGTTAAAGCCCAGGCCAAGATTTTGTTTCAAACAACCAGTTGAGTATAAAGAGACACAATCATAGAGTACTCAGCTGGTTGGTTTAAATAAAATCTTGGTCTGGACTTTTAATTTCTAGATTTCAACTACCCACGGGTCACAGTTACATTCACAGTCTAGGTCCTAGTTACGTCAGACTAATGTAAAGCTGACAGCTGCAGCAGTCACATGCCGTAGTCCATCAGTGACACTCACATAAAGCACAGACAGTGGGCCGCTGTAGCGTGGGGTCCGAATGCCCAGCAGGTATTTCAGCTGCGACACAAAGACGTGGACCGCGGCAGCTGTGGTGAAGCCACGCACAAGGGGCTCTGCCAGGTAAATGGCGACAAAGCCGAACTGCAGGAGGCCCAGGATCAGCTACCAAGGGCAAAGAAAGAAGCAGACAAATTTACTAAATTTGGTTTCCCTCCCCCAAAAAAAAACCCCAAACAACAACTATCACAGGGCTCTTCAAATCTGGCCCCTGATTCCAAATCCAGGCCTTATTTTCAGGTCTCCCAGATAGTTAGTTTAATAGTTACTAATTCTGATTGCCCAGAAGCTTCACAGCTGCTTCACAGGTAAAGGAAGGCGGGAAAATCAGCAGTGCTTAGCCCTTGATCGCGATTTGAATAACCCTGATCTATCAGATCTGCACACAGACAGCACCGGCAATGAAAAGGTCCTCAGACATGCTGCTTTAATACCAACAAAATACAGCAAAACGAAAGGCAAAATCCCGGCATCAAGAGCAGCCTCAGAGTCAGAAAAATGGGCGTATGTCAGAACAGGATAATCACACATATGACCAGCTGAAATTTATTTTTATACACATTTATTTGTTTGTTTGATTTCAGTTGTTGTACATTGCATAGGCTGTAAGTCGGGTATAGACTGTATTTCATTTTACCCATTTACACAACTGATTGTTTTGATTGAAAGCCACATGTGAACCCTTGCTGGGTCTTAAAGTCCAGCCCCTTTTCCTACTACGCACTGCAAGGGGATTGGCTGGCGAAAGGTCTCCCAGCTCACCTGCACGACGCCCACCATGCAGGTCAGGGCCACCGCAATCTGCACTCTCCTGGCATCCCGGGTGTCCACATCGAGCACCGCAGAGCCGTTGGTGTCATTCAGCTGCATGAGGAACAAGTTGTCGGGTGCCTCCCGCACCACCACACCCCCGACCATAAGGCTGACCACAGCGAAGGTTCCTGCGCGGTTGTGTGGGGGATGACACAAGCGCACACACACACACACACACACACACACAAACACACAAGCTGATGATACTGTATTTATTTAAAGATATTTTATATGGTAAAGTGTTGACGATCTCCCAATGACTTAGAGATTTCCCTGAGCAGAATGGGGTGACACAAAAGCTGTACAAAACCAGTTCTCGTAAGCACTTCTGCAAATTTGCTGCATGTCCTCCCTCAGATGTTTCTCAGAGCTAAACAATGACCAAATCCAATTCACCCATGCAGATTAAGTGCTGGGTGTATTCTCTTTTCATTTATAAGCCTAGCTCATATGTGTGTGTGTGTGTGTGGGGGGGGGGTTCACGATCAAAAGATCTTTATGGTCTTGCTGAAGAACTTTCGGTGCTTTGAGGCAGGCTGGAATGTGTTTTTCAATGTTCAAGTTTCCAGTTCGACTCAATTCTTAAAGAAGCTGATCACAGAGAGTCACACAGCCAGTCCCGAAGTGGATGGCCGGTTTGGGTTCCATAATCTCAGAACAAAGCTCAATTGCATGCTCAAACAAAACTGAAACATGACAAGCCAGCAAGGTGTAATGTCTTTAGATTTCGACACCTAAAAGCTTCACCCAGAAAGATTCCTGGAAAGTTAGGCCACAGTTACAGTTTATTTTAACTGTAAATACTACACTTGCCTTCAATTTCACCCATGGGCCAAGTGAAGTTTGAAAGAAAACCGAGCTCAACAATATCCTTGAATGACAAATAGCCATCTATCTGTGAAAAATCCCATCAAAAAGACCATTTCGGCAAAAATAGCAAAAGTTCCTAGAACGAAAATGTAAAACTTAGAACAAGAAAACAGAGGATGTACCATCTGCTTGGTTAAGGTGAAGACACCGCAGAGAAACCTCACAAAAGATCTATCGCAGCCTAAGACTTGCATGCCAGAGCCCTGAACAGTCAGGCTCCCTTTATGATATACCTTCAAAAACAAGCAGCAGGAGAGCTCAGAATAATTCCGATAACTAATATCCACTAGTCTCCCTCTACTGAATGTGGGACCATCGGCTGAGAATGAACAGCACGATAGCCGTTCCTCCAGAAACCGTGACCTAGTGCCATGTTTTCACGCACAGCAGGGTAACTGCTTGTTTGGCTTAGCTTTTGCTTCTTTTCTTCCTTACCCACCAGTGTCAGATTTACAGACTCACGCAGAGCCGAGCGGCCTGCAGCCTGAGTTCCATAAAGCCCACGGGGTTTTGTGTTCATAACACCTGCTGTGGCCAGTGTCCCCTCTGACCATCTTCTCTTATCAGCTTTGAGTGCCTTTTATGTGATTTAGGTTTTTTTTTTTTTTGCCCGCATACAACATTTTAAGTTGAATGGACAGATTAATACATGATGGATGACAGGGAAAGAGAAACGGGGAAAGGAAACATCTTAATCTGCGTTTATAGTTTGCATATTAAGAAAACATCACAAACATACAAACAAAGAAATTATAGTAGAGTAGTAACAAAAGATGTTGGGTCAACCCACAGCGATTACCAAAATGAGGACTGTGAGGTGTGACCTTGAATGTGTTATAGTCAACTTATCTTCCTGTATGTCACTTTAAAGGTGGTCGCACACTTCGAACAATGTCCAGACAAAACAAAATTGAATATATCGACAAGAACAATCTGTCACATATTTTAAACAAGCCGTTCAGTCATTCTATGCCATGCCACAACCCTAAAGGGCACAGAATGTTTTTGATGCAGCAGACCTAGATAGAGAATGCAAATAAACGTATTGCGATGAGTGCGTGAGTCAGTTTCACAAAGGAGATGACAGCTCTTTTAAAATGGAAGTTACTCTTTTTATTAATAGCCACAATTGGTCTAATACTAGCAGTGGCACAGATAAGAAAGCCAGCGATTTACACAACTCATGGTTACATGCTAACGAAACACACGCATTCCACGGCAAACATTACACGGTTATGACATTTAGTATTTATAGCATAAATACAGTAATGCACATTAATTTATACTATTTACAGATACACGCAACGTGGGCAGAGCATAGCGGTAACGGCATAATTAGTCTGGCTGACCAGTCACATGATGTCGCACTTTGCTAGGCAATCATGGACAGTGGGTGGGATCAGAACAAACAAAAAAGTGTGCTTCGGGGACCCTGCACAGGTGGCATGCCGAAATGGTGATCACTGATCATATGATGTCATATTGCTAAAGCAATGTTATTTCTAACGATTTTGTTTGAAGTATGCAGCCACCTTAAGATAGCATATATCTCTAGTCCTTAATGGCTGATCTTTGGTCAACCTCACTCATTCAGTCCTTCATTTGTATAAGTACTTGATGTATTCAGGTAATTTGCATGTATGTTTTCATGGCTATAAGTAGTGATGGACAAAATGATGCTTTATGAACAGTTTGCTGTATTTTTTCAACCTACTAAATGGTGGTCTTGGTTTGCTTTTGGGCATGCTTTCTGCCTATTTTTGTACAGAGAGCTCCATCTAGTGGGGTCAAAATACACAGCAAATGGTTCATGAAGTGTCATTTTGTCAATCTGCTGTACATCCTCATATCATTCTTTCAATTTAAAAGTACATGAAAAGCAGAGGAGGCTGATTCTGCAGCAAACTCACCTATGGAATTGTGTCTGGAGGTCCCAAAAAATGTGTACAGCAAGACTGGATAGAAGGAAGTGTACAGGCCGTACACGGGAGGCACAGCTGCTAGCATAGCGTAAGCTAGACCTGTGGGACAGAAATCTGTCATCTAACGCTGACAAAATAGCGCAGTGTCCGCCCATATCATTTGCTAGCACAAGAGTGCAACACTGATGAATAAGGGGTGTGAAACGTAGAACGTGTTTCCACAATATCCCTGCACCATCTGTAACACAATTCATCCACTGATGGCCTGCTTCTCATTTTATTACATTTTTAAAATTTCAAACAAGGACTTGGCAGCACAGCTTTGAAGCAGCTCCTCCAGGCTAGTAAGCAAAATTAAACTGGATCTAACTGGAAGCATAAAATGCTATCATGTTCATTCCTTCCAGACTGTCTGGATGCCCCCAACCCCATATTCTCTAATCGCCTACAGCCACTAGCTGGAGTGCTAAGATTAATGTATTGGTAATACTTTACTCGACGGGGCACAAATAATATAGTATTATGCCATTGTATTAAAGAACCACAAACTAAGTCTTATTGACATACTGATCCCATGTTAATTAGTTAATTAATCTTATGTTAATTAATCGTGACGCATGTTTGATCTCAAGCAGTTACTATATCTGTTACTATATCTGTTAATTCTGTGAACCTTTGTGAATTACTGAAGGAAATACTAAGGAACTACTTAAAGAACAAGTCACGAACAACATAAGTTAAACACTGATCTCATATTTGTTCATCGTTAATGAATCATGATGCATCTTTCATCCCAAGCAGTTACTATATTTATTACTGTATCTGCTCATTCTGTAAACCTTTGTAAAATACTAAGGAACTACTGAAGGAACAAGTCATGAATAACACAAAAAACTGATCTCATGTTTGTTCATCATTAATTAATTCGTGATGCGTCTTTTAGCAGTAGCCACTATATTTGTTCGTGATTTGTATTTTAGTAGTAATTAAAAAAAAAAAAACGTGGGTAAAGTGTTACCAGTGTATCTTCAATTGCATCAATCAGTGCCTCAGGATTCTGCAAGACAGGGGTGGAAAACTTGACCCATGGAGGGACAGTGTGGTTGTTGATTTTTGGGATGACCTCACAATCAGCCAGTAATATAGCAGTGGTTCTCAACTCCAGTCCTGGGGACCCACTGTTATTGGCTGATTAAGAGGGCATCCGAAAAAACCACACCCAAAATGGCCCTCCATGTTGCCTACCCCTGTCCTAGAGAATCTTACTTTTGTTCTAAGTACTCTTATATAGGGTGACCAGATAAACTGATAGGCTTCTGCGCTTGGCTAAATAATTCAGTTCTTCTTGTGCTTTGACTGGTTAGGTTCCCTGATTGAAGGACTCATGAAGCTGTTTTACATTAGTGACAAATGCATGGTTACAGGAGACTGACCAATCAGCACACAGCGAGAACTCAGTGCTTACTATAAGTGAAACCCAAATCTTTTTAATTGAAATAAAAATTCTGTCCTAGATCAGTGTCCTGACATGGATTATCTGGTTCCCATACCTTATTGGCTACATATTTTTCCCCATATGCAAAGGTCCCTCTCCAGAGCTCCTCCAGCAGGATACCAGATACAATCATTCAGGCTTTTAACCACCACTGCCTTCTCTTGTGGCTTTAACTTCATCTGTACTGACCTTGTGGCAGCTGCATGATTCCCGTACTCATTCCGGAGACCAAATCCCCGAACAGGTAATCTTTCACAGGGTAGGAAGGTAGCCATGTTAGGATGGGCAGGAAGCTGAACACAATAGATTTGGCCCTGGCTGAAGAGCAGCTTTGGAAACAGGAAACAAGGTTATGACATGGTTTGAGTATCATCCATCCATGCAAAACAGCAGAATGCTGATTACTGCTCCTAAACTTATTGTACTTAGTGAGACCTCGTAAAGTGCACTGCTATTCACTGTACTAGGATGACACATATATCTTTGAAATACAATGTAAAACAAAGATTAAGCTGATTAAAGAGGATCCTGGTGCCGGTTTCTTTGTGCTATTGTAGTAATTCATGAGTACTATTCATGGATCCCAATTACCAGCACACACTGCTGAATTTATCATACCCAAATAAAAGACACCTGTGACATGTGGCGACAATAGATACGCGTAATAAATGACAAACATATACGCTCTCAAATAAGGGAATGAGAACATCCACAAATGTCATCAAAATATGCAAACACTGATAAATAATCAATATATTTAATATACCATCACGGCAAACATGGCAGCTATAAATTTGCCCATCACAAGTTGTTTTTATTTCACGATGCACTTCACTTCGACTGTTATTTTGATTGTTATCCGTGTTAAAGCCCTCTGGGTAGATTATGAGCAAGGTAGAAGCTTGTCTAAGAACAAATTATACCATTCCTTTGTCTGGAAAATAAATGTTCTTGAATTATTGAATACCACAGTGCATTACATGATAACAGATTCCCTTTAAACATCAAAGGGTTTTGCAACACCACCACGAGCATGAAAAACAGAACAAGAAAGGAGGGATTATGGAGAGGGATTGTACAAAGAGCATTACTGAGCATAACACAAGTGGTTTTAGGAAAAAGGGATCTGAAAATATGAGTAATCAGATCCAAAGCTCTGAGAACATGTGCCTGCTGGTGTCCTGAACAGTGCGCAAAACTCTAGCAGGAAGGATTATGCTGACTGTTGCAGATGAAGCCAAAGTTGATGTAAATATCGCAATGGCTGCGCAGGGCAGCACATGGGACGAGTGACATATGCTGCAGATTCTCTTTTAATAAACTTCAGCAGACGCAGAATAAAATGGCTGTTTTGGATGCAGTCACTCTTGTTCCAGTCACCCCTTATCTTCAGTATGTAGATGTCCCAGTGCGTCTCAGCCTGCTTCATGTATTCTGAATGGTCTGACTGGTGTTCCACCTCTCTGTTAAATAACAGGATGTGTGATCGTGGTCAGAAGGACTTACTGCTATTGCACATCCTGTCATTGAATCATGCTGTTGGGTATGCTGCTTTGGACTTAAGCTCCATACTCAATAACTTTCCTTATGTTGACTTCTTAAAAGGCCTCTTGGTCTTGTTTGCAGATAAAGAATACACAACTCAACCATCTCCTTATCTGGAAGTGTATTTCTTTCACGACTGGGTGCCAGAACCAGGAAGCTGTAGCCCTACTGATCAACCCTACCTCTACGTCCCAGATGACCGACAAACACCAGCCGACTTTCGGAAGGAAGGTGGGGGACCATTCTTTGTTGAAGTGCCACACTTGGAGATTTTTGGGAGGTTAAAGCAATTGTGGCAGTCTCGTGCTGTTAAGTTACAAAAATATGAGTTTATTGAGGCAGTGTATAGCTCAGTGGGATAAGCCTGTCTCCGCACGTCTGTGACTCCTTGAGCAAGGCCCTTAACCACCAGCTCCCTGATCACCACTACGGGTGGCTGGTCTTCACAGACAACTTACTCTACAAAAAAGAGCAAGTCAAGGGAGGCATAAAGACAATTTCCCCACGGGGATCAATAAAGTATCGATTATTATTATTTCAGATTCTGGTGTTTTTGGTTGAACAGCTATATCTGTTTGGTATTTTCTTCCTTAATCTGATAGTCATAACTATAGTTCAATTTTGGTCCTGTCCTGGTATCGTTCTAACTTTGACCATCCTGTTTAGATTTTGTATCTGGTTTCTGTTTCGGCTCTGTCACCAATTCATATTTTGATTTTATCAGCACTGTGCTTTGCCTTTAGCTGACCCCTATTACTTAGCTCTCCCTATTCTAATCCTCTTTATTTCTCTTGTTATCCTTGTCCCCAAACTGTTACACAACTCTCTCTTTCAGGAAAAAACAGGAAAGGATGGTCTGGTATAGAATCCAAGTTAGTTGTAAAATTTTACCCCTTTGGCTACCTAGGGGCCCAGCTAGATTTAGGTTTAAAACCTACGGGCTTGATTCTGCCAAATGCCTAGCTAAGTGGGTTTCACTTACTGAAATAGATAAACAATTCCTTCCTGAGGGTACTTTTGATCTAGATAGGCTGAACGACCTGTAAACTATCTTAGAATCAAATGGCCGCAAATTATCTAATGACACATGGAGAATTTTCCTTGATTGGGTGGTAAAAGCCAATGAAAGAGCTCCAGAATCTAAAAACAAGAAGCAGTTAGAAGCTACAAACCTGCTTCAAGAGAAATTCTAGCAAACTATCTCAGCCATTCCTAATGCTCTAGACAACTCACTTCTTCAGTTGGCACCTTCCCACTACATCTAAAGCCAATCCCAATTGAGGATGACTTAAACCAAGGATAGCATACCTGATCCATGGAGAGCCAGTGTGGGTTTTTGGGGTGACCTCTCCATTAGCCAACAATAAAGCAGTGGTTCTCAACTCCAGTCCAGGGAACCCACTGTTATTGGCTGATTGAGAGGCCATCCCAAAAACCCACACCGGCTCTCCATGGATCAGGTTTGCTACCCCTGACTACCAAGAAGTCCAACCCCATTGCACCACTTGATCTCTGACTACATAGATCATATTCACCATCTTCTCCTAGGGACCTTTAGCTATTTCACAAACCATGCTATGCTATAAAAATGCACAAGGTTCCTGGGAAGTTTGGTTAGACAAACTAGCTGCAAGTTACCACTGTACTGCTAGAGATGTTAGAAATGTATTACAGGCCGCTGTGCCATGTGCAAACTTCAAACTCCTAGTTGCCAGTGCTCACTTGGGAGGTGTAGATAATACCTGGAAAGACACCAACCCCCTTAGACCACACTGCTCATTGGGTTAAGAGGAAAAGGCCAGCACTAACTGGCCCAACATTTCTGAGTCAGTGAAAGTGTAGTAGACAAGAAACTTCCCAATAAAGACTGACTCATTTTTCATGGGAAAAGCAGGCGCGCCACGGCATGTGCACCATAGTCGCAGACCATGGGCAATCCTTAATGTTCATACTGATAGCGCTAATGTGCCAGGCAACATGAGGCTTGGGGTGGCGCTGTAGAGCAAAGCTGCTCTTAAAAGTCACATTTATGAAGTGTGGTATCAATGCTAAAACAGTAAATAATAATTTTACTAAAACTAATAATAATCGATACTTTATTGATCCCCATGGGGAAATTCCGTTTTTGCCTTCCCGAACTTTGTCTCTGTAGATGAGAGCAAGCTGGCCACGAAGGGCAGCCACCCATAGTGGTGTCCAAGAAACTGGGGGTTAGGGGCCTTGACCGGTGTCTTTCTGATCACAGGCACCGAAGTTGGGCCACACGCCATCCCCGGTAACCATGAGCTATGTACCTACCATACACAAGGGTTATAACAATAAACAAAAACACCATAAACTGAAATTAAAAAAAAATCTGAAAACAAAATATAAACGACAATTATAAATATTGGTTCCGAAACCAACTGAGATAAAATATAAACAACTGCCAGATACTTCTCGTTAACTGAGTTAATATAAAAACAAACACCAGATACTTCCCGTTATCATTTTTAAATACTATTTAGCTAAAGTAGTGATTGTTTATTTTTGGGCCTCTCCTGTAATGAACCTGAACCATAATAATAGCCAGCGGCACCACATTGTGACATTTTGTAGTAGCCAGCAAACTCGAACAAACTTCCAGTTATCACTAGAAATAAAATTATCAAAACCGAAAGTAAAATATATAACAACTAAATAGATTTACATAGTTAAAATAAAAACTAATAAAACCACACCTAAAACTAAGCTAGATTTCAAATGAAAATAAGACATAATATAAAAACTAAATTAACAATAATAAACAATGATAATACACAAAAACATACACAGTGTTACGAATGACTCAAAAGCAGGTGTTGGGACAAAACCAAGGGGGTTTGTTGAACTTTAAGAATCTTTAAAATCCTGTAGTGAAAAATCATATAAATGCTGGCATTTCAGGAATATCTTTGTCAACCACTCTTCAAATCCATTAGCAGCCATTTCTTTGTTATTATTCTGATCATAGAGGGTAGAAAAGCTATTTACATGCAATCTTTGGTCCGACTGCTTCCTGACTTCCTGCTACTTTTCCCATGGCCAATGAATGATCAAGGTTTGCTTGCAGCACTAAGAGAAGCCTCACTGGAGTCTCTGCGTTGTAATAAATTTCGAGTGCTGCGTGACCTCCCTGTGTTGCGTCCAAGGCCTGCCCCATGACGAAAATTATGTCACGATTGCCATGCGCACTGTATCCCTGTCACATTCTGGTGACTTACGAACCGGCCTTAAGCAAGCCGTAGTTCACCCCTGCTTATCATGGGAACAAGAACATCGAGCTAACCTCACTAAAATGCTAACTCCTGGTTAGCTAGAGGTGATTCCCATCACTGTATGTATAGAAGCATCTTTAGAAAAAAAGAACCCAGAATACTAGGCTCCGTTTAGGATATAATACCTGTGCTTATTCTAAAGAAGGACACTAGAAAGAAAAAAGCGCCGCAACCCAGGTCCACTGACTCCTCGCAAGTGGATTGGATGATTCGCCTGTGGGTCAGTTCCACTGATAAGTGTAGATCACTTGGGACTTATAGAAAACTGAAGGCAAAGCCTTGAAAATGCGTGTTGACACTGATACTACTGTTCACACTATTTCTGATTATGTCTCTTTCTGATAACATTATTTCTATGATGGGCATAGCTGGAATTCCAGTTTATAACAAACTGTCCGACCCCATTCTCTGTCAAATGGATCCCTTGTATCTTGAACACCAGCTCCTTCTTACACCAGGTAGCAAAGTTAATCCTCCAGGTCATTATTCGATGATTAAGGGGAACGCTATATTCCTTTGTGGCCCAGAGGGCATTCTTCATCGGGTCGCCGTCTTGGCACCGGCAACCGCTGAGATCTGAGCAGACACAGACCACTCCTTTTGCCATTCTCGGTTCTCTACTCTCACTATTCTTCCTTTCCTGGATCTTTCAGGAATTTCAGAAAAACGATGGGCTTCTCACTCTAGTTATATAGGCATGGAACTCCTCTCCGTCCCGTAAATGTAAATGCTATATAGGCCTCGCTTATCACTGTCCCCCTGTACCTCTTCCTCAGGCAGACCTGGGGATGGTGTTGCCCCTGTGGTGACCTTTCTGAGGAAACGAGACATTCTAACTACCTGTCCTGCCAGCCACTGTAACATCCCGATATTTCCTGTTAAGAAATCAGGTCAGGAAAATGGTGTTTTGTAGAAGATTTGTGAGCTATTAATGATGCAATTGTTTCCTTTTGTTCCCAACCCAGCCAGCAACCTAGCTGGCGCACCCCCGGAAGCCTGACTCTCCCGTGCCGTTGACTGACACCGCGCGCTCCTCTTTGTACCTGTGCACCCCCAGCAGCCATCATTGTCCTGCAGCTCAAAAAGCTTGGCCCACATGACCGTGTCGGTTTCTAGCGACTCCATTTTTCACCTGAACATAACCTTTTTAACAATGTTGCTGCCCTTCAACCGAGTGCAAACAGGTAAGAGAAAGGGACGTGGATGGTGACGACTGCAAACTGCCCTCTGATGGATCGTGGCAAAGCCAGGGCGGTCACCTGATGTCGCAGTCATCTCTAATTCCCTATCTTGCATGCATGTTCCATGCAGGATGATAGTGGGATGTAAAAAAAGAGCAGTATGCACCAAGGTTCATCTAATTACGTTCAAGCTGTACTATCTGTGAACAAAACGCATGCAAAGCCACGCCTATTACGCTTGGCCTCCTGCCAACCAAGTCAATAGGTCCCTTTAAATATCCCTAAATGGGCCGAAAGGCCTCCTCTCGTTTGTAAATTTCTTATGTTCTTATGTGTCTAGATAGACATGCCTAAGAGTAGCACATGGTTAGCATATGATAAGGTTGGTCCGAAGCTTTCGTCACCTGGAAAGCAGATGCAAAAAAAAAAAAAACATGCCAAAAATACTGGCATGGGACTTCCACCATAGATTTGGAATCAATAAAATCGTTTCACAGCAAGGATGCTCGAAGAACCGTTGCGCAATGATCGGAAAAATCCGAGATCTCACAATTTCATTTCACCTGAAATTTTCTGGCGCGACGGAAAGGAAAAATGGGGAACTGAAAAAAAGCTTGCAACATTCACTAATGAAACTGGTTTGTCCTGGATTGATGCCCTGTCTACCATGCAAATAGCAATATGCTGTTGCTGACAGGAAGACAGGCCCTAGTCTACAGAAGATAACCCTGGCCTTCCCCATGCACTTCCCCTCCAGCCCCACAGAAAAACAACGCAACATATATCTGGATAATAGCTCTTTGGTTTATTGCCAAAAAAAAATCACTGCTTGAATAACTGTTTATTCTCAGGTAAAGCGCGCCCAGACAACACCATAAGGTAACTCTGGACCACACCTTGGAACCTGGTGACAGGGCAATGATAAAGTCATTTGACAGATGCTCTGCACTGACTCCTCCTCAGAAAGATACTTACCAGGTCCTGCTGACAACACGCTTTGCTGTGAAAGGCATGAGA
>JAABNX020000070.1:24494242-24506291 GCA_015163995.2 Mormyrus lacerda
CTCTGTGATTCAAAATACGCCCAAAATAATATAGCTTCAAGTGAAAGTTCTGGCTTGATTTCTTCCAATTTATAATTAAGGATGCCAAACTTAAAATACTGTTTCAAAACGTTTTTTTTTTCCATTACTTTTCGGCAGAGCATTTTGAAAAATTCTCATGTAGTTTGTATCAAAAATGGCGAAGTCATGCAACTACACTGTTGAATGCTAAATTGCGTCATATTGTTTAGAAAAGATTTGGCTTGATATGGTGTAGAAAAAATGTAGGACAACCTGATGATCTGGGATGATGACATAACTGAGAATCACCCAATTAAAAGGTACCAGGCTGGCCTACATAAAAGCAGACCCACACGTCAATTCTATTTTCAAATGTTGCGTTGAGGGCACAGGAATTCCTGTGTCTACTTGCTTGAACCCAACATTTGTTAAGATGGTGGGCCATGATCACGTGTGCCACCCTGTACAAAATTGTATCTCAGATCTCTGAACTATTAATAGATGCTACCTGACATAACCTGCTTTGACACACCTTCATTTTTTTATTATATAAGGTCTGTCTAAATCTGAACTCTGTGTAGACTTGTGTTGTTTACAGAGTGGTGTAATTAATGTAGTCCGTTTTTAAAAAAATAATAATAATTCTGAGTCTGTCTGAACTAGAGTACCCTGTCAACTCCAATTTGAAGGCTCTTTGTCCTGTGTTGTCGCAACCGACTGCGGCTAGAAAACGAAAGTTTTTTTAATTCCATAAGCCTGATAAATTTTTCCCGTGTGTTTCAAAGACAATGTGCCGTAATTATTATAGGGGAAAATAGGTTAGGTGAGTACGTCTCGTAATGACCCGCCCTAAAGCAATATGTGATCACCAGGTGTCACTGTAATCCAATGTTTCGAACGATCGAATCTTTTTCATTAGTCACGGTGATTTGACGAAACTTGGTCTAGACCCCAAAACAAAAAAAACACCAAACAGGAATAATCTGTATTCCAAGTGCAAAACCAACTCATCATTTCCTACATTCAAAACATAAATTATCCTGCCACTTCTGCTTCCGCGTAATATGTTTTTTTTTTACATGTGAATGTTTGCCTGCGCTGCCCACGCACCAGTACTACTGACTACTGAACATAGGCAGACCCAAAATATATTAAATTTTCAGAACACCCGTGGAACAAAAAAAGGAAACAATCGTATACCCGCCTATTTAATGTGCAAAGAGAAACGATTTTATATATTGAGAAATACATTTTTGGGTTCCACGGCACGGATTTTTGGTCTCATTTAAACTAGCTCTACAACGACTTAGGGAACGCCTACTACTCATTGATACAGTGGCTGTAAAACCTCACAAGAACGACCAAAAAAGCGCTGTTAGGTTTGATTACTTTTCTGGGATTGGTTTTAGACATTTACACAGCATTAATCTGTGCACTAGGATGCGGATGTAAGGTATTCTTGTGTAACTCTTAGTTAAAATTTGTAGACACTGGCTGCTGTAAAACAAGAAATTAATGAAAATTTGAATCATGGGTAGAAGACAAGCACGGCGGAAAGATGAAGATTTTAGTTTTGTTAGCCCTTTTGTCAAATATTTGCTCTTCATTTTTAACATGATATTTTGGGTAAGTTTTACCCCTCTCCTCACTTGTCATGTTTCGCTTTAAGGCGTGAACGTGTGTATGTTGCTTTGTTTTTCTACGTCATCGTACAATTTTTTTTAACTTTATTCTCCTACGGACAAGCATGGAAAATGTCGGGAGTCGTTCTTTGTTACAGCTGGTTCTTATTGGGTTGCTCGTTTAATGAAATGGATCATTGTACCAATAGACATTTTGACGAATGTTGCTTTTTCCACAAGTATCCTAAGATTTTTCGTGGTTTACTTTTTAGAGGACAATGTACTTCATATGATGAAATCCTGTAATATCTACAGAATGCCCGGAAATGCAGTGTAGAGGAGGAATATTAACAATACAAGTTGGGTTTGTGTGAAAGATACCTTAATGTCTTCCTGCATTGTACTTGCTAAAGAACTTTCACTAGTTTTTTTTTCTTAACTGCACGGTTGCCAAGCAACCAAAGCTTCATTTATTCATATGCTGATGGTGTAGCTGGGCTTTGTGCATTGTGGGTCCGGTGTTTTCCTTTTTAGGAAACCATTGAAACTCTTTTTCAATAATTCAGGCTGGTGCTCTTGCCAGGCTACTTGTGGATGTTGTCAAGTGTAAAATTCTTTTTTAAGGGTTAGCTACACGTAGTCAGTTTGACGTTCCAGATTCCTTGAGTTTTAAAGAATAAACAGAATGTACACCAAAAGGTTTAAAATTTTAGCATGAAAATGTATGCGTCCGTTCATTTTCTTTCTTGTCTCTCTTATTTTGGGACTTGTGGATGGAAACGCATTGTTTCTGTAACATTCCAAGGCACAGCAGTGCACATCTGTGGCAGGAAAAAAGTCAGTGCCTCATTTTTATATCCTGTGTTCTCACTAAGGACAGTTCTTTGTTTGAATTGTTATGTGGATGAACTGGGCCAAAGTCAAAGAGGAATGCAATTTCTCTCTCCGGCAGTCATCTGTAGAGTCGGGAAATTCAGGTGCACACAGTAAAAGTCCAGACGGGGATTTTGTTTCAACCAACCAGTTGAGCATAAAGAGCCAAAGTCAAAGAGTTACTCAACTAGTTGGTTGAAACAAAATCCGGGGTCTGGATTTCTACTCTCTGCACCTGAATTACCCAACTCTGATCATCTGTGTATATTTTTGTTATTCATTACACTGCATAAACCATACCTTGCTCCAGGATTTAAAGCCCCAGATTGATCAGAATGTTTTCCAACTTATATTTGTCTAATTATTGTATTTATATGTAAAACCCCATACTCCAAACCAGTAAAGAGTGTGGTCCTATGTCTTGGTTAAACAGTAACAATGTGAGGATTGAAAATTATCCCATAATGCTGTTTATGCTTGGCACTTTGACCAGGTCATCCTGGTCTCTGCTCATTCATTCAGGGCCCTGAAGGCTTTTTAAGGAGATTTCTCACAGTTCTGGATTGAGGGGGGGTGGGGATCTGGTTACTGTTGTACCTTTTTCTAGGTTTGCTCTCAAACTGAAACACAGTGCTGTGTAGATGTTTAGCCATAGTTTTCTGATTTGTGTTTTGTCTAATAACTACTTTTAAGATACCTTTGTCCAACTTAGCTGGCTTAATAAAACAATAAATGTGTGCATTTCTGTCATATATTGAAGCAATTCCTTGTCTTCCATACTACATGGTAGAATATGCAGACTGTTCTTTAACAAAAAACCCTTTTATATGCACTTGGTTGCTTTATTATCGTGTGATTATGAATTTGCACCTGAATATTAAGGGGGCATAAGAGTCACTGGATTTTCTTGAGTAACACTCCCTTCCCATTGTGCATGGCAATGAAAGGTTGATTTACCTCCCTGATCATTGTAATATTTAGCAGAGAACAGGTTTTTGTGAGATCTCTCCTCCCCTCTTTTTGTTTGGCTTAAAAGGGGGCTTCTGTTCATGGGTAATGGACACTGAGGGCCCCATTGTGTCCCTGTTGCACAACCTGCAGAAATTTTTTAGGTACTTGGGAAGACGTTGATGCATTTTGGGACCAGCAGGTGGCACAGTCTTTAAGGGACTGATGCTCTATTCCTTTGGAATAAAGCACTTAAGGGTAGGGAGTAAATGTTTTTAAAATCTATAAGAGAAAGATAATCGGTCGTTCAATAATTATCTTACAAAACCCAAGAAAAATGAGTTGTGGCTTTTTTGGCTTTAATGACCAGTCCATAGTAAAGGCTTTTTGATCATTTCTGATTCATTTAAAAGAGGCAAACTCCATTACTGGAGAGGGTCATCTTGGCATCATCTAAATCCATGAATCTTTATGCCAGAATATTCTGAGGAATTGCAGTCAGTGCTCTGTTGTTCTAGTGTCTAGTGCAGTGTTTCCCAATCCGGTCCTTGGGGACCTCTGATGGTCCACATGTTTTACAAAAAAATGGAATATATATGGCAGGACTGCCTAGGGATCCCCAAAGAAGGTTGGGAAACAGTGGTCTAGTATGATGTTTACACTAAAGAACAGTGCTTTTTCTCTTTCGAAGATCATCTCCATGGTGATGATGCTGATGGGTGTCTATGCCCATGTAATGAAGCATGCAGGTGAGTCATTTGCTACCTGAATATACTGAGAAATATTTTAGGTTATGAATTCTGAGATGGAGTGGAATTTAAAGCAGTTTGTTTTCGTTTTGTGTTTTTTCCTCCCCTGCGCTCTGTGCTGAGCCTCACCGCATGTCCTTTCCATCTTTCTGCACCCCACTGCAGAGGCTGCCATGGCCTGTCTGGCTGTGGACCCCGCCATCTTGGTGCTGGTTGTGGGAGTGCTGATGTTCCTCATCACCTTCTGCGGCTGCGTCGGATCCCTGCGCGAGAATGTTTCCCTGCTACATACGGTCAGCCACTAAGGGCACGGGGAGGATTGCAGTAGGACCAATGATAGTCAGTTGCCTTTACTATAGTTACTATAGTGTGCTTTACTATAGTTACAGTTAATTCCTTGCATTGTAAGTCAGCTAAACAGTTATTAAAATTTATTCTCCTTTCTTGGCTGGGCCCCTTACATTTATAATACAAAAATAGTGACTTAAAATTCTTTTATAGTGTCATTCTTTTTACGCAGCTTGGCGTCTTAAATAGATTGAATGTGTGCATCTAGTGCACTGTTACATGGATATTAGTTGCCATCTGCCTGCATTTTGCATATGTAATGTATGTCAGCTAGGCTAAACTGCTAAATGCTAAAATGTTAGATACACTGCAGGTGGTCGGTGTGATCCGTCCTCCATATTAAGGTAAGGTAATTAAGCCCAAATGTATTACCTCTTCTGTTGTTACACTCACCAGGAAGCGTAGTGGGTGAATTATGTATTCTCTCTTCTTTTTCCAGTTCTGCATCTGCCTGACTGTTATATTCCTGATGCAGCTGACCGCTGGAGTCCTTGGCTTTGTCTTTTCGGACAAGGTGCGTCTCAGAATGACGCTTTGGAGGGCGCGGAAGGGGCTTTTTAGACAGTGCTGGATGGTGAAATTCCAGGAACTTCACTACTATTGGGACACTTGAAGGTTCCCATCCTAAACTGCCACAGTGAAATGGTCAGGTGTAAATCCACATTTTAAATTCTGTGAGCTGGTTTGTGGAGCATTTGCCGACACACTAGTCAAACGAACTAGACTTTGGGGGTCAGATGTGCTCAAAAAAAAAAAAAAAAAATGTGGATTTGTGGATTGGCTGATGTGAGTGCACCCTAAGTGAAGGAGGATGTCTCCATCTGGCTTGGGGGGGGGGGGGGGGTACCAGGGTGGAAAATGGCAGCAGTAGTTTCCTGGTGATCGTTAAAACACAGCTGGCTGGCCTCTCTTGGGAGGAATGCCGGATTATTTGGATGAACATTTGGTACTGTCATTCTAATGCAAACCTAGCTGGCCTTATTCATTTCAACAGCATGTTACCTTGAGTGTGCATGCACCGTCTGATGAGGGGAAGGCTGAACATGTTTATGTATCACAGATATTCTCAGGACTAGCAGCTCTTGTCCTCTTTACATAAATCTTTAGGCGAACTCAAAGTCAAGTAGTGCAGCAACTTCGGAAGAGAAGACAGAAGAGCTCTGGGAGCTACATTGCGGTTAGCGCAGCTTTACTGGCAGCCTGATGCCTTTTGCTCCCTCTGCTGGAGGTGATGTGCTTTTACAAGGGCAGAGAAATCGCATTGAATGACTCGCAACCTGTATATACATACATGAAGCTTTTGCTTCTTTTATTGAAGACAACGTTGAAACTTTTGAGTGGGGGCACTTTTAACCTAGTTTGTGTAAACTTTTGATTTTGGAACTTAATGGGAACGAGTTGTTTTATGAACCCGGTCTTCTTAATAACACCCAACAGGAGTTTACAGTAGGGTGAATTCATAGCAAAGTGTTTTGTTTTTTTTTTTTCATGAACATAATTGCCTTTTCCTGACTCCCACAGGCCCAAGGCAAAGTCAGTGAGTTCATCAACAATGCCATTGTTCACTACAGAGATGACCTGAATTTGCAAAACCTTATTGATTTTGGTCAGAAGGAGGTAATTTCTTGCTGGATTTCTAATCATAAATGAATGTGCACGTGATTCAGCTCTACATATTCCCCTGTTGAAAGATGTGGTCGAATGCACCCCAGACCAACTTGGCAAGTGGTTTGAGTGATTGGATCACAGTGCATCTTGATGGTCATTTATATTTGCATTTAGTGCTGTCTACTTGCGTTCTGATTGCCCAAGACTCGAACAAGGCCTCTGTCACCTTAGTTAAACGGCTATGTTCAAATGTAATATTAGCACGTGTCATATGGTTGCAAAGCTGTCATTGATGGGTCGATTAACATTTTGAAACTCGTGTTGGATGAGATTGCAATTGCTGGGTAATCGCGGCGCAGTTTGGCAAAAATGGGAACTTATGAAGTAACCAGTAAAAGCTGGTTTAACCAGTTGTTGACAGCTGAGACTTTCTAGTCAGACATAACTAGTGATCCATCTCTATATTTCACTTTAATAGGGTTTACCTAAACACCTGCTATAACATGGGTCTCTCTTACCCCAGTTTAACTGCTGTGGTGGCGTCTCCTACAAGGACTGGTCCCTAAACATGTATTTCAACTGCACCCCAGAGAACCCCAGCCGAGAGCGCTGCTCCGTGCCCTTCTCCTGCTGCCTGTTGCCCAAAGATGAAGTACGAGCCTATGTAGTCTCTCCTGATTGCTTCACAACTCTGTAATTCTGCTCTGTTTCTGTCAGTTCGCCTTTCTGCCACTGTGTGGCAGTGCTAAGCAATGAATGGAATATTTCCCAGACTATACCTTCACAATTTTAAAGCACAACTCACTAATTAGTTTTCTATCATTCTTTTAATGTGTACTTAAGATTTTTTGTGTCTTATGTGTTAGGTTTCATAAATATTAATTCATCATTTTATAGTTTATTCAGCAGATTCTTTTATCCAGTGAGACATACAATTGAAGAAGCAGGGTTAGACAATCCCTGAAACAATTTGGGTTAAGGGCCTTGCTTAAGGGCTCGGCAGTGAAATCACTCTGTCACCGGCGAACTTCCAATCACGGTCCCAGCATCCTAACCCACTGATCAACACGCCGCCCTCATGTGGCTGTATGTATATAATGTTACATTCCAGGGCCCTTTTTTAACTGGCTAATTGTCTTATAAATAAACTGCCTCCTGCATAGAATGGTAAGGTCTGTTGTGTCCTGCCTATGTTCTTCAAGGCGATCGTAAACACCATGTGTGGACAGGGGATGCAGGACCTGGACCAGCAGCAGGCCAGTGTCTTCATCAACACCAAGGGCTGCATTGACAGCCTGGTCACCTGGATCCATGACAACTTGTTCCTGTTGGGCGGTATTGCAATGGGCCTTGCTATCCCCCAGGTAAGAATACACAGGAGATTACAATGCAGTATTCTCTCCAGGTGTCAAACTTGTGAAAATGGTGCCACGCACTGGGATATTACTGGATTGTTGGCATAAAATTAGGATTTTGTGACCAATAATGTTCAAAGACATATGCAGTTTTATCAGTTATTCTCTCTAGCAAGGCAGGTATTTGCAAAGTTCTGCAGAAGTGCTTTGGTTGTATTTGAACGTGCAACCATCTGCTTACAAGTCCAGGTTTTGTGGCAGCAAATAGCCCCACGGCATTCCCATCCCATGCCGCAGACGCTCCTGACTATTTCCCGTGCTCCCCATTTGCAGCTAGTGGGCATCCTCCTGTCCCAAGTCCTGATCAACCAGATTACAGACCAAGTCGAGCTGCAGCAGTACAATCTCCAGCACCGCTCTGATCTATGGCAGTGAGACTGTGCAGTGAGGAGGACACTGACGCGGTATCCTGTACTGTCATTCATGGCCCTGGACTGAGGTCCTCTGAAGAACATGTACCTGAAGAAATATCCATTTTGGTATGAGGACCAAGCTTTGAGTTATTGAATCTTAGGAGACGTGAAGGCATTGCTTTACTTGGAAAAGAAGAGTTTGTTGTACTGCTTATGCTTTTGCACATTCCGAATATCTGCTTGGAACTAGATATTTATTGGTATTTTATACCTGGCTCAAGACCATTGAGGAAGTGATGTGGACAGCGACATAAAGGAAGGCTGGAGTTTCCTCCTTAGCATGATTTTCCTGCATTTCTTCCAACACACATGGAAGTCCATGTCCTGCCAGGAATACTGCATTCATTGGAAAACTCTAGGATTCAACATAGGGAAAAGATTACTGCGAGATACAATACTGTGCAAAAGGTCTAGGCAGATGCCATTATGCCTGACAAAGCGTAGCCATTTGAAAACCTCTCCTAAAGTCACCCCGGTATTTGCAGCAACTGTTAAATGCGCTCATGTACTTTTTGACTTGGCCATTAAAACACCTCATACAAATAATCAACATCGATGTATCTCATCGACTGAGCTGGTGGTGAAATTTAATAAATACTTGGAATGGCTGAGCTGCCTCTGAGGAGAGGTTTTGGAACTAAAGCAGTGTTCATCTTGCCATCCAGCAAAATGTCTGTGATATTTTGTAGAAAAGAAGAATTATTACAATTCTTACTCTTAATTTGCATACCATAGAAGCCAGTTTCCGCCAGGTAGTAAAAGAAATATAAGCCACGGAATCTCGCAATTGCGACTTAGCAAATCACAAATCCGACTTTATATCTCGCAATTGCGACTTAGTAAGGCAGAGATATAAAGTCGCAATTGCGAGATTCCGTGGCTTATATTTTTTTTTACTACCTGGCGGAAACGGGCTTCCATAGAAACGGGCTTCCATAGGCTTCCATGCATATGTTCTACTGTCAAATTGTGTTTTTGTTCTGAGCAAAGAGCCCTTACTGCCTAGATAAATAGCTTTAAACATTTCTTTGGACTGCCGAAGACTTGCACAGTACTATACACTACTGTAAGAGTTAAGATCAGTGTCTTGATTTTTATAACTTGTTTTTTCACACTTGTATTCATACAGTAGGACATGAGTATTCAGGATTATAAATGTAGCTTTGGGCACAATTACAGAGCCATTTACTGAAACAGAACATTTAATGGTGATTGTGTTGATTTTAAAAAGTTGTTTATTTTAGTGTTAGTTTTACTGATATTCAGTCTTTATGAATGCACATCTTTTCTTAATAAATTTAGATTTTGTAACATATGAGAGTTTGCCTGGTCCAAAACAACACATGTGAGTTGAACCACTGCTGTTTTGCGGTTGCAGTGCTGATCTTGGTGCGAAAAAATGCACTAATAAAGGATTTCCTCTGGGAGGAACAACTGAAAGGCGTGATTTATAATAAACACATCTGAACTTCTGGGATACGTTGCGTAAATCCAGTGTGTTTATACTGGCAAGCTCTTCCCACTGTGTTTACTCTCGTCCTCTTGGTCTCGTGCGCATGACCATGCTGAGCTGCCAGTCACAGTCACAGGACTCTTTAAATCACAACAACTCCAGTCTAGGTTGCAGGAAGCAGCACACATCTTAAAACACATGCAAACAATGGTGCCTGTTATTGATTTTTCAGATGGAATTACCAGGCCTGTAGGAAGGAACCGTTAGGTAAATGTGACAGAGGTTTTTTAGAGGTGTGTGGTCAGCATGTACTAAAGGTAGTGTAGAGTTTTGTGTCGTATATATCATTTTAAACAATTTAACAGTATGTAGCAATTAATCAACTTCAATTGGCTGTCTGAGGTCCAATGACCTTCCGGCTACAAGTGCGCCATCTTAGACATGAGCGCACATGCCAGACTGTGGTGAACCACACTGCAGGCCTCGTCAGCAAATCGTCCTCCTGGCTCTTGGTTTTCTGTAAACACAGCAAGTCTCTACCGATGTGTCGGCTGTGCTGTGTACATCTCTAATGTGCCTCTATCCATCCCTCCGTCTTCCGACCAGTTGTACGGGCTTCCAGCGCAAAAGGCACTTCATGCAGACTTGCCATATGATTTACTTTTAGATTCTTGTGCCAATTAAGTAAAACCAAATAGCGTAATGGAGTATGTGCCACTGAGCCTCACTGTAACACCCCATGCAGGGCGTATTAATGCTTAAGCTACCCGAGGCTACAGCCTACGGCAGCAGCTAATGTTAGGGAACCCGCCCTGCCTCGGGAAAAACAGTTACAGGTACAGTTAAACGTATTAAGTCCTGCTTTCAGATCGACCTGTCGGCGCCCGGCCTACTAGGCAAGTCTGACTGCAGGCACCCCGTGTTATTGATGATGCATACTTTATATTCTCTCTTGATTCTGTTTTGACCATGCTGATGTCAGCCTAGGGCCACAGGTATGCTTAAGCACCCTGGACCACATTGTCATCACAACAAGAGTGCAAATCAATCCATATCAGTGCCTGAGTGGAATAGAAAAATGGAAAATGTATATTTGCCCCGCGCCTTAATTATTCCCACCCTGGAATCCATCCATGCATTTTCTGTAGCTGCTTGTCCTATGCAGGGTCATGGGGGTCTGTCGCCAGTCCCTGAAGCAAACGGGCACAAAACAGGGAGTAATCCAGGCTGGAGCACCAAGCCCTCACTGTTACTTGGGAATCACAGACTGAAATTTAAACGTAACTTGTGGAGAGATTAGAGGCATATATTTTCCACGCAAAATGTCTGCGGAGGCATTAACGTTCTCAGGTTAAGGCACATTTTTGGCACAAAATCTGATTTTAGATTTTCCAACAGAAATTGCTTTGTTATAAACTGTTTTTTGTTTTCTGCGTCTGAGTATATTGTGCAGAGACTTTGTCCAAAACACATAAGAAGGGTTAAAAAAATACTAAATAGTAAATAATGTGAATAATAATATGTCAGAATATATATATTTCTGAATGACTAGTATTTGTTTATACCGACATGAATACTCGTAAAACATTTTGTACAGCAATGTTCGAGTCGGGATCTCGCTGTAGTTGATTATCCACAGAGAAAGAGATAGAGAGAAAATGAAAGGTAGGGGGAAAGTTTAGCGCTGCCCAGGCGCTGTAACGTGGGGCTCGCGTGCTGTGTGTGGTCTCCTGTCAGTCCTCCTCTGACTCACTACCCAGCAGTCATGCTACACAACCGTTTAAGGTAGTCCGCAAAAATTACTTGGGATGTTAAGGTAGTCCGCGTAAATTACACAAAACCAAACTTGGCTGGAGCACGCGCATATCACAGAGAGTCATTGTGTCCCATTGATAATACAGGACTGTTACAGTTCACTCACTTTTCGAAATACCTGCTTACATCTTAACGGGTTCACTCCCATTTAAATTGTATAGTTAAATAACAGCATCAGACGCATATCGGACTACAATCAGTATGTGAAAATGAATACTGAAATTTCTCAGCAGTAGCACCATATTAGTTAACCGTAATGACAAGCTCTGTGAAATTAACAAGGTATTTTTCCGTTTTATATGTAGCTTGTTGGTGTTTATGGCCTGAGAAATTAATTTTAAAGTGCTCTTGCTGAGTTTCATCAAGTAAAAGGTCGCATTTCTACGGTGAACCGTATAGGCTACTGGTTTCTCGAAGCATAATTTCGCACCTTAGTAGGGGCGAGCACAGAATCCACCTTAAATGCGATGGGAGGAAAAGGATTTCCATTATGTGGGTCCCCAAGGAAGCAGATTTCATGATGATTTGATAAAAAGCAAATATTTTTCATTTTTCGAGCAACACGAAAAATACCACCAATCCATCTACCATCAAACCATGCAATCCCAGCAAAAGGAACACCCCACATCTAATAATAAATTCATTTAACCCGGAGAAATTATTGCAACAGTTTTCATAAACCATGCATAATGTGTTTATGTATACAGTGGAGCCGAATGAGCCTCTGTCAGTGTTAAGAATGCCAAACCCACGACAGGGTCCTAATTGTATTCTACCGCATGCTGCCGATCAGTTCTCTTCGTTT
>JAABNX020000070.1:24520261-24550568 GCA_015163995.2 Mormyrus lacerda
ATCTATCTATCTATCTATCTATCTATCTATCTATCATATATGTCAAATATGAAATGTTTAAGACTATTTATCTAAGTAGTAAATGTGTATTTGCTCAGAAAAAAACAATTTAACATTAGAATATAAGGAAATTAACTGTAACACAATGAAAAATAACAAGAATTTCTTGCGTTCTCCAATCAGTCACTGATATCTGGCTAGATGAGCTCCGCTTCAGGTCCCAAAGCTCTCCTCAGGGGCACCCCAGCCATTCCATTTATTTATTAAATTCCACCACCATTTCACCATTTAAGTTAATAATGGAAATAATTTGACAGGGTATGAATTAGCCAAACATGAGCTAAGATGATGATCAAGTCGGCAAATATATGTTTATTTTGGGTGGATCCTGCAAACACTGGAGTGACTTTAGGAGAGGTTCTCGAGATGTTTAAGCTGGCACACTTAGAAAACTGTAAGAGGGCCTGGAGCTCAAGGCAGAACGGAGCACAAGGTGTATTTATTCATTTCAAATCCAGATTATGTTTAATGATTCATTTCAATTCCTGCACTAACAATTACATATATTACAGTTGTTTGCTTCTTTATTGTTTAATTAATTTACCCGGAGGAGCATTAAAGGGTAACACTATATATATACTATAGGAGAACCAATGGCTGCCAGTAACAGTGGGCTTACTGACCTTTGTGTATATCGTTTTGACTCATCCTTCTTATAAAGGATATTTAATGGACTCCTAGATAAAGGAAACTGCCCGCATAGCGCTAGTATCAATATGACACTGCACTCAACCACGTATAATAAATACTATGAACAGACGCTGAAGATAAACATGAAACCAAATGAACACAACAGGAAAACAGCAGATGGTTTAAACTGCGAGTTAACCTTAAAAAGCTAAGTAGGCTAACCCTAACATAAATATGTGCATGGGCAGCTTTCACAGTAATGGCGCATGTAGGAAAAGACTTATGACAAATCCAAAAGCGAAGTTTGGGAAAGAGCAGCCCCACACCCCGGTACAGCATTACACATAGAACATGGGTGCTGCTGCCCTGCCTAGTGCCAACCCACACAGCGCTAACACAAATGGCTAATGTTGGAACTGACGCCAAGGCCTTGGCTCTACGCCCCGTCCCACTGCTAAATCCGCGCCAAACCATGATGCCATTTTCAGCGCTTCACTATTTCGATCAGGGGGTGTCGGGCCTCAGCCAGCCAGGGCGAGCGTTTAAGCACCTGACTTAATGCATTTTACTCCGACTGCCCAGGTCACCTCGCTCTGCACTCAGCCTCTTTAGCTTTTTAAGACCAGCTGGAAAGCTGAAGAATCTGCGGTCATTTTCACAGCCACAGCCAGTTCCCATTGTGCAACTCTTTCAGCGGGCCGTTCATCCATCCATCCATCTGCACACCACATATCCTGGTCACAGGGCAACTGTAACCTATCCCAGGCTGGTAGACACCCTGGATAGGATAACGGCACTCCCAATATTCAATAATTACAGGAATTGCAATTATATTAAATGCAATGCAGGTACTGTATACCTATACTTAATTACCTAACAATATTTAATGGAGGATTTTTCTTTATTTATGCAAAATAATAGGAAAATGCAATTTGTACACAAAAGACATGCAAGTACTTCTGGTACTGTCCATTAGGTTTTTATTGTGCACTCACATAATAGTACAATTAGAGTTTTCTACATCTACAATTACAAATGTCCTCAAAGCAAATAATACAAATCTGTTCTGGTCTACGTATTTGAATTTTGCTGAAATTATCCAAAATATCACCAATATATATATTGTTATCCATATCTTTATATCCATCTTTCTCACTATTACTGCTCTGGAATGTCCCAGTTCCTCTTTTAGTCATTACAGTGTAAATCTAGTTTTTAATTTCTAGGGCTCTTTTTTGCCTGATAAAAGTACCACTGAATAAATTGGCTATCAACATATGACTCACATGTTGCAAAAACGCAACTTAAACCAACCTACAGGATGCTTTGAATAGGGGCAAGGAATTTGATCTTGGAAATCCAAAGTAATCTAAGTACAAAGCCAATTTCTATAACAGCATAGCAACGTCAAGCGCTGCTGATGAATTGCCTCTCTCAACAGCCAAATAGACGGAACTATCCTATGAGTCATATTATTTTATTTTGATTCGCTTGCAGCTCATAAGCAGCAGTAACAGACTTCCAAAAGCCATCGTTTCTTCCCGTACATTTTGACATACAAGACTTTAGCATAATACTATTCAAGCTAATTTATTAACATCATTCTCATTTTAAAAAATTGTGGCCCTATTCTGTAATGGACCCTTATGTAAAGAATTTTGACTACATGTAGACAACACCTACAGACGATAACTGTAGACGATAAACCGAGACCCCTGTAGTTTAGCAAGTTGTCCTGCACAAGTTAAATCATCAATCATTGCAGCATTTGAGCTTCTTCCTCACTGCTGGGTGATAGTTTGGTTCTATAGCTCTCTTTTAAATTGAGTTCTTGCTTTTGGCTGGTGCGACTGGGGCATTGCTGGATTCGCTTACATGGTTTGATAATTATATTCTGTGGAGATCCTGGTCATGCCGTCTTCCCAAAGCTAGGCAGACCTATCAGGTTCCTCTCTGTAGTCCCTCCATCTGTCCCTTCCCTGCTGCTATTGTCAAGGTAAGACGGGCCCCTGAAGTTTCCACTGGAGTAAAGCCAGGGATGACTCCTCATCCTCCTTCGGCCCTCACTCTCCCCCTGTTGGATGGAGCTGCGTAGCCAGGACACTGCATAAGCAGGTAGGCCTTCGGGACTTCGGGCAGATAGGCCCTCAGGGCTCCAGGCAGGTAGGCCTTAGTGATGCTGAGATCCTCTGCTGTTTATGCTGTGTTGTATCCAGACCATAACAGCTCAAATATTTAAGGATTCCACAAAGCCTAGGTAACCTCCAGTTTTGCTTCATTATAAAACTTAAACTCACCTTAATCTGGTAAATTTAAATAATCTGTTCACCTATAAATATGAAATATATATTAATATATTAATGTAAAATCCATTTATGCTTTTTTGTGTATTTTTGTGAGATTAGACCTCCTTGGCTGTCCGAGTTTCAGGCCAGACCTTCTTCTGCTGAACCCTGAAGGGCTAAAGGCATCAAACCTACAGCACCCAGCAAATGCTCCTTTCCTCTGCCAGTAGCCTGGTGATCCACAGCTGAGTGTGGTGGACTTTTTGCAAGAAGATGAGTGTAAAGATGATTACTAAGATCGGCACATTCTGCCCATGTACTGAGGAAAAAGGCAAAATGAAAAAGTAGATTATTCAATTCTTGCAATAACCTGTAGCATGTGTACGACACGTGACGTCCTGTCACTGCCATTTTAACAGAAACACATAAACAAAACCAAGACTAACTGATAGTGCAGACAGCTCAGACGTGGATAATTCAGGTCCAGAGAGTAAAAATCCAGACTGGGATTTTGTTTCAGCCAACCAGTTGATTACTCTGTGACTGTGACTCTTTATGCTCAACTGGTTGGTTGAAACAAAATCTGGGTCTGACCTTCTACTCCCTGGACCTGAATTACCTAACTCTGGGACAAATTACTTGAAACAATGTGTCCACTTGCACCTAATTACCCATGTTGTTTAATAATACTCCTCATTTCAATTGGTCCTTGTTGAAATCTGAGGGGTGGTTTGCCTTTTGTGTGGAGAACATTAGCATCAGCAGAGTGAGCAGACAGAGATACCTTGGTGTCTGGTCTGTCCCAAACATCCAAATGGAAGCTCTGAACCAGCAAGCTTAGCATAACGGCTTTAACCAGCCAACCTTTGTAGTGAAGTTTAGTGTTCTTCGTATTGTGCAATGGATATTTAGCTACCTAGTGGCGGTTAATGGTGGGAAAATGAAATATATAAATAGTTATAAATGGGAAAACCGATGCATTGAAGCTGTTACAGTGATTAGTGTATAATTAGCTGAATCTTGTATGCTAAATTGTGTGTTTTATTTATAGATGGCTTGCTGACTTGACCATTAGCATACCATGTTTGGCTAATTAATACCCCATCAAATTATTTCACTAATCAACTTAATTTAAAAAGTGATTTATATGCAACCTGACTTGCGAAAATATGGCTTCCTGTGTTAGAGCATAAGCAAAAATATTTTTTTTGACATTTAAACTACAACTGAATGATCTCAGTCCACATGAAAAATAACCTTTATATTTAAAGGACAATTCTCCTTATTCTACAAAGTGACATGAGTGTTGACATCATCTTTGCTGTCACCTGGGACCGGTCATTAATCCTAATTGCTAGTCAGAGAACGTATGTGTACTCTGTCATACTTGAAAATAATACAGTTTCACAATAGGTGGCAATGTAGTTGAGTGGGTAATGCTGTTCCCTTCTGCCTCCAATGTTGAGGGTTCAAATGTTACCTCCCATCTGTGCTTATGTGAGGTTTGCATGCTGTACTTGGGTTGTGTAAGTTTCCTCTACCAATGAAAATGTCACACTAGCTGGTGTCCCTATATTTCTCCCAAGATTAGGAGCCTGTTTTGGCCAATTTCTGTCTGGGATAAACTCCAGCCCTCCCATAAATGACAACACAGATAATTCAGGGACCAATCACTGCCTATTCTGCCTATACCTGGAACTGGCCTTCTTTAGAAAAAAGCAGTTGGAAGATGAGTGGACAATATCAATACAACAGGGCTAATGTAGAGCAGCATGGCTTATAAAAATATCTACAAAACCCCTGTTTCATATAAAAAGACACCTCAGGAAAAATGTGATGTTTCTGGTTGGGGATATGCAAAGGCACACTACTCAGTATTTGTACTGAGGTTAGATGCATGAATGGAAAAAAACATGGTTGCCCTTCTTTAAATGCAGAGTTGTTTTACTTGGAAAGGAACATGGAAAGTAAATTTGATGTTACTGCCAACAAGGTGAAGCAAACAGGTGCCAAAGTGTTTGCTTGGTGAGGCTGGTCTTGCTCTGATTTTCACAGAGGGTGTGTTCTTCGCTGGAACTAACTGACCTGTGTGGGTGCCCTATTTTATTACAATAAGTATATTGGACAATAGGCTGATTACTATGGTGGACTGGCATCCCATCCACTAAGTCCCCAGCCTGTGCTTATGGGTTAGACTCCAGACTCAACATTACAATAAGCCATTAATAGACAACTAATGCTTGAATGGATACGTAACATTATAATTTGTCACTGAAAAAGGTCCTGAAAGGGCCTAATTTTCTGACCGACATGTGCAGGGGACAGAGATCTGGGGATGCACATGTCTGTTCTGCCAGAACTATTTAACTTCAGTTTGTGAGTAAGCATTAAGAGTACTGAGCACCCTGTGTAGTTTGGGGGGATTATTGAAGAAAACTGAATTTTTCCTTTTTGTCAGACATCAGGCAGCACAATTACGCACAGCTAGTGGGTAGTGACTAGCCATAGCTGTTTCTGAACATATACATTTCTTAAAATTAAGTTTTGATTTTTAACACTAGTGAAGGCTCTAAATATTATATGTTTAATCCATGCAAAGCAGAGATTTCTTAAAGCAGTCGTTTGTCTCAGGTAAACGCTTGTTAGCTCTCAATTTTTATGTAATTAACCATTTCTAGCAGTGTTTGATAGTGTGTATGACTTGATATTTATCAGCAGGTTGGAGCAGCTCAAGCTAGGTCCTTCATATTCTGATAACTGGCCTTATTTATACAAAAAAACTTAGCTGCTACATTTAAGTTGTTTTCTGGTTCATTTTTCACTTAACTTGTCATTAGGTTAAATTAAATACATTTAATATTTAATACCCATTGAACTCATGTCAGGACTAGGTTTTGACACTCTGGGTGTTCACCAATTCTAATAAAACTACACCTCTGGCGCGGCGATTAATTTTGACGTAAACATATAAAACGTCAGCGTTTAAACGGCTGTCGCTGGAATATTGCGTCAATGGCGGAGGGATAGAGGCTTTAGGACAGAGAGCAAGAGAGGCAGCGGATACCAAGATAGCGAGAAATAGCTGCGGAGTGAAAGTGGGGGTCGCGTTGAATAATTTTGTGTGGTCTGCGATTTGCTGAGGCAAATGAAAAACAACAAATAATACAAAACTCTGCCGTTCAAACGACCGAGAGAGGAGATCATTACATTGTTATTCTACAGAGGAATATAAAAATGTCGTCTCCAAGTCCGGGTAAAAGGCGAATGGATACCGACGTGGTGAAACTGTATCCTTTTCAGAACATAAACAACAGAAACAAGAAAAGATATTTTCGTTATATGATAGAAATTGTAATGACAGCTGTTTTAATATCATAACGCTGTCATTTAAAATCTTATTTGATATTTGCCTGACAGAAATGTGTGTTCTGAGTAAATAATCACGTATGGTTGATCTTAGGGTTTTATGACAACAAAAGTAAAAAATTATGTTTTGATGGCCGCCTATGGTTCCCTTTATGAATTTGATACTGTTGTTGTTAACATGGCCGGTATCGTCCCATTGAGCTTTGTCATTTGGGTGTAATCATCGTAGCTTTGGGATATTGCTTTTGTCATTTGTTTGCTGGGTAAGAAATTACAGGTATTGTTGCACCATTACTTGTTAGCATGTTAGCTAGCCATCGATAAAAGCCACGGCGAAACGACCATTCGGTGCCATCTCGGTGTTTTTCCATTTCATTTTCTTCTCTCTGAGGAAAAAGGTTAAACCTTTGTAGTGAAGATGTATAATCCTTCGGATTGTGCAATGGATATTTAGCTAGCGAGTGGCGGTTAATGGTGGAAAAATTAAATATATAAATAGCTACAAATGGGGAAACTGATGCATTGAAGCTGTTACAGCGATTAGTGTATAATTAGCTCAATGCTGTAAGCTAAATTGTGTGTTTTATTTCTAGATGTCTTGCTGACTCTAGACAATTAAAACATTTACACTCTTATTGGAAGTGGGTCTTTCAGCTGTTAACATCATTGGTTTGTTTACGTTAGCAAACAAGCCGTCATTGTCATTCACAGTGGACGTCTGGCCTTTTCGCTGGAATATTACAAACCCTCTCAAAATGGTTTTGGGGTTTTGTATGTGCCTAACGATTTAGGTAGTTGCTGGTTGCGGAATTTATGTTAATCATTGTCCCGTTTGTATATCTGACATGGGCTCGACTGTGTCCAACTTCAACACGGAGAGTCACCAATAACTCTACGGTGTTTTATTTTCTACTTATGGACCGTAGGATGTCCATTTTCCGGGACGTAATGTAAAGGCCTGCTGCCAACTTTGTTACACAAAAGTTGTTGAGGGTGTGGGTGTTTTTTTCCTTGTTCCACTCTCTTCCTCTCTCATAAATGGCTCCAAATGCACAGAAACGCAAGTTTATTTTACATTGTATTGCGATCTAATTGTTAGCTTTTCACTATTAAACATATGTACTTATTGTGCACTTATGATTTAATTATGATTTAGAATAGACGCATGTGTTTCGTTTGTTTTGAACAACACGGTACCCCCCCCATCACTCCGATCTCCTGCTATGTATAGGTAGGGTAAAGACTTTAATATCTAATCACGGGGGACGAAGTGGTTCTTCCGAAACGGAGCACCGTCGGCGCCGCAGCCACACACGGTAACGTATCTCCGTTTACGTCACCTGGGCCGGCGGCCCTAAACGACGATGCTGCCGCTTTTGTTGTTTCCGTCCTTCGATGGCTCTGAACCGCGTTGTAATAAACAGGAACCAGAAATAATAATAATCTGAAGAACTGCGGCAAATTTCTTTTTCTTTTAAACCCCAGTCGAGCACACGGAGCTGTTTTCTCCGTGTCCCCCCGAGGGGTTTATTCACTATCCCATTTTCTGTCGATGTTGCGGGTCGCAAACTTCAGCCGTAGTTATCGCGGAGTTCCTGAAGTATTTGCGAGCTTCAAAGATGGTGAGGACGGCTTGTTTTTGTCCTCTTGCGGTGGAAACTGGCGCACTGATTGGCTAGTTTGTTACTACCCGGAAACTAGTAGGGGGCGGGACTAAAACAGCTGATGCAGACTGACAGCGAAGCGTGTTGGTACTGGCAATGGTGGAGATCCCACCTGCTGAATTTGATCAGTTTTAGGTTATTTTGGAGTCGTATGTATGTCTTTATATTGACGGTTACAGGCAAGAAACGTTATTAGAACCTTGTTATATGCATGTAGAGTATTTGTTTGCATCTCAGTAAATAAAACTAGTATGAACTTAAATTAATTTTGAAGAGAAAATCGTGATTACTCATTTTATCCCTCTTTATTGAAATAATTAGTTGGCGTTCAAAGGAGAATGAACGCAAACTCGCATCGCTTAATTATATGTGAAATAAAGATGGGGTTAGTTGTGGGTGCACAGGCCAATAAGAGGCCACCTCTGTGTGTCAAACTATAGTTGGTGTGCAGGCTGTAATGTGATCGCTGATGTAAGAGGAAGGAGGTTTCAAAACTTTTCCAGGGGTGGCTGCCATCTGATTTAAGGCTGATTTATACTTCTGTGTCATAGGGTACGGTGTAGCTTGATGCCTGTAGTTACATTTCTGGGGAGGTGTGTGTCAGGCTGTAGTGTAGCATGCCTACAGTGTACCAATGGCATAGATTTTATAGATTTCAGCCCTTAGTAGTCTGAAGACCACTGGCAGGCCAGGGGAGTCCCCCCCCCACACACACACACATTAGCCTGAGGAACAACTAGCTAACCTGCAGGATTAACTGGCTTTGTGTCCTCTCCTCTGGAATTAGCACATTCCTGCTCTCCACAGTCTTGTGTCATTCTTACACTGTGGGGATCAGCCGCTGCCTGTACTGTGTCCTGTGCAACTGAGCATGTGCGGCACGTGATAATGCGCGTGTGCCCGTATATCCGCGTGCCTGCTCCGGATCCTCCCGTTCTGCCATTGCACCGTAACCTGAAAATGGCACGCGGCTCTGAGATCGTTCCTGAGGGTGCAGTGTCCACTGGGGGGAGCCAGGCAGCGGGAGCGTGAATCCTGTTGGATGGGTGAACGTCTGATGAATGTCAGACCGACCTCTGAATGGAGCTTCACTGCAGATTAAGCTACCACAAAAGATATGACCTGCGAAGGCGTCTATGCCGGCTGTGTTACTGGCATGTTACTGCTACGGTTGGGCTCGGTTTAGCCTGGATGGGGTGGGGTGGGGGGTTAGGGACTGACAGGACAGCTGTCTGGAGAGGTGGGCTTTTTTTCTTTGTGTCATTATCCCACAACCGCTGAAGCAAGTCTTTTGTTATTCCAGTAACTGTCTTTAAATTACTGACTTCACCCGAGTTTTTAAGACTACCTTTACTGAATGAAACACTCTTGTCCAAATAAGTCCACCTGTCTCGTTCATATTTACACACATTGAAACACCCAGAAATGAATAGGCATTGTAGACCCTGATGAGAAGTCTTTTGAATGGTTTATATATTCAGCAAATTACACTACCTGGCAAAATGTTTATTTTATTTTGTTATAAATTCTGTGTATCGTGCTTGCACAGGTATGTGAGTGAAAACCATAGCAGAGAGGCTGCATGGCACTAGCTATAGGTACCTGTAGACAGTGAGGTGGTTTTGTGTTTAATTTCTTACATTTCAAGAAATTATGTTGAGTGTTAAACTTTAGTGGCCTCATTGTATACAGAGCAAAGAACTTAAAACAAAATCAAATTGTCAGTTATTTATCCATATGATCCTTTTATTCCAGTGAGGTTATGATTTAATTTAATTTGTTATCGTATTTTCAACATCGAGCATGTTAGTCATTTGGAAAACGTATTTGCATTACATATTTGATGTGTACCAGGAAAGTTCATGACTAATATGTCTGCAAATTGTAAACTGAGCATCTTTGAGGACATCCCAATTTATGTAGATCTGGAGTTGTGTGTGTATATATAAATATCTATCAATTCAATTGTGTTTTTTAAAGTTTATAAATACTTACCACCCAGACTATGCATTATGTGCTTCCCAGCCATAAGTAATTCTGGCTGAAATGAGTGAATAGACATCTCTGTTTAAGGGGCTTGTGCTGGAGGTGGGAGTCTAACTCAAGTGTTGGTCTGCAGGTTGGCATTTTGAGGTCTGTGTCGTGTTTGGCTCAGGAGACTGTTATTGAAAAGGCTGAATCGTCTTGCGTGAGGTGTCAGACTGCCATGTTTAAAGAGTTAGGCTTTCATTATGCGTGTGTTACAAGGTGGCACTGAGCCCCAGTTCTGAAATTCATAATTTGGCGTATGGCTGTATCGTCACATCTCCTGATAAAATAGCTCTCCCTCTTCAGTGTGGCTAACACTCTGCTCTTTCTGCTGACAAGCTGCCCATTTAAGTATAAGCCTTTGCTAAGTATTTAGAGTATGACAGATTGTTATGCGCACTCAGAAGTACTGTATGTGGTTGTTCCCACTTCATAACGGAAATGTTATTCTTTTGAATGTGAGAGATGATTTAAAAATTCCAGAGCAGGCGGTCGCTTTGCCCTCAAATTATAGAATAGTTACAGCAGCCTGAATGGAGACGTGAACATAATTTTTAAGAAGTGAAGGATTTCGATTAATGTCTGCATATTTTTCTTTTGTTTTGGTCCGTTTGTGCTGCCCTGTGCCTCAGTATCCGAATTAGCTTCGTTTTCACCTAAAAGTCTTTTGAGTATGTGGAAATTAGTCCCCTGAAGCATTTCTCCCTGCGTGTCTTGTGGGACGCCACAGTATCAGAATAAGCAGAACCATCCTGAGGTGCCTTTTCTTGCTGGGGGGAGGGAGGGAGGACAACCTCCGTCCCTGACCTGTCGTCAATTTTGTCGTTTTAAATTTACGGCTCTCATTGTTTGCCCCTCTCAGAAGGACCTTTGAGCAGAGCCCGAGGGCCTGGTGTCTGTGAGGCCCTTGGTTTGTCCCCAGCTTGTCCTGCTTCTGGTCCATGTGGCGTGAGCCTGGTTGTGTGCCCGAGTACTGGAAGCCATAGGGCCCCAGGCGGGGATTGTGCAGCGGGGAGAGAGCCAGGTGTCAGCGGTTCCTGAAAGGGCTTATTAATCTTAGTGTCCTGTTCACAGCACCAAGGCTTTTAATGAATGTGTAATTTTGTATCAGACAATTGTGTAAAAGATTAAAAATGGTGTTTTTTTTTTTTTGCTTCAGGTTTTCCTTCAGATGGACGTGGATGTCACTATACACAGGTGTTTTGCAGACTCAGTGAAAGCACACACTTCCTTGTCAACCTTCATTCCCTTTGTAGTTTCTTTTTTCCCTTTCCCCTGTATGTGTTCCCTTGTGTGTATTGAAACGGGGGGGTTAACCGGTGTGAAAAAGGACCCATGGGTGTTCAGCGAGCTGCCTGCCAAGAATGCTAACAGCCAGATTTTCTATCTTGCCTCACCTATTGTGTCTCGCCGACTTCAACTCGCATCGAATCTGCACCTGACACTGCTTTGTACCCCTATGCAAACAGCAGACACCCCTCCTCTCCAAAATCGAGCATGAGGAGGAGGGGGGGGGGGGTTGGGGGGAGGGCTCCTCAAGCGAACTCCCTGAGATGACTGGCTCTTTGTTCTGCCCCAGCCAGGCTCAGAAGTCTCTCCGAAGCTGAGAGCTGAAAGATTATTATGGCATGTTATTTCTGTGACAAGTGTTTGTTGAATGTTATGTAAATGAGCCATCGCTCACTCTGTCCTGTGACGTTGTCCTGAGCTGGAGATGATGCAGAAGGGCTGGTTACTGGTGAAGACGAGGTGTGAGATCATATCACGCGACGGAATTGCCTTGCGGGGCTTCCCATCGAAACCTAGATGGACTAATGCTACCCTCTTCACTCTGTGATGGTGGAGTCGCCTTTGTTTGCATCGAGGGGATTCCTTTTTATAGTAAATGGTAAAATAGGTAACACTGTGCAGTGCGATAGTATATTGGCCAGCTTGTGAAAAAAAGACACTTCAGTGACTTTGAGATCGCTGTGCCCAGACAAAGAATGGCACAATGACCAAGTCTCTAATCTTGTAAGAAAAGCTACAGTTCCAGTGCGTGTGCGTGTGCGTGTGTGTGCTGGGCCAGATACTTAGTCAGTAGTTTTGGTTATTCTGCATGAGAAGGGTCAGAGTTCTGATTACTGACTTTTTAGCAGTTCCAGTGAGTGTACAGGGGGCTCGGCTAAGCTGGAGTGGGCCAAACTGCACCTTTGATGGCTGTACTGGTTTTGCAGGCTCAGCACAACCGTCCCCATGGGATTTTATTTCTAGGAAGAACTTGAAGCATGATAGGACAGGCAGAGCGGCCCACCTGACCTTCTGTGAGGCACGGTCCTACAAAATCAGAAGCTATTTACAGTAGTAGTTTAATTTGTCCCATCTGTGGTTCGGGGCCCATTGATATGCAAAGTGGGCGGAGCTTCAGAGTACTCGTGTGAGAACATAAAGTACACAAGCCATGGAGAACAATCCAGTGTACCGTCTCAGTGGGGAGTAACCACCTCTCATGGGTAAGGTTTGCTATGTGACACTGAATCAGACATGAAGGGGCGTCTGTAGGATGCCGTTGCAGTTGACGCTTTTTGAATCAGATACTAAAATCGAAAGTTTAATAAACAAACCTGCCAGATCCAGTTTAGGTTTGATATGGTTCCATTAACCAAAGTCCGTTTTGGTACAGCTGGCCCATAGTAAGAATGAGATCTTTGCGGTGGTCTGGTTAATGGAAGTTTCACGATGGGCCTTCAGATTGGGTTCTCACAAGGAATCTGCAAAGTAGAGGGGCATACAACATCAGAATTAAAAGCTGCTCTGTAACCTTTATTTTTATAATTTTTATAGTTTGCCGTGGACTGACTGCGTGCCTTACCTTATTTGCTGGTGTTTGGGTCAAGGCTGGGTAGGATACAGAGATGTGGAGTTTGTGAAGCTGAACTCTGACATGATCATATCATGATCCAGGCATCTGCCCCTGTGATGCGCACTGATGTCCCGGCCCTGTACCGCGCTCCTCCTCTGTGTTTGCTTTAGGGTGTGGTGCTTCTTTGCTGGTTGTGACCCTTTCAAGGCCCCCCAGCAGTGGGGTTATCTCTAAGCAGCAGAGGGAGTGGGGGGAGGTTGGCAGAGTCTGTGTAAGAGGCAGCCTAACATGACAGGAGAACATGGTGGAGGAGCTGCCCCCCACCCCCTTATAAGTCAGGCTTGTTATAGTGTCCAAAATGGAGGGGGGGGGTTCAAATCCAAGTTAAGGTTTTGGTCACTTTAAACTGAAGTAATTATTAAAATGTTTTTCAGTTAGCATAATCAATTCCTGCCAGTCACTGGTATTGATGAGACTTTGCATCAAAAGAGCTAACCACTGAGCTTATGTGGCCCTATTGCAGTATTTCTCAACCCAGTCTGTGGGGACCCCCAGCCAGTCCACATTTTTGCTCCCCCCAGCTCCCAACAAGCCTGTGCCAGGTTTTTGGTGTTCCTGATTGGCTGGAGCTGGGAGGGAGCTAAAATGTGGACTGTCTGCAGGCTCCCCGAGGACTGGGTTGAGGAACGCTGGCCTAATGCGAGGTCTTAGGGGGTTTGTTTGTTCAGTTTGCGAACCAGCTGTCCATCTTTTTCCTGAACGGCTGCTGCTGATTAATGTCTCGCGCAGGTAGGGACTGTTTGGGGCTCTCGTCTGTTGCCTGCTCCGCCGTCTTTGTTTCACCGGGGGTTTAATCTCTGTCAGCCACATCGCTGCGGCAGGCAAGGCAGGGGCCCTTTGTCACTCGGTTATGCAGCGTCCTGTCCTTTTATCTCGTAGAGGTGACAGGGGACTGAGCTTCCTTGGGGTTTGACCGCGTGTGGCCTTGTGCCGGAGCTGCAGGTCCGGGAGGCAGACGGGAGCTAGACCCAGTGAGCCGGGGTGGGCGATCTTGCGCGGAAAGGGCCATCATGTATGCAGATTTTCGCTGCAATTCTAATTAGAGGACTGATTGGATGAAGATTTCTCAAACCTGGGTTTGAACAGTTGACCTAAAGGTTACCTCTGAAAACCTGCATACACACTGGCCCTTTGTGGGTAAGACTGCCCACCCCTGCAGTAAGATCTGTTAGGGTGTGGGTGGCTCTGAGCTCCGAAGGCTGGTGTGCACGCAGGTATGCATTTGTTCTGTTTTGTGTCAATGTACAGTCATGTGTACCTAAGCGTGTCTAGGTTCTACATACTCCTGTGTGTGTGTGTGTGTGTGTGTGTGTGTGTGTGTGTGTGTGTGTGTGTTAATGTAAATATAGACCCCCCTTGTGTTCTTATGTGCCTTGTTCTGTGATTAGGACTCCTGCTTGTGCTGAATAGATCTGCCCCTGTCTGACTGCCTTGAACGGTATTTGAATCCCCTTTCTTTCTCTCTGGACAACCTGGGCTCACACTAAGTTCCTAGCAGGTCACTGTACTTCTCTGCTGAGCTGAAAGAGAGAGGCTCTGTTGAATGGCAGGGTGGTATGTAATATTGTGACTTGTGAGGCAAGTGGAGGTGAGTTTAGTGTCCTTCATCACTTATTATCCTAGTGGTCAGATTTTTGACCCCTCCCCAGCCAACCCAAAGACCATTGGACTGACCCTGTACCTTCAGACCTTCTGGGAAATGCGTGTGAGATGGCAGTGGCTGTTCCAGTGGCAGCCAGCTTCATTTTCAAGAAAAAAAACGGATCATCAGTCTGTAAAGGCGTCCCAGCACCGTGGGGGGGTGCACCAGTGCTCCAGTGTGGAATTCAGCCAATTCCAGGCAGACTACTCCCCCCACCCCTTCCCTACACTTCAGCGCCACAAAGCTGGGTTTCAGGGTCTCAGCTCCACTTGGGGAGCTGAAGAAATCTGCTTTGTTTATGAACGTCTCCTCCCCTTTAAGAAGGAACCAGGAACGATCAGTGAGCCCCACTGTTTAAAAAACCGTTTTCACTCACTGAAAAAATATGAAACTGGGTGCTTTTGTTTTGCCCCCCCCCCTTAACCACCCAACCCCCTCCCACTCCCAGTCTTTTCTCTGCTTTCTATCCCCTTTATGGAATAGCCTTGAGGAATCCAGGCGACCATGTATGTAATCAGTTGCACACGGTACTATTATTCCATGTTGAAACGCTGTTTGTTTTAACGGTGAATGATATACCCGTTTAGTGGTTCAGGACTCTGTTTTCAGAGCCTGAAAATGGCTGTCAGATGCAGACTTGCTCTTCCTCTCTGGAGGGCTACAGGGAAGGAGCGAGGTCCTTTCCATCTGGATCTGCTGCCATGTACTGCAGCCTGAACTCGAAATAAATCTCCAATGCGATTTAACCCTATAAAGGCTGTTTCAGGCTGTACCCTGCAATGCTGCCTGGTGTCTGCTGCCTGTGGACTCAGGCGATCTGTTCGGTTGCATCAGGTTAGTTTTATGAAGATGTGTGATTAGTAAAAACGTTTTTGGTTTAAAATTGAACATTACATTTGTTAACTTTAGGAATACACTGGGTTTATAGTTATGTGTCATTATTGAAAATGGGGGGGATTCCGTGGAACGTTTTATGCCATACAAAAATTTCATGGACTGGTAAAATGTCGAGGGGGGGGGTTGTTGGGGGAATCCGTTTGTTTCAATTGGAACAGAACACGTCATGTGAGGTCATTTAAAAAAAAAAAAGAAAAAAAGAAAAGCAGTTTATGTTTGGAAATTAACCAGCCCGTTGGAATATTGTAGATGGGGGTATTGGGAACCCCCCATTTTGACTTTTGTGATCACTCTGTTAATAGTATGCGCTTCATGAAGATGCACCCTTTCCCACTGTAACGTGGAACTCTGTGTACAAGGAAGGGATCTGAGGTCTGTTTACTCTGAGGATCCAGAGGACAGATCAGAGGCTGGAGGTGGCAGCTAGCACAGGGGCAGCTGAAGTGGGCTAGCCAGTGGGCCGCCCAGGCTCACGGCAGCAGACCTGCGCATGGGCCGTCTGGACTGCGGTGGCTGGGCCGCTGGCCTTCCATTGTGGCTTTACTGCAGTGTGTGGGGTCTCTGTGTGGTGCTGCACCTCCCCTTTCCACAATGGCAGGAGTGACAGGCGTGACAGCCATGGCAAAGGGGGGGTGGACTCAAATCCACTGGGCTCGAGTCCACAGGCCACGCCTTTGCTCTCGAGGCATAGGACTAGGAACAGTCCATCTCCGCAGGGGTAGCGGGGGTGATTGCCAGCCCTTGGAGATGCAAATAAGATGCGGTCAGGGGCATACTGGGGTCCCGATGAGGCCCAGATTTCCCAAGCAACGGTGAAGGTCCCCCAGTCCGCGACAGCCCCGGAGTGGCTGAACATGCTGCGGCTTCAGCCACGGCAACGCTGGCCCTCATTCAGCTTCCACTGGCGTCCTGAGAAGCTCCTGGCGTTCCTGACGGGCCGTCTGGTGCTCCGCCATGTCCCAGCCATTCCAGCTATTAATCGCTGTGATTGATTTATTGTGATTGTAAACACAGTGGCCGGTGCACTTTGGGCCCAAAGTCCTTTCTACAGCAGAGCAGAACTAGAGGCTTCATTTCATGGCCTATTAAAGTCCCCTAATTAAATTGGAAAGACTTCATTTTTATTGTATTTCACGGGCCGTTTTATGTTGATTCTGTGCTTTCAGCGATGCGAGTGAGTTCGTTTTATTTTCTCTACGCACGGAGATGGACTGCCTCCATAAACGGATCGTTGTTTAATTTACAAACCTGCATAATGAGGCTTCATTGGAAAGATGCTTCAGCAGCCCTGTTGCTTGGTGATGTCTAGACCTGGAGGGTTTACAGTGTGTGTACCAGGTGGGTGGGAATCGATCCCACAACCACATGCCCAGCGGTGTGCTGTTTTAATAACGTGAATGACTAGGTCCATGCAGACAAAATTTGGGTTCTTGGTTCCTGTTGATCAGCTTTCCTTTCTACCCCTGTCAGTCTCCTCTTGAACCCTCATGACGGAACGCAGTCGCCTATCTGCTGAGCGGGAGTTCCCAGGTTTAATTTAGATGACACTCTGCCTTATTCGTGTTTTTCTGAGAAGGCGAGGAGCGTGCTATATCTCCACATTATTCCTCTGTAAATATTGTGCAATCGGCACACAGCATCTGTTAAGTGCGTACGGTGTCTGAAAATAGAGCGCTTTGTGTAGGGGATGCCGGCTGTTCAGAGGAATTTGCAACTTTGCAGTTGTGATGCGTTTGGAGGTGATTTGCTAGGGGCTCATCAGGCCGGGGTGGGCGAGGGGCCAATGGGGCAGGTGGGGGCCCCAGAGAGGCTCAGCACACAAGGGTCCCTGGTCTCTGTTACACTCCTTGTACTCTGTGTAATGAACCTAAAATATTGTCCTTGACGCACCTACGCAGCATTGAAAGCAAGCATGAAGTCACCATCTTAAGTGGGCTCAATGAATTCGTAGTGAAGTTTTACGGACCACAAGGAAGTAAGTGCTATCAGTGTGAAGAGGAGGTGTGTGTGTGTGTGTGTGTGTGTGTGTGTGCATCGCCCCTTTGTAAGAAATTTGAACTCATTTGTCACAGGGAGACAAATGAGTATGAAATACCTCATTGAGGCCCTTTTATTTTTGAGCTGTACATGAAGAAACGTCACCGTATTCAAAAAAAAAAGTAGAGTCATCACGTCGGCTTGTGTTTTCCTTCTGCCCTCTTATACTACGTGAAAAGCTGCTCACACCCAGGCTTTTTTCAGTGGGGGGGGGGGAGATCAAGATGGTTTTGGGTAGTGTGGTGAGACGGGCAAACCGTCGTGACTGTCTGAGGGTGGGGTAGCTGCGTGGAAGGAGGAAATGGTTGTCATTCTTCCTCATTGCACAGCTGTTAAAAATACCCTGTTAATTATAGCTGGAAAAGACGGGAGGCCTTTTTCTCCTCTTATTTCACCAGGCAGATGTCAGTGTCTCTGTAAATGCACCAAGCCTATGCGACTTTAAAAAGGTAGGCAAAGCTGGCTGAAGGTGCCGCCTGTAATATAAGTAACGCGAGCTCTTAGCTGCGGCCCCCGCCTGCCGGAGTCCGGCTGGGGTCGACTTGGCCCGTTTTAGCCCTGCCGGGTTCCTCTTTGGCAGAGCTGTCTAGGGACCGCAGGACTCCCTCCAGCTTTTAATCGGGCAAATGAACCGACGCTGCTGGCCCCAACACCCAGTGAATATCCGACGATGAGTCCCTGATCCCTTTCTGGAAGGTGACCAAGCCAGACACAAAGAAAAACAAAGTGTGTTCAAGTTCATAGATGCGCAGAACGGGCAAGATTCAGATATGTTGTGGGTAAGATGATTCTACATGTTCCAGCATCGACTCAAGTATTAGAAATTATTCGCATTTGTTTGTAACACGTGTTTACTCTCCACGGTTACCCCCCTCCCCCCCGGTGTGTATGCATATGCATGTCTCATGAATGGATTCTGTCCTTTTTTTTTTTTTTTTCTTTCTTTCTTTCTTTCTTTTTTGTCTCTATAGCGCCATATGAAGGTGGAGTGTGGAAAGTGCGAGTAGACCTACCGGACAAATACCCCTTCAAATCTCCATCTATAGGTATGGGCATGGATTTCCCCACATGACTGTGCTCTATATAAAAAAAAAAAATGTTAGAGATTTGTTTTGTTTCTCAGTTCAGCCCAGGAACACTGTTATTGCCTCTTTTTGGTGTGTTAATATATCTGTTGAACCTGAAGGATGCTGCATCCCAGGTCAATTAAACTTTGCCTGTTTCCTGTCAAGCTCACTTATCTTGGCAATGGGTTTGTCTCGCATTCTGTTTTGTGGGGACGACCTCTGACAAGGCATAGAAGTCATCAGCCCTGAGGCTTTGATACGTTATTAATGATCATGTTAAAATATTCAGTTAATCTCATGGCTTTTTCGTATGAATGGATTCGAAAGCAGACAGATTCAGAACCTGAAAGCCTAGGAATGTAGAATGGCTAAATGCGCGTTTTTAGACTGGCTGACTTTTGGGAAAAAGCCACATTCATAAATATAGGATCTAAATTACAGCTCCTTTATGTTTGTTTCTAAGGAAGTTGAATGAAAATGCCCAGTAAGTGGTCACGTTAAAAGTGTGTCAGCTTTGTTTTGTTTTGTTTTTTCCCTTCCAGGATTCATGAATAAAATTTTTCATCCCAACATCGATGAAGCGTAAGTGAAGATATTTCAACAATCGTGAATTATGTATATGATAAACCTGTCCTGTGTCCGACTCGCAGCTTGATTTGGAATCTTTGAATCTGTTTTCTGCCAGAGTGGCCGCAGTATGTTTTCTTTCTGCAGACCATGAATAATGCCTACATTTTCAAACGGATAACAGTCGATGTTCCTCTCTCTCCTTTCTGTCCAGCTGAGAGCAGAAACATCTGTCTCAATAGCATAGAGCAGTCTCTGACACTTTCCTTCTGGGCAGTTAAAGTTGTAAACATTCAGTCACGGGGTATGAAATGCTGCACCAAGCGTGAATGGTGCTTATGTTTGTCACATGACATGCTTGCAAGCTGAGACCAACCACCGGAGGTTCCCCCCTAGAGAGGGCGGGGAACCGAGCATTGACTCGTTTGTGTCATGATGAGTGTCCTGCCGGAGGTGAGCCTTAAGAGGAGAGATGTGCCCTGTAGAGATTAACATCCATGCTGTTGCCTCTCTGCCTTCAAGGTCAGGGACCGTGTGTCTAGATGTCATTAACCAGACGTGGACGGCCCTTTACGGTGAGAGTCGTCCCACTGGGACAATTTTATGATTGACTGGGGCTTGGGGGAGCTTTCCTTGGGCCCCTTTGGACCCGTTGCCGTGTGTCTGCTGCGGTGTAGTCTGGGGTATAGAGTTCTGCCCTCAGCAGAGAAGCTTAATCCTCTTATTTCTCATACTGCTAATGAGGTAATTCCTGGCACAGTCAAGGTCGTGAAATGTCCCTATGTCTCTAAACGAAGTCCCTTTCACTAATGATTAGCAGCATGTTGCTGGCTGTGCCGTATTCTCAAACGTGCCACTGCTCCAACCCGAGACTCCATCTATCTATCCATCCATCCGAACTTCTTGCTATATCAAAAACGTTTTATCCATCCTTTTGATTTGTCAGTATAAATGTATAGCCAAGCATTGTTGAAAAGACTGTGCACTGTGTTTTATGAACCTTTTTGCTTGTTACTGGTTTTGTTCTTTTAATTCCCACTAATCACTTCCACTAATCTTTGGGTTCATTGAAAATAAATCAGATTCTCTGATTTGCTGGAGCTATGCAGATGGGAAACACCAGTTGTACCAGTCACTTTTAAAAACCATTTCGTCCATTTCATTCAACCAACTTGCAAAAACTGAAAGTAGGGACTGCTGTGGTTATGAGGATTTTCTAGGTGTTTGAAGTAGCGCTTTGCACAACAGTGACAACCAGCTGAAAGTTACAGTACTGCACCAATATAATTCATGTGACTTAGCAAGATGTACGTAGAACGATCAGAGGCCTACTGAGCAAGTTTAACAAGACATGGATGGAGTCCCTTTTCTGAAGGTGGAGATTCATTCTATATAAAGGAAATGTCTATGAGTACTAGTATAACAAATATATTTTTATTACAGATCTAACCAATATCTTTGAGTCGTTCCTGCCTCAGCTGTTGGCGTACCCCAACCCCATTGACCCCCTGAACGGGGATGCTGCTGCCATGTATCTCCACCGACCAGAGGAGTACAAACAGAAAATCAAAGGTTAGCCCCCAGCGGCACTGCCTACGTTTATTATCGTCATTTCTCTACCACCCTTTCCCTATGGGACCCAGTACTGTTCCTTGCTGCACCCTGCAGCTCAAACCCCTAGATAAGAGAAACCTTTTGTGGGATGTTGCTGGTTACCTCACTGTATTGCAGTGGGGCACTGTGTAACTGCCTTCCCTTTTCTTGTCTGCAGAATACATCCAGAAATATGCAACAGAGGAGGCGCTGAAGGAGCAGGAGGAGGGCGCCGGGGACTCTTCGTCAGAGAGCTCCATGTCAGATTTTTCGGAGGATGAGGCCCAGGATATGGAGTTGTAGTACATTGCGGCTCCATTAAACAACAGACTGTATGATTTCCTAACCCTGAGAAGCAGACTATGATATTCATATTTAAACAAGGCAATTTTTTTTTATTACTAAAACAAGGATTTTTATGGATATAGCGTTGGTGTGTATCTCACCCTGTATGTGTTTCTCATTTTCCCGGTCATTTGTTCGCCCGACGCGCATTAGCGTTCCCACATTCCGCTGCATTAGCCTCGTAGCCTGACTGCATGCGCCGCGCTGCCCTCCAGTCTACTTCGCTCATGTGCAGCCGAAAACTGTAGGACACGACGGAAAACCTCTCACGGCAAGGCTGTGGGTAATGCTTGAGTGTGCTCCACCTCTGGCCGATGTGACCGATGCGCCGAAAGCCCGGGGGGGGCGGGGGGAACAGAAATTTATGATGTCGTGGATGGTTGTCACATCGGGAATCGGATGTGAAGCTCCCTTCCGTTTAATCTCCCCCCTTGAAACGTTTTTGGTTTTTTTTTTTGGGTTCAAATTGGATACATCCGTTAAACACTGTCTAGCAGGTTCACTGCTTCCTATTTCTTTGCACTTAGCACATCTCTGCTGTAAAAGGCCATTCTGGATGGGATTTCGTTGCGTCAGAAATTGTTGGAATAGAAATCATAAAAATGGGAAATGCGGCTTCAAGAACAATTTTAAGTGGGTTTTTTTTTTGACTTCGGATCAGATTTAAAGATGTCATAATTCTTTTTGCATTTGGATCCCTTGAGCCTTACCAGTCCCTTTGCAAAAAAGCAAACATTTAAGAAGCAGCCATTGTCCACTCCGAGGGAGAATGATTTCTGAAACCATTTGGCTGGTATGTTATTCTGCTGACCGTCGAGCGCACCCGCCCCCCCAAGATTTAAAAGGTTTCGTTTATGCCTGTAGGTGGGCTTTCTTGAGTGTATTGCTAGGGGGAGGTGTAAAGGAACGAGGTATGACCCTCCCGTCTCTGCGTGTGCCGTACCTACCAACACGGCAAGCTCTTGGCGTCGAGGCAGCAGCCCACGGGCAGGACCTCAGAGTGTGACTGCGCAGCCGTGTCAGACTACGTAGCCTGAAACATCCTCTGCCGGTTTTGAAGACGGAACCCTTTTAGGCAGACGGACAGGGTCTAATGGTATCTGTAAAGCACAGAGACTTTTCTACTTTTTCTCCGTCAGAGCGAGCGGAATCTCGTCTTCCCAAGTGTCCGCCTCCCGCTCCCGAACTTCATCTTCTCAGTTTTTGGAAAACCTGTGCGTCTCTCTCCCCCTCCCCCCCGTCTCTGAACATCCTTTTGTACTTTGTGGCATGATACAGAAGTGAAGTTGTGTAGGGCTTTGAGCTAGTATACTATAAAAAGATAAAGTCCAGCTTGAATATCTTCTGTTTGAAGGCTAGAGTAACGTATGTAAAGCGTAGTGAATTACTTGGCTACTCACTAGATGGTGGTAAATGCAGGGGAATTTTCAGGTCTTTGTTACTGTGTTACACTTTAATCAACTTGCCTATCGCTTGTGCTAAACTATAATAGGTGTTTGACTTACGTAGGGATAGTTAGTTTGCTGGGTGGTGAATTCAAATTTAAAAATGTCTGGATTTATTACTTGTTTGGCTTGTTTGAACTAATGTCCTGTCAAGGAAAATATAAGTAATTTTGTTTATTAATTCTATTCTGTGGTTTAAAAAAAGATACCCAAAGATGTTAACATCCTTTCTTTTCCCTTTATGCAAGTTCTGGAAACATGTACAGGTCAGTGTTTGATACCATATAGGGATTTAGTTTTGTTTTAGACAAAACATGACATTACACCATGGAAAGAGAGCTGCCTGGGTGTGTCTCTGCTTATATGAAGAAATTGTATGTCAAACCAGTAGAATGCAATCCATGCCACAATGGAATAAAAGATGAACTATCTTTTTTTTTATTTTTTTTATTTTAAATCCCCCATCTGTTTCCCTCTCTAAGACTTCAATAGACTTGAACAATAATGGGAATTAGATGGTCCAATTTGGTCTTGACTAGAATCCAAACATCCAAATTGGGTCAGCCAGTTGATGTATGCCCAGTTAAGCTACTGGTTCTGGCCTGAGGCCTGGGAAACTAGGCATGCTAAACTGACTGGTCATTCATGGCTTGTTCAACATGTCTATCAGTAACAGGCTGCTTTGAGCTCTGGGTTGTCCATCTTTATTTTTCAGTGAAAAGAGTGGCTTTTTATACCAAAACACATTGTTCCAGTCCAGGTTCTGCAGTTCCTTCACGTACCATAAGAGTAAATTTGAATTCTTCCATCCCCCTCCCCCTTGTGTGGTTTTATAAATATTTTTTGCAGCATTGTATTACAGTTCATAAGTAAGAAACAGGAAAACGTGGTTCATAATTTGAAGGAACATCTGTGGAATGTTACACAGTTTAAGAATGCTCTGTGCTGGCTCCTGTCCCTCAGAACGAGGGACATAAAATGCCCTTTTTAGGACCATGTCGTTGTTTCTGTAGTAAACTTTTTGAGCAGTGCATGGCAACATTGTTACATGACAATCTGTGTAGGCCATTAGCAACTGAACGTTAGCTCCCACCCCCCCTTTAAAAAAAGAGTATATATTTGTTTGGTTTTTTTAGCCCTAAATTTAAGGTCTTAAATGACAAAAAATATCCAAGACTCTGAAAGAACCGTAAGTATGCTTCCCTTGTAAATTTATTAAATAAATAAAATTATCTGATTATGTTTGTTGCAGGATTATAATTTTTTTTCTTCCTCCAAAAATGAGTTCAGACCATTGGCTGTCAAGTGTCCCTCCCCAGCTGTACTTAAACCCGAGTCAGTGTGGTGGGTGGAACAGGAACGGTGGCCTTGCATGTTAACCACTGTGGTTCCAAAACCCCAATCCCCAAACCAGCACCATACCCCTCAGTGCACAGTCCGCCCTCTTGACTGTGCCAGCCTGTTTCTGTTTTTCTTGGCGAGAGAGAGCAGTCATCCGTCGAGGGTGCCGGAACGCTGAGGTTCCTTAGACCCGGCCCACATATGTGGCCCTCTGCACCCTTATTGATCTGCCTGCCTGTCTCGGTGCAAGTCTGTTACGGGTCTGGGGGATGACCACGGCATGAACAGCTACCAGTTACAGCGACTCGCTCGACTCTCTTCAGGCATTGGAATTGTTCATCTGTAATGCGTTGTTTCCCAGTTCGGTCCTCGGGGACCTGCAGCAGTCCACATTTTTGCTAGGAGCTGGGAGGGAGCAAAAATGTGCTCTGCAGGTCCCCGAGGACCGGATTGGGAATCATTGAGGTAATGACCACAGAACCCTTTCTTAGGTTTTTCTTGCATTTTTTTTTTTTTTTTTGTATTATTCGCATTACTTTTGAATTGTGACGTATGGGACATGGTCAAAGGTGACAAATGCCCCCAAATATGATTAAGACCTTTGAAATAGTTGTGTATAAATAAACTGTAAAAACTTTTTTTTAATAAAAAGAGCAATGTATATGGATCTCATGTGGTTTGTTGTTGTCAATTATTCACATTGACATTAATGGTTATTAATATCATTACCTGGGGGTTAATGGCCTTTCCAAGGTTATTAATATCGTTAGGTTATTCATATCATTAAAAGGTTATTAGACGAAAATTGAATTACCTCTGCATGTTATGTTAGTTGTTCATATTTATAGGAGTGGACTAAGAGTTTACATTTCGCAGGCTAATTATTCTGGACCCAATCAAGCCATTTTGCAGTTTTGTTTGTCTTGCACAACTGACCTAAGTTATCGCGATTTTGATTATTACGTTTAGGGACTAGTTCAGAGGCCTGAGCTCTGGCTTGGGAACCGCTACTCTTCGCCGTTGTATTAAATACATACCACTAGATGGCAGCAAAATATAACCACAGTACAGCATATAAATCGAATAGTTTCATTGTGGATATATTTTTTTAAATCCCCATTCTCACAAATCTTAGATTTCTCTGATATCCCGATTCTCTGAGAAGGTGAAAACTTTAACCCTCATTCAGACAAAATGGGAGAAAAACTGCTTTCTCCATAGGTACAACCAAAAAATCTAATTCGGTACACTATAATTCGGGAAAACCAAGCACCTGATTTATGACATCACTTTACTTCTTCTGACTATGTTATTAGAAATATCATTATGTGTATGATATGTTAGGTTAATGCTTCTGCCTAGCAATGATCGCCGAACAACACAAAACCTGTCCCTGTCCTGACTGTAGTCATGTAATACTTGCTTCATGCCTAACGTAATTTTAATTCATACATGTAGAAATATCTATTGGCATATTTATATTTATTTTGCGATTTTTTTTACATGAGAGTTTATGCTGCGTCATTAAGTGTAACTTTCAAAGGCGGCAGCTTTGACTGGCTCTAGTCTAATAAATCGTGATTTTACAACTTCCCCACAAGAGGGCGCAAAACATCCGCAGTTACCTACTATGATTTGTCTAATGCGTTAAACCATAGAATCGTGTGACACCATTCTTCCAATTTCTTTACCCACTATGTAGAGTCGCGTGGTCATTTGACTATAATAGTTTATATTGTGGATCTTACTCTTGTTTTTTCTATTTAATCTGATACCGTTTTGAGTATAAAGCATATTGTTCTTAGTGCTGTGAGGGAGAGAAAGCAGACCTAAGGTGTGAGAACTGAGATGTTGCTCAATTTTAATCACTGAGGATGTTTTTTTCCACATTTTTTGGCATAGTCATCTATATAATCTTTATGCTGTGTCATTCTCTGCTGTATAAAGTTTTTTTCTCTGCTAGTTTGTTCTCCAATACTATGCTAATACTTTGATGGAGATGGGGGGGTGCATGAAGCTGGGAGTACTCAGGATCATCACCATTGCCCTAGGCCTGGCATCTGGAAGGGGTGGGGTCTAGTCTTCTTGAAGGCCTGTGCTCCAAGGCTAAGGAAACCTGAGATCTTCTATTAAATATTTAGAGCCAGTTCATCCGCAATGCGCTGGTCAGACTGGTTCCTGTCTGCATGATGTAATGTAAATCTTAAGTGGCTCCTCTGATAGGCCAAATCCAGTGGTCATGTGACACATCCAATAAAAATGGCTTCGAATGCTACTGCAAGCTTTTAGTTTGTCTGATGATATTGACTGTTGTGTCAAGCACATAATGTGATTTACCTGAAAGGGTACCTATGTGTGCATTCAGAACAGTTTTCTGATACAGTCAATGTTAATATGTCTAGACAATGCTGTGCTGTGCAGGAGTAACGACTTAAATAACAAAATAATATTATTTAATAACATTATTTAAATGTATTGTTTTATTAAATGCTTGTATGCTTTTAAGGTTAATATTTGTTCGGTTTTTAAATTTACTTTAATATTAGAAAAGAACAACCACAACAAATAATATCACTGACAGTACTTATAAACACAAGTCTTAACTGATCAAGCCTCTACGTGGCCATTTTCCCCATTCTTCCCGGTGGATTTCCTAATCCTTTCCACAGATTTTCTATTACATTCAGGAATTTGACAGAGCCCCTCTTGGACATGCAGACCCGCGACCGCTTTGGCATCTCGTTTTGAGTAATACTCTCTGTTTAATTACTTTATTGTTCTATGTATTTTTGATAGTAAAGCTTTCCAGTATAGCAGGAGTTCCAGACACCAAAAATGCAAAAATCCCACGACATGACACATATTATCTTTCTGGCATGACTAACTGAAATCATTTGCGCGTTGTTCTCAAATTATTCAGATTTTCTGCACCATCCCTCTGCCAAGTGAAGTACGTGTCTTTTTAATTTGCTGCTATAACACACACTGAAAAAAGAAACGAGATAAAAGGGGTAAGATCCTATGATTATAGGGGAGAGGGGGTATGACGCTCGCGCTCGGACTATCAGGCTACAAACTACGCAGCGATTTCAGGGAGCCATCAGAACACCGCTGCATTTCCCTGGGCATCGGGTACAGCCCATATTTCCATCCCCTTCCCCCCGCCGGTGGGGCCCAGTGACTTGCGCAGCCTGGTGCTGTACCGTCCTGGGCGACACCCTAGCCGCTCGTTCTTGTTTCTGCGTGACTGATCGACTCCGGTTTCCAGGTCGGTTTCATGTACGCAGAGTGACCAAAAGCAGGGCGATCCGTGCTTTTTAATAATAGATGGACAGCTGATTAAAAAAGCTTACCGGATGAAGGTCGGAAAGGCTTGAGAGGCTGGGAGGGAGGAGGGGTGAGAAGTTGCTCGGGTTATTGACATGAGAAATACATCATCCTCTGGTTATGTTTGAGGGTCTAGGGGTGTCTTTCTGTTGTAAGGCTTGTGATCCTGAAATCTATACCGATTTACAGGGCTAAGAGGCAACCAGTTAAATGTGCTGTTAACGGAACCCGATTCCCACCCTTCGTGCATTAACAAAATGTAAAATGTTAAGAAACAGACTTCTTTTCTTATTGGCTTTACTATTTGCTGGACCGGTTCTTCGTTTGCTTTTTCCTGCTGCATTTCCCCACTGTCTGAACCTACCGCGGCAGGCCTCTGTGCTCGGGATCCGAAGATCACTTGTCCGTGGGCCGTTAGCAAGGCCCTTCACCCCCAGCTTCATGGGCGCCCTAGACGGCTGACCGCTCGCCGTGATCCCCAAGTTTGCTCTCACTTTAACACATGTCTGAGCAGGATGGGGTAAGCCAGAAAAGAATTTCCCCACGGGGATAATTGTAATATAATTATTTTTTCAGTGACCATAATTTCGAGTGCCTATAAAATAACAACTGCAAACAGGAATATCTTTTTTTCTATATATATAGTAAGTCCAATTACACGTTCTCAAATTAGTCTCTAAGTAAAATCCATCCATCTTCCAGCCGTTTATACTGGGGGGCGGGGGAGGGGGGGGGCTATGGGCCGTTTGTCAGGCAGTACAGTACAAGGCTGGTACACACCCTGGATGAGAGGAGCCAAGTTAACGCTGTGTGAAGCAATCGACTCACCAGTCTTTCCTTCAATACTTTGCTCTATATATTAGACTAATAGATTCGTCATATTCTGACTGCAGGCTTGTTGTAATTACTAAATGAGCTACATGTGTTCTATGTTCTGTATTTTTCAATAAAGCGGCAGTGCTAAGCTAATACGAATTTTAATCAGGAGGGCTGTAATTATTAGTATGATGTGTGATGATGTAGGGTAGTAATTATTTCGTGTATAGTTTTGAATTTTGGGCTCTGACGGCTCACGTAGAAGTAGATTATATCCTCTCCATTTTCCCCTGAGACTAGAGGAGCTCAAGTGCAGCGGTAAGTCATGCAGGGATGGTGAACCCGAAACAAAAGGCCGAGACGTAGGATGTAGTATAAAATCTACGGGGATTCCGCTGAGTGCACTGACCCTTTTAAAGAGGTTTATTGGGAGTGGGCGGCCTTTTGATCCAATGAAAATTTGATCGCATATAATGCACAATGACCGTGGAGAGACATGGTTCAGTAGTATTGTAATATCAACACAAACAGAAAAAGACTAAATGAGACGCGCATATAATTTGATCACCAACACATGAAGAATTAGAAACAACTAGCCTACCTTCTAAATTTGGCCGTATAACCATCAGCCTCAAAAACCATCATTAGAAGTGACAGATATCGTCAACAGCGGCGATCCTCCCGGCATTTTTACCAGTAGGCCTATAATACTATATACTTATAATTTTGCGTCTTGATGTATTAAAAGGTTGAAGGACAGTCGTTACATTTCTGAAATATGATAGGCAGGCGCTGACTTAATGAATGGAAAGGTCACTGTTAATGGTCATCCGCGGACTGCGCCTCTAATCCGTCTCATATAGCACAACTGAAGTCTTCTGTCTGTTCTTAGCCAAAATGAATTTTTATTTCAAAAAGCACAGACGACGATCTATTATATAGCCTTATTTAGAATATGGGAGTTTGTGTAACCAACGTGACAGGAATAAACCGAGCAATTATTGTAAATATTTCTAAAATATTAGACTACGGCTACTGCTTTAAGTAAAAATGAAAACGATCGTCATATTTTGCTTCTATTGGCTATATATGTATTTAGACTATCGTGATACTTAATTAATATCCTTAATGTATTAATACTTTTATAGACAACTAGTTATTTACGCTTATTATAGTTATAGTTATTTATATTATAGTTATTTGCAATTGTGAAATTATGCCAATTAGAATTAGTATTATAATTAGAAGTATGAAGTATAATTATTTGGTTCAGTAAAATATCACATGTTTTAGTAAGTAGAAAGTAAGTTTGGTGAAAAACAGTTCGTTTTGGTAAAAACGCACACTCCACTCCCTAAACAGGGGTGAGTTCCCCGAAAGCTTCGTAACGCTAAGAAGTTGTTATCTATAGTTATAAAGATAAATCGTTAATTAGTGAGTGTTTCTCGAATCCCTTGATAACTAAATTCATAATCTTGTTCGCAATTTTACGAGTAGGCCTACTCCGACTCACTCGTTATTGTCTACCTTGCTCTTTATTCAGCCTTTGCTGCTGTCCCGTCACAGACACAGATATCGCCAAAAACAGATGACAGAAACACACTGACGCTCTTTTTTTGACAATATAATAATGCTGATCATATAATATTCCAACATAAAACAATAACTTAGACTATAAATTCACATAAAGGGGCTCCTTCTTGTAACATTTGTGTGCAATTTGAGTGCATAAAATGGTTGTGCACCATTCAGAAATGACTTGAGAATAACCTTAAAAATCTAATTCAATGAAATCAGTTGACAACACGGTGCAGGATCGCAATTTGAATTTGAATATACTGAGGTAGAATTAAAATGGGATTGATTTCGCATAAATGTATACACATAGTATAGATGTAACAATACAGCGTAATGTTTCAATATGAATTACACAGCAGGTTAACGGAAACGGCATACACTAAATCTTCCCCCTCTCTGCGATCACGAAAATTTACGTTATTTCAAGCACCTAACTGAAAAGTCATGTCACTTATTCAGGATGAACGAGTGTTGCATTTGAAGAGTCAGTAATAGAGAACAAACCATTTTAAGCGTCATTTTGTGCACCATGGTGGAAGAGCACTTCATACAGTCATGCAAGTGACGCTATCACAACCTTCTCCACGGAAAAGGCCTTTTTTAGGGCCTACATAAACTAAATGCATTTTGTTACAATGATGCAGATATAGATAGCAAATCTATTATATACTCATTTATGGTTTGCTAGATTCAATGACATTTTTGTATTTGAAATTG
>JAABNX020000070.1:24550947-24573311 GCA_015163995.2 Mormyrus lacerda
CTAAAGCAACATAATGATTTTTATATTTTCAACAAATAGATTAATTTATTCGATCTTTATTTTGGTTACTTTGGTCTGTTTATAACGATTTTCTAATTAGTTTATGTTTTTTTCACGTTTGCATACGTCTGGTGTGACAATCATATAAATTTCTTACCATTGAAATTCGTGGGGGCGATGTTCTTTTTATCGACAGTATGTGCTTTTCTTACGAGGAGGTTGGGGAGGAGCCAACAAGCTTGTACTGAAAGCCTGTTCGTTAATTTTGGAATAACGAAGGGTTATGGCATAGACTTCCTAATCTCGTTCGTCCTTTACCTACGACGTATACGTTATCTTATTCGCTAAGATCAATCGGGAAACGCTCCCCTGACTATCAAATTTAAGTCACAGTCCTTTAAACATAAACTTTTGTTTAGCTTATTTTACTTTATTATGTAGGTATGCCTTTTACGATATTAAGAGAGACTGGAATGGTGGAAAAACTGAATCAAACGCTTTATAGGACGAGACAATTGGGAAGTGATAACGATTATGTTTTGAGAAAAAAAGTTTTAGAATTTCATATTTATTAATTCTAGTGGTTTTTAAAAAATTTTGTAACGTTTTCAAATCAAGTTTGTGAGACTGACCCAGAATACGCATCTATTCAAAATTATTTTCCAGAAAACAGACAACAGAAATCATACTAAGATTCCTTGCGATGCTTCTAGAACCACTTCGGCAGGGAGCGTGTTTCTTAATCAATCTACATTCTTTTTAATAACAGTGATTATACATTCACCTCTGAGATGGCACCGATCAGATGTGCAACCCTAATCGGCAAATATCAATGGGCAACATGAAATTTAAACTAAATGGCCCTTCAAATATATCGGCTACAGCGAAAAAAAAATACAAACTGTTAATTGAATGTTAAATCCCTACATAATATAATAGTCACCTTCAGAACATCCAATGTGACAGTGAGTGAATGGTAAGCTTATATATGGTTTTTATATATTATATATTATTTGTCTATTATTTTGAGCAATTTTCGTTTCCTAAAAATTTATATAGTTTTAAACCATAATTATATCGGTATTCACTAAATTTTAAATAAATATATAATGCAGTCAATAAAATCTCAGTTGATAAAATATAATGCTATAATATAATGAACATTATGTGAATATTATGTTTGCAATTTTGTTTTTTGTTTTTACAAAATTGCAAACATAAACGTTTAGAATTGTTTTAGCCCCAGTGGATTTTCTACTTTATAAATCATTGGTATCGGCAGTTAATTAATATCGAATGTTAATGTGTGAAATACCTTGGTAAAGACGTGCCCAAATCCATCAAATAAATAACATTTATGTTTGCCAACTAACCAGATTTCACAGCAGTGCTACTTAAGGTGCATTTTGGAATAAAACGGACAAATTTACGTTTTGTTTTAGAACAATCTGGAAAGTGGAAGCCAAGCAACGAAATTGTACGTAACTAACAACTGTCACTCTGATTAAATAGAGACATGCATCCCATGCATAGTACGATCGTACCCTAATTGTTTGCATTTTAGTTGAAATATATAGGTGAATAGAATAACATCTAGCTAACACGTAATAACTTTAAGTTGGTTTTTAAATGTTAATACCAGTATAGCCAAAGAAGCCTATATCTATATTGTCTATATTAAAAAAATGCATTATATGTTTAGCAACAAAGGAACAAGGCTGACGTGTTTGACGTGTGGCGCCGTCGAGTGCGTGTATCACTTGTTTAATTCATTTTCTCGGGCGGACCAGGGGTGGAGACTGTAAAATAATTTACCCAGTGTATGACGTGGGCTGTGTGGTTTTCTGCGAAGCCAACCAAATTGACGGCACAAAGAATTAAACTATTGAGAGGAAAATATGAGATATATATATATATATATATAGGTCTATATACATTTTAGTTCATATTGCGCTAAAATATGATTATTGATGTTTTATTCAGAGGTTATATTTAATTAGGTCCTTTACCATGTTCATCCTAATCAACAGTTGAAATTACACAGTGTGTCAAAGGTATAGACTACCTGAAGAGACTCTGATGTATGCGAATGGTTAGCGCGAGGCGTCATGAAGGAACGATGCGACGTAATGAACATTTTAAATATTCATATGGATAATTCAGCTTCTTCCATTTACCTCATTGAGAGCCAATTCGCGACTTGGATTACAAGATTGGATTCGTTTCCAAAATGTAATCGGGCAAATACCCAGTTGACGAGTTCCAAGAAGCCGGGGGGGGGGGGGTACTCAGGTTAAACGCTGACTGCCCTAGTTTTAAAATAAACCGATGAAACAATGGAACCACCGTGGATGGATTTCACATTGACCATTCTGCTTGAAAAGGGGCACCGAATCTTCCAGGTCACATGAAATGACCGGGGTTTGCTTTACACAGAGGTGTTTGTCTAATTAACAGCAGCAGATAAATGGGCCCCAATAACTCTCAGAGAGGACTATGGGTAGATTCCCGAAGCATATAAGGGGCACTTTGAAGGACCAGGGTCTTATAACTTAAGCTGCACTGGTTTGTAACAGCTTCCTTTACTGAATCAACATCAGCCTTTTTCTATGTGGCGATTGACGCTGCGCTGCTTGGGAGTGTGTCCCGGCGGACCTTAGCGACTCGGATCCTCAGGTTGTATGATTTGCTTACTGCAGGCTGATATTCAATTATGCTGCGCAGTGAGAGTTACATTGCGTAGTACAATTCGCGATTCGTTGGGAGTCTTGCTTTGGTGTTCTACCCGTCAGCAATTGAGTAATATTTCATTGCTATTTAATCTGGATGATTTGTACACCACCCAATAAGAAAAAATAAGCAAACGTTTAATGGGTGCAGAGCGCTACATGACATTATTTTTAATTGAACTGCTGTACACCTAATGTGATGCGCGTAATTATTACAAGTGAAAACCCGCAGTATCAAGGATTTTCGCTTTACGGAGGTGCTGACAAATGTACGTCTGGCGTCGCTGTGTGAGACGGTAACCCGTTCATTAATGGCCATCTGGATGCGGACATTTGATCCCAGCCTTTCGTTAATGAGCTCGGTAACTGCAGGCTCAGCGCAAAGTCAGTTTTACAAAAGCTTTTAGACAAATGTTATTAATATTGTTAGGTCTATAATAATGATAATAATAATAATAGCAATTATTATTATTATTATTATTATTAGTAGTAGTAGTAGTAGTAGTAGTATCATTATTCATTGTGGTTTTTAGTAGTTGCATATTAAGTGAAATATTTTTGATGTGACCCTCGCGCCTTACGTTTCATTATTGGTTCTTCGTTAATTTAGCTTGCCGTGAAATGAGTAAATGTTAATTTGAATATCATTTAATATAAAATTATTTAATAGGTAGCTGCTTTCTGTGTGTCTACACATACATACATATGCACTGCAGGGCTGTATTTAAATGGAAATCCCTCATAATTGGCATGTATATTATTGCCTTTGTGTTGATTAAAAGACTCGTGTAGGCTATGAAATCGAAGTAGACTATTCGGTATTTCAAAGCTAATTGTTATTATATTAATCAAAATCGTATATATTGTCACTTTGTATCAATACCAGTTTAGCGGCCTCTCAAAGCTCGTAGGCCTCTAAACTGCTATTGTGGTGAAAGGCCTCTAAATTGTGCCTGCATTTTCTACACTTGGGGAAAGGGACACATCTCGAACATTTGGTGAACATTTAGAATATTGATGTAAATGTGAGGTTTACTATGATAAATAACGATATGTCGTATACCGTAAATTATTTTGACTAATTGATAAACTATACCAGTGCATTAAAATCACAATTCTGCTTTATATTTTCCACGCTTGAAAATTACACAATGCTTTTTATTTATTAGTAAACATTCCTTTGATTGGCATGTTGATATATAAATGACAGGATTATGTTCTTCTTTTACGTAGTCTAAATCATGGGTGGGACAAACTTAATTCATCCGAGGGGCAACTCATCCGCTCTCAGCTGTCTGCTTAGCCTGAGTCAGTATCGGGTTGGAGTTTGTGCGCTAAAGAGGCACGGCGAGCTCCACCTTAAAAACCACCTGGGCCGGTGACATTGCAAAATGTGAAAGACGGGAGGAGGGCTCGATTATTTTTTCGCCACTAGGGTAAGATGCTTACGATCTAACTATCTTTCCACTGGTAAATCCCCGCCAGTGAAGCCCAAACAGACAGAGCTGCTTTTGGTCAGAAGGAGGACCCTATGTCGGGAGGGACTACCGGGAGTGGTTTCAAGCACCTGCACGGCTCGCTGCGGTGGAGGCTGAACCATTCCGCAGGTAAACGCGCCGAGGAAGTAAGAGGGAGAAAGACTTACAGACTGGGTAATGGGGGAGGGCGGGGTAAAGGGGGGATCGCTCAGCCAAAACTGTTATTTGATACCCAGGAAGTCGACCAAACCGCCCGGATCTCTTTTGTTTCGTTGATATTAGCCAGTTTTGTGATGAAGTAGCTTCGTTGATTTGAATGTAATCGAATTTACTGCGCGCAAACAAGATGTATTAAGCTGTGCGCAATATTTACGGTCTCCAGGGTACGTGCGCATCGGAGTGTGCAGGCACCACCCACCTACAGAATTCGTTGGTTTTGTACCTGTGCGTCTTTATGAATAGTGTAGGTCAGAATCGTCAAAAGCTATGGAGCATGTGAAACAAGGTCTCAGTGCTAGATACTCTAATTATGAATTAAGTACAGTGCGCAAGTACTATTCGACTGCGTAGAGAACTGTATGTGTTTGTTTTATTCATTTTTGTTATCAAAGTACTTACGCTGACGTCTCAAAACACCTGGAGCAGGTAAAGCTTTTAAATTATGGGACAAATTATGTAATTGTCAACAGCATGAGCGTGCAAATGTTGACGCGGTGTGAATTTTGATTACAGTAGCGCACGTTCGTAAATACGCTATTATATACAGTGCCATTCTGATGTTTCTATTATTATCCAGAGTTTTCTAGACGGTAGTAGTAGTTGTTAAGTTGCTTTTGACTTTTTACTTCGTAAAAAATAAAGGTACTTCTTTTCGACTGAAAAAAATAGTATGGTTTCTTTTTCTGTTCATTCTACGCGTTTTATATACCCCGATGTTTTTTGACGAAAGACAACCAAAACGTTTGACTAGGGATTCTACTGAAAAATTCTCCAAAAAATGTCTTTTTACATGCAAGACAAAGTGTCTTTTGTGCTGAAGAAACTACGGGGGAGGGGGGCTGGGGCGTTTTATTTTCAAAGGATCTTGCTTGGATGTTTATTGTTGAACTTCTCCTGTAGAATTTCTGAATTTATCATTTTAAAAGTTCAGTGTAGTCTATGTCGGTTTATTCACAATTGCTCTATTCGAAACTACTACCGGGATAAAGTTAAACTTATAATTTATGTAATACGTTAATTTGGTTTTGACAGGAAAAAATACTATCGAACAGCCAATAAGATCAAAAATATTATTGATAACTGATGGTCCTCAACATGAATAATTGTTTTGAGTAAAGAAAAGGTATTAAATTAATTTAAGCAAGCCGGAACAATCATACTGTATACATACTTTATATCTCTCATTTGACATGGTTTGACATTATAAGGCATATTTTACAAGACGTTTTGTTGAATATTATGAGATATTTTTATGTTAGAATATAGCACATGTCCTAGTATTTCAAGATGTATCCGGTGCTTATTTTTATTATTAGGTGCGTTGAAGTCGTCGCGCAAAATGCTTCTTCTCGTAAAGAATCTGACTTGACGGAAATTCGTCCTTCTAAAGTAGGTCTTGATTCCTAAATTAACTTGGTTGGAAAATTTCGTAATCAAATAAGTGCGATTTCCCCGTAATTTTAACAGATATTCAAACATAGGTGACTAGAGCAGACTTCTTGCGTCGATATACCTAAGTGCTCACCTTCCCACATTTACTGCAGTAGTCCGTAATGCCAGTTAGAAAATGGTACGGGAACTGTTCTCTCTGTCATTTATATGTTATTGATGTCTCTTAATCGTGTAGTAAATATGTGTTAAAATCCGTTTTATGGCAGTTATTTAATTTGTAGCGACTGAAGTTGTTCATTCATCTGTGGAAAAGATGACTGCTTCTGGTCATCAGAAATTTATTTTCTATATGGAATTGTTGTATTTAAATATTTCTATTTAATATGATTTAAATATGTATTCAGTTTGTCACCTTAAATCTGCTTTGGTAGTTTGCATGCAGAGAAAAGAGACAGAACCCTGGCTAGTTTGCGATAGATGAACCAGTATTACGCAAAGTCAATATGATGAACTTAAGGTCTTTTTAAATATTCATCACATAGCTTTTTAACAGCATTTAAAGCATCGGCTAAATGCAGGTTATTTGGTTTGTGAAACTATCCCTCTAATTAAAGCCAAAGGCGATCGTCGGAGTGTGGAGTATACTTATCAGTACTAAAACTGTAAAAATAATAATTCACGAACATTCTAATGAGAACCCACGTTGTGAGATCTGAGTTAGAGCGTGACGTTTTGCGGCTGTATGATATAAATGCGGAGATCTCACTCGCGAAGGGGCTCTTATTTGAAACGCAGCGGCACTTTCAGGACGTATCGATTTCTCCAGGAAATGGCAAGGAGGCTCCTGCTTTGGGAGCCATTTGGGCGTCTAAAAATCACTTAGAACATCATTTGGAGCCGGAATCAATCTGAGTTCGCTCCACGGTATGGCGCTGGGGGGCTTTATGGGAAGGAGCAGCCTGGGTAGGTCGGCGGGCTCTGCTGCTCGATAGTTCTGACAGATGGTAATGCATTCAGGGCCAGGGTTGCGGAGTGGGGGTGATCTAGCGGAATATAGTCATTGTATCCTATGCCTTTGAGTGATCTCTGAACCATACATATATAAGTGGAAAAGAATAACATTACTGCAGCAATAACGGAAACAGGCTTAAAACGGATTAGTATGTAAGATCTTTACACCTAATGTCTTACTTCTTTTAAAGGAAATGGGTCTTATAAATGGAAAAAAGTGGGAAATTTAAGTGACAGAACAAGGAAAAGGGGCAGTGCTGTTGCATTAAAGATGAAAGTGCCGGAAGTCGCAGACATCTTGTATTGGTTCTGTGTGATTACATCACACTTTATGTTCCAGGCTGGCTGGCCCACCTTCAGCTGTCATATAATTACTAAGCTGGGGCCAAAGGAATGCACTGAGGATTAACAGCTGGCTGCAGGTTCATGGAGCAGCTCTATGGACAAAGATGGTGTTAGCATCCTGGCAGAAGAACCGTCTCAGCCGGAAGCCGAGAAGAGTTCACATCGGGGTGGGTTTTAATTAAAACCTGTTCAAAAATGTGGATCTAAAGAGTCATAAACCTATGTGAGAGTCAGGCTGGCGGTCTCTCTGCTGAAAGTTTTTTTGTGATATTAATTTGCAGATTGACCAATAGGGCCCCCAGAAATGGGATAGGAGACTAAAGACCATGTTAATTGATTACTCTTTGATTGTTCATTCCTCTTGAATGTTTAGCACTTTCTTTACATCATTGTTGATATGTAACCCACTGTAACCCATACCTGGTGATGTTGTTGTGTGATACGGTCTCTTTCTTTTAAGTTCTGGTTGAAGTGTCACTTGCAAAGTCTTCTAATGGAATTTTGAGAACCGTATGGTGTCCTGATTGGTATTTTGAGACGTGTTCGGTATCTGCGTGGTTTCCTGAGTGATAGCGGACAGTACGGCTGCAGCGGTGTGCTGCAGTTGAAGTCATGTGATTTGAAATGCGGTCTTGTCAGTGGAAAACTGAGAATGCGCAAACAATCAATCAGTCCTGCAGAACAGTGTCTCTCTAAGTCACGGTGCAGGATGTGCTAGTTGCAGATAAGATGCTAAATGCGTGGCCGGAGCCATTGTGTCTTGCGTTCAGCATTCATATCGTGAATGCATGAGCATTTTTAAAAATGTCCTTTGTAGTGTTTGTTAAGGATAAAGTATTCTGTGTCTTTAATTTCTGACAAAGAGTCTGAAGGTCCACTGGAGTTTTTTCGGGGAATGACAGACTGACCTTCCTTTCATCTGAAGCTAACCAACATGTCCTTATATGACCCACTGCCGGTTTTCCACAATATGCTCAAGTTCCTTCAAAGACGGCAGACTCAGTGGTGAAAGCAAGGCCAACTGGATGGGTTATCGGCACAAGGGACCACACTTGCATTACTTGTTCAATTCAAAGCTTTTCTTCCATTGATTTTTTCCCCCACTTATTTAATGCCCTACCTCTTCAAAGACCCTGCCGCTGCCTGCGCTTCTCTTCCGGAGCCCACGTCAGCGATGCCGTCTGGCACGTCCGTATCGTGACGTCTGCTCGGCCCTTAATCTTCTCTCGCCAGAGCCGTCCTTCTGCAGAGCCCGTCTACCCCCATCGGTATTACCAGCCTCTTCTCCTTTAAGGCCCTCCTGCTCCTGTGCATTCTCAGAGCCGTCCGCCCTCCTTCGCAGTCTGCCTCCTGTTCTGTGTATGGCACTGGTAGAATTCACTGTGAAAGCGCACCATCAGTGAATTACCATAGGGCCATAAACAGAGCAGAGAAAGAACCACGCAGTGGTGCCCGTTTGATTTTTTTAGATATAAAGAAATATATATATATATATATATATTCATTGCCCCCTTTTCTACTGAGGGGGGGGGAGTTCAGGATGATGCAGGCTGCTCGCTGGTTAAAAATCCATTAATCTCTTAAGCTTCTGGATGACCTACCTCATCCTTCTTTGCCCATTTTGGCACTAGCACATTTTTGCTTCTATATATACCCTTTGAGCAATTATGTGTAGTGCCAATATAGGAAAAGACAGACGCACAGCAACATCTTTGGTCACAGGGAGAGCGGCGTGAGGCCTTTTCCTGCTATAAGGTGTTCTCAGTAGTGACGTGATATGTCGTCGAATATTTATAATTTGGATCATGTCATATCTGCATTTCGGCTAAAAGGACCTCGCATTACAAATGGGGTTTCGGAATGGTTCCTCGTCGCCTTGAGACGACGCAGTCATCTCTGCTCAGTCATGGCGGAGTATCTAGTGCACCTCCATCTCAGTGATCTCCTTTGAGGGAGAAATTTCTTTCATCTTTACTCATATTGTCCCATTATTTTCCTTTTCTGCATAATCATAAGTTGTGAAAACCTCTATATCAGTGGTGTTTTGCTGTCTCTTGTAAATGCTGTGCCTCAGGATTTTACATTAGCTAGGCTGACTATTTGTTTCGTGTGTCAGTACGTTTTCATTATCCCACACGCTGCCTCTTTTTCTTCTGTCGACTTTATGTCTTTTTTCCAGTCTACATTGAGCAATAGCTTCATGTGATAGAGGATCGTTCCAATCGATCTCCTTGTCCTCTGGCTCTTGCGGAGGTCTTTTTTTGTCGTTGATTCTATGCCTCTTGTAACCTGAGCCTCAGACTCCCATGTGGTGGCTGATATTTGATGGATGTGTGAGGCTCTTTTGGGAAATGGTCCTATTGAATCATTGCAAGGCTCCAGAAGAATGTTGATGATGAGGTGACTGCGGAAGAAGACACCATACTTCCCGTCTTCACTTCTTCTGGCCCTCAGGAGATTTCTGTGCTCCAGTCTGCAAGAAGCAGGCCAGTGAAACAGGATGAGATCTTTTGCGGCTGTCTAGGATTTTCTTTTTACACGAATTTCTTTGCATTCACCAATGACTTTTTTTCCAAGATTAATTAACAATGAGTCTTCGTCAAATTGGACTTTTAAAAATATTTAATTTCAGGTTGTAGAATTTTTTTTGTTTGTCTGTTTTTCTGTATTTGACTCTACTTTTCAAAGTGTTCCTCAGATTAGCCTAAATCTATCTTATAATGATTCTCTTAAACCTTCTGTGTCTGCTTGTGTGCTTTTTGGTGCTGGGGTCCAGTGACGACCTGCCATTTTGATATTTTACAGAGATTCCTGAATGCATTGCAGACTCTGGCGGTGTTTGGCAATGGTAGAACTCACACTGGTGAGGTACATGGATCCGGTGGTTCTAGACTTGCCAACTACTGCCTGAGAGCTTTAGCCCAGTCCCTTGCTCCTCATAGACATCACTTATTCCTGTGAGTTTCTCCCTGCAGAACCTCAGAAAATAGAAAGAAGACTTGAGGCTAGCATCCGTTCGCTTCTACATCTGGTAACATGGAAAGCGAGTGACTGCAGGCAGTACAGAGAGGCTGAAACAGGAAGTGCCACTCTGTTGCCCTCAGTCTCACAGCATCCAGAGACAATGTTGTACTTATGTTATGGCTTATGCGACATACAGGAACGTTGGGTAGTGGGTGTAGTAGGTGGCAGATAACTTTCACTGCTCTTTATGCATGTATTTTATTTTGCCGGGCTTCCAAGTTATCATCCAACCACACAAAGTGCAACCTTTTCTTGTTTGTTTTTTGTATTTTAATGGTTAAGTTTTACAGTTCAGCACTCTGGAAGTTGGAATAGTGAAACCTGTCTTTATTTTTGTAACGGGCTTCCAAGGTCTCACCTGCTCGTGTTGGCATGTACTGCTGTTTTGAAACAAATTTAGAAAGTTTAATGAATTTAATGAAATAGCTAATATAAGCATGGTGTTAATGGTAATTCCCTCCCACTCCACTATGGGCATGTCTCTTTTATTTCTTTTTTTAGATTTTTGGCAAGAGCCGCTCCAGACCTGTGTCACAATTACCTGACCGTGTAGTGTCGATTTACACCCGCCATTAAGTTCCAGGAAAAGGATGACCTTGTCGGAATCTTTATTTGCCTGAATGAGTCGTTTGTTTTCGCCAGCAGCCCAGCAGTGAGATTTGCCTGGCTAGCAGGCTAAGGCAAGAAACCTGGAGATTAATGCACCACACCACAAATGTTTCCCCTGGAATGTACCATTTCACAGCTAGGTGGCCCTACCGATCCTCCATGATAAACAAGGGTGGTGCCTGATCTTGAGTTATGGTGACCCAATTCTGCTTTGAAAACTTTATGAAATCTTCTCAGAAGCACCTGTACTTTACGCCCTCACTGTTCTGGGCTCTTATGGCAGTGGACTATCATGAAAGCTAATCCATACTGAATGCAGAATGATTTCTAGAGGTTGCAGTGAATGTTATGTACGTATGTGCTAAACCAATTCAGGGCAATTCAAGAACTATGCCGAAGAGTACCAGTGTTGATTCTGGTCTTTCATTTACTTGTGTTCCTTGTTCTCCTCCCCTCCCCCATATTTATGTATCTGATGGTACTGGAGTTGGGGGGAGCATTGGAGTCCAGTTTCACTGTCTCGCATACTCTCCCTGCCTCTGGCCAGCAGACATGCATCTCCCACAGGCTTTCCTGAGAGGCACTTGGGTGTCGGCGAGCCGGACAGACTACCTGCTAATGCACAGCAGACATTAGCAAAATGTGATTATGTTCCTCATTATTGGCTGTATGGAGTGGTGCTGACTGCAAGTGGCGTGGGCAGACAGTGTCTCACCCATCGGATGTGTTTTCTGGGGACAGGGAAGAACCATTAGACGGAAATGGCGGGGGGTGGTGCTCGAGACTGAACATTTAACAAAGATTCTGGTCTATATCTATGAAAGGAAGGTGCTCTTTAGAAGGGTATTGAACCTTAATGACTTAAGTGGAAATTTAGCACCTAAGTCTATTAAACAAGGTCATGTTTTTGTTGTTTTAAGGGGAACTGCTTGTCAGCACATGTAGGGTGTTCCCTGCATTTGCTGGGATGGACTCATCAGAGCCCTGCATTAGATAAGTAATTATGGAAGATAATGGGACTGTTTGTTAAATTACCCTAGTCAAATGTTGTCTATAATGCTCATATGTCTTCTGTAGTCAAAGAGGAATCGACCCAGGTACTTCAATATTTTTGGCATGAACTTTGTTGTCATATCCCTTGGCCGGGGGCCTCGACCCCCACCTTTCTGCTGGCTGGTAGTAGCACAACTAAGGCAATGGTAAGGAAGGGATTAAGATTTGTCCTTGTACCACTGTGGACAGGCTGAAGGGGGTGGGGGAACACAGGCCCTTGTGATAAGAAACTATTAGCGGAGATTAAAGCTTTGGCCCTGTGTGTAGGGCTCCAGGCAAAAGAGCCCCTCCCCCAGGGGAGCTGAAATGTACTGGTGTTGAATCAATCGATTTCGCACCTGCTTACTTGAAACTGCCACTCCAATTGGGCTCACCAACAATTCGTTGTTCTACAAAATGCTCTGTTGACAATGTTGATGGAGGGTGTCATTCTTACGCTTCACATTTACCCTCTTGTGGGTTCACCACCTGCGACAAACGCCGTGGAGCAGGTTCATCACCTGCGACGAACGCCGTGGAGAAGGTTCATCACCTGCGACGAACGCCATGGAGCAAGTTAATCTGCTATTAACGCTGTAGAGCAGTGTTTCCCAATGAGGTCCATGGGACCCTCCAGACTGTCCACGTTCTTGCTAAAAACACTGCAGTAGAGGTGACGGCACAAACAGTGGGAGGTGCTGCAGGAATATTAGGTACTGGGGTCACTCCAGTGTGCATTAAAGTCCCTATATGATTGACGTAAGACATGGCATAGTTGGCACAAAAATGAAGTTATTTAGAGTGTGTTGAAGGTCCATCTTGCCTCAGCTCTTATGATTTTCATGGACAGGATGCCAAGATACAACTTTTGCTGGAAGAGCTTCTGCTTTGGAGGGCTAGTGGTGATATCCCTGCAGTCTGCAGATGAGGTTATGCTTCTGGCGGGGTGATTCCATGGACTCTGGGGACCCCTCAACTCCCCTTCCCCCGATACGGCAAAATTTATCACCATTATTTTAGCCTGAAGTGTAAATTAATAATATAAACAATACAGAATTTAATAAATGCAAGTCCTTTATTTTCACTTTTGCGAAAACAGAATACACAAATGAAGCAGATTTGTCAATGCAATGTACTTGGAAATGACCCGCCCTTGGGGGGCCCTTCTCCGCTCAGGACCCCAGGAAGTTGCCTTCCTAGGATGTCCTGCTGACACACCTCGGGCCTCATGTAACCAGGACCTCTAACACGCAGTTTGATGCTGAATGAGTAGTGGCAAGGATTAGAATTAGCAAAATCTGAGGCATTATTGCGCTCTCACACATATGGATGTCTCCTTTCAGCCGAGATGAGTCATTCCTTAGTCACAGGATTTTGCTCATGAATGACAGCAAAAAGGGCATATTTGTTTAGTGGCCATGGTTTTGAAGAACTGAGAACAAAATCTGTCTCCATCCTCACCTTTAGGTCATCAGCTGTTGGTAATGACTGAAAGGTCGTCACAAGTACCATCTTAAGGGCTTGAATCAGCTTGAAAGGGCTGTTCAGAACTGAAGAAGCCTTTTGGATGGGAGGTGAAACGTCTTCAAGAAATTGAAAAAGTCCAGTTGCCTTCGATTCAAGCCCTTAAGATTATCCCGTCCTGGACAACTGAGAACCTACACAGACATATGTCACTAGTACAACTGGCCAAAATGAGGTTTCTCTGCATACTTTCTGGGTTCTCTTTTGCAGACTGTGACAATGCAGAGGGACCTCATAACAGAGCTTCCACTACTTCAGATCAAGAGGAGAAAGCTGAATTGTTTTGCGTATCTTATAAAGATGTCACCTGGTCAGCTCACAAGGGTACTGAGGCTGCTGCTGGGGCCCTGGACCAGAACCAGGAGGTGCTGGAGAGACTACAGCTTCGGGCTGGATTTTTCGACATATCCCCCTTGTACTAGCATGAAGCGCTGTTCTATTAGCATTTTTTAATGTGAGTTTATAATTAAACTTGTACCAAGCTGGTGACAAAGTGTGTTTGGGTGTCTAATTTAAAGCGGTCTTCTGACTGGATGTGGTGAAACATCTCCCCAGATGTATCTTTCCCAGTGCGATGTAGGTCTACCAATGCCATCAAAAATCCAAACCCAAAGTTTTTTTTTTTTTTTTTTTTTTTATAAAAAAAACATTTTAATTAGATTTTTAAAATCAGGATTAAACTCACTGGGAACAAAAAAAGTATTTTTTTGGTGAACATTAAATGATTTATTGAAGAACTGTCCACTTTGATTAGTAGGTAACTGCATGCTTCACGTGGGTTTGCATCAAAAAGTCAACCTACTCTAAATTCTGATCAGTTCAAAAGGCCGAATAGGCCAGACATGTTAAACTTACATTATTATTCACAATTAACATTATTCAAAAACACACCTTTGAGGTAAGATCTGGCATGAAAGAAATACATATCTGCACTAACAAATGTTGACAATTTCATATAAAGTGGTAAATACAAGAGAAAGCACTTCCTAAAGTCATTAAACCAAAGTAGTAATGTCCGTACTGCTCTTCCAAACAGAACCTCTGTGAGTGCACCCACAGCCTTGGACCAGTCAGTACATACTGGAGTGTTTGCTTGGGACGGTTTCCGGTCCACTACGGTCTTAGGGGAGGGAGACGGTTCCCACACACAACACATGCATCTCTCTGAAAGAGGACCCTCACTCAGCACATGACCTCTTGGCCCATGGGGGTAGGATGGGGCGGGGGCAATACCCACAGCTGTCCTGGCAAAGATCCTCGAGGGACAAGGAACCTGGAGTGCAGCTTAACCCTCAAGCACTTGTACATTTGGTTTGGAATCTACCACCATCACACACTCCAAGTTTGAGCATCCGCCTGCCTTCTACATCTTGGTCTGTTTACCTGGAAATTTACAGTGAGCAATGTGCATGGAGGCTTCAACCGAAGTTCATCTGGTGGTGTGTGTATCTACCTGAGGAATGACACAGCGCCTATAAGCAGAGGGCACGGTGATTATAGCACCAGCTAGAGGCATTTTACTGACGAATCTGACGCCTGAAATGTCACAGACGTGTCCAAAATTATGAAGACAATTGGTATTGAATGTGGAAAAAAAATGCTAGTGTGTTGTAAGCTGTTAATGTACAAACTGAGATATCCCAAGTCTGCCTCATGCACTTCCAAAAAATGCTTAAAAAGGATGTGGAAAATATTACTCTAACCATATTTACACAAAATGCATCTGTACATTACTCAGTCACATCCAACAAGACTAAGGAAACCCAACCGACTCAAGTATAGTTCTCTTAAAGAGAGCACAGGGGAGATTGGCACGTCCTGCCTTGAAACGCAAGGGAATCCAGTGAAGTCAGCGTCATTGCTCCAAGGTCACGACCTCCACCGCCTGCCCGTCCAGAGTGACTGTGTTTTCAATACGTGTGGCGACAGGTGCCATGGCGACCTGCACAGGGCGGTTACCCTGCGCGAGGCTGGTGACCACAGTCTGGTACATGCTGACGGGGATCTGGACGAGCCCTGCAGAGAGACAGAAGAGTAAATGGGATTTGTCTGTCCGCTGGCGCAATCACAGGAGCATCTATCTCCGTAATAATGACGGGTAACCTTCATGTTATCTAAAAAGGCCATAGCTAGGATATACAGGATGGCACTTGCTGTTGAGAAAAATGCTCTGTTCTGTAAAAGGAACATCCAGGAATAGACAAACTTCTGGAATGAGAGCAGAATGGGGTGGTCAGGTAATGAGGAAGGGAGGAAGCCCTGACTCACTCCGGCCCTGTGCCACCTTCCTGGATGGAAGGGGGGGGGGGTGGAGTGGACTCAGACTCACAAAAAGCTCACAGAAGGCGAAGCGTGCAGCTGGAATCCACTTCTGATGGATTAGGCTGGATCACACAGATCTACTGGACATGTACGCACACCATCTGTCCCAGAGGAGCCCCGTGGATTAGAATGTCCAACCCCCAAGAGAAGTGAGGGAGAGGTGGTCTCCAGCTGGCCAGGATTAACCTGAGCTTCATTGTTTTAAGCAGCACTGACATGTCCATTATTAATATCATTATTATAGTCATCAGCACCACATCCTCTGCATTCATTCCTAACTGTACCCTGTATCTGCAAATACATGAGCCCTGTTCGCAAGTACAGCGAAATAAATTGACGTTTGGACTGATGGCTCTGCATTGAGACTTATACAAATTGTACTTTTCAACAGCGAGATGCCCACAGTGCGGTTAGAGGTCCCGTTAGAGCCTTAGGTACGTACCGCTGGCGTCCTGCACACCGGCCAAGGCTCCCACTGCAGCCGCCGTCTCCCCCGCCAGCACGATCTGCCCCCCGCCCTGCAGGGTGGCCTCTGCAAGTGTCGCTACCGCGTGGGCTGCCGCTTCACTGCAACCACAAACACCGGTATTCATAACCATATTTATCCATTACCGGGGAGGCAACATAAGCAAGACAATAGACGACACACTAACAGAATCCAAGGCTTTTTACTTTTAAGCCCCTGGTCACCAGCAGGCCTGATGCATTCTGGGGGTGGGGGTGGGTGCCTTCATCTCTAGTCTGCTCTGCGCTCCTGCTCAGCCAGCCTCAGGATTAAAATAATCCCATGAGCAGAGTGGATGCTGAATATTTCAAGTCTGCTCTAATAGCTGCTGTTAACATGGGGTGTGGAGCTGGGGAAAGCTACACAGGCCTTGGAGGCTGCAGGTGAGTAATCGATGACCAAAAGGCACTACAATGCCCCGCAGGGACAGCGCCCCCTGCTGGTTTGCTGATTAACTTCACAGTTTCCCCTTGGATCTGGCACATGAGAGATTTGAACGGCTGTCAAACGAAGTCAAGCATGTCAGGCTGATGCTGCGTTTTTTATGAAGGTGGCTTCAGTTGTTCAGATGTGCATCATGCTGAGTGCTAACCACAACTGAGCTTAACTGGGATCAGCAGCAAAGTAGTTTGGAAACCCAGATGATGGCAGATGAATACAGGGCAAACTGTGAGGAGAGATGCCCCCCTTCAGATTACCCCTCCCAAGAGGCAGACTTCCGAAGAGGCTGAGCACTGATCTTCCCCTTACGCACAGCCCGAGTCCTGGAACAACTTAAATCCAAATCCAATTAGCGGTGACATCGACCCTTCATCACAAAACATAATCACCACCAGAGTCATTCAGCATATGAAACAATCATTAAAACATTTCTCACAATCAAATACATCAGTGACGTCTTTGCAATAGTTTGGATATGAAACATTTCAACAACGGAGACACAAAACATCAGTGCTCAAGGATGTCTCGATGTGTACTTTCTGCCCTAGACTGTTTACCAGTCTTTGGTTATGCATATCAAGCAAGTGTCTAACGGCAGGCTAGGTGGCTGGCTCTAGTTTGGTAAGAGGGTTAATACAAACTGCCCCACCCATGAATTCTGGGGACAATTCCTAAAAAGGGGGTCATTAGGCAGTGCTGAGTGCTGGGGTGAAGAGTATGCGTAGAGCTGAGGCAGCTTGGAGATTGTAAGCTGCTTTTCTGCCCTAGTCTGGCGAGGAAATCTGTCTCAGCACCTGTCCGCAATACCCCCAGCCATTGCCCTGATGAGTTAACATCAGGCAAACGGCCAAAATACAACCCCCTTCCCAGGACCAGACTGCTGGCCTAACGACAACAAAATTAAAGGCTGGAACAAGAACGTACACCTTACAAAAGCCAGTACCACTACAGAAATGCTGCTCTCCTATTGGACTGCAGCCAAAAATTGAATTTAAACCCACTGAAGTAAACCATCATAAAAAAAAACTTTTACATATCTATAAATGATCTCATGCATATCACATTTACCCAGCAACAAAGCTGGATACATCCCAAGACAGTGAGATAATTTGAGTCAACTTCCTACAGCAGTGAATCCCGTGGGATTTAAGACTACAGCATTCCGAGTCCTAATGCAGTGACCTTAATCACTGCATACTGCTGGCCGGCACCGCCACTAGAGAGGGTCACACGGAAAACAAGATAGGCATGTCCAATCAGGAAATCGTGCTTCTGTGTGATAAACAGCCATCCTAGAGCCCTGGGGATCACAGGTAACAAGCCCCAAGGGGGGCTGAGTGTGAGCACAAGTCTCCAGACCCGAGACCAAGGGAGGAACATCATGGAAACAGCCGCTGTCTTGCCCACGGTTACACTTAAACCATCATGATTCAGCCTTCATATCTAAGCATTGGTACCAGCACACACAAAACACATCCCACTTGATAATTGCCTCTGGTCCAAATCACCTGGAAATAATGCATGTTGCTCTACAAAAGACCCAAATCGCCGTTTCCTGCACTGGCAATGTGACTTGTGTGTTCCAAGAAAAATATTCCGAAAAGGCATTTTTCATAAACTCGCTCTCTGTCGTTAAATTCTTTGGCTACATAAACTACACTAATGTGAGAAGCGTGAGTATAACACAACAGACGGGAATCGTGCTGATGCATGGGCCTCTGGGGAATTCTATTTCCCTACCTCAATAGTTCCCCTGCCAGTCAACCCGATTCCCACAGGCCTACGAACCTGTTGAGTGCCATAGTGACCGTGGCTCCAGCCTGCAAGTCCTGGGTAGCGGCCACAGCGGCCTCTGCCAGTGACGCCACGGCCTGCGTGGCCTCTGATCCGTGGGGCGTCTGGATGGTCATCTCTCCCCCCTGTAGCGTGGCCCAGTTCTGCTCCACCTGCATTGGATCACAGGGACCATCTGCATTCCCAGACTTGATCCTGGAGCGGTTTACCCAGAAGTGCAGCACCGGCCGACCGCTCACATCTCCGTCGGCCACGGTGGAGTAGTTGACCTGGGCCACAGTCACAGTGGCAGGCAGTTCCGAGGCATCGGCTAACGTTGCTACAGTCGCCCCAGTTCCCACCTGAGCACAGAGAGAAAATTACAGCCGGCCAACACGTATTTAGTCACCTTAACACATACAGAAGACAAATAGTCAGACATTGACATTACTGGGCCTACAGATCATAGACAGACTGTTTAGGTATCTAAGAATATAGTCATCAAGGGTTTGCAGTCCCAACATGGCCAGTCTCAACCCAAAACAGACCATTCAAGCCTAGTCCAGCCTAAGCTAGAACAAAATGCATGAGCCCAAAGCACCGATCTATCCTATCAACTGTTAGCATACCATATTATTTCACAACCTAGCCTAGCTTAGCAGCTCATAGCCTATGCTAACCTAAGCCATCTTAACCTAGCACAGCAACACTAAGCACAGCAAAGTCCTGGTCATTGCTCTAGGGCTGCCACAGGTAGCAAAGCTCTTGTCCCCCAAAACGAGCCCTAAAGAAACTCACTTGTATAAGAGATACAGTGCCGTCAGGGTTGCTAATGGTCTGCACCACAGTCTGTGAAGGAACCAGATGGGCAATGCCATGGGTGACTGCAGCGGTGGCCGTGGTGACATGTGTTTGGGGAGCCTGCTGGTCCTCGAAAGCGTAGAGCAGATCCTCACGGCCGTGCTGCTTGTAGCAGTTCTTCACAATTGTCCTCAACGCTTGCGTCCACGACACCTGTTCGGGAGAGCGTCGGCTGTGTCTGAGCGTCAGCCTGCCCCTACCAGTGCACTCGCTAGCATGCGTGTCATCACTGGGGGGTGTTTATCTGGAAAGTGCAGGTCAGTCTCCTGCCCTAAGATTCCACCAATGTCCCCCAAGGCCTCCGACCCCGTAGCCTGAGGTCACAACTGCCAACCCACCCTCTGCTTCTGCTCCTCGGTGCGCACGTCACTGCGAACGTTGGCCCAGGGGATGTCATCTGGCCACCACACAGGCTTGCAGCTCTCTTTGCCCCAGCCGGGCTTCCCACGGCCCGTTGAGTACTTCAGCATCTCGGGGATGAAAGCTCGCAGCTGGGCCTGCATCGTGGGGTCAGACGAATCATAACCGTAAAGAATCAACCTGACTCAATGCTATGTCAGGCATGAAGCATGATGGGACATGGTGAATTTTTACAGTTAATACGAATGGGCAAGCATACGTGTTCATGTTTAAGGACCCGGTGCTGCAGGCACAGGTTAACTTTACGAGGGATCTTTTCTTGGAAAGTTACACCATCATCACTCAAAGATACTGAAAGGTGATTCCAAACAGAAAGACACATTTACCACCATTTTACAGCCCTCTGAGCATTTCCGGCCCCGAGAGTCGGACTTAAACAAAAAACAAAACCCTCAGGCTCCCCCGCTAATCCCCACAGATTTGCACCCACCCCCCGTCCTCTTTACAGGGGCTAATATTCTATCACCAAAATGATGGCTAGCCATCTGCTCAGTTCTGTCTTGAAGCCTCAGCACATTCCAATTTGGACCTGGAACTGAGCTACATGGAGCCCTAAAGCAGGAGCCATCTTTGCGACCACAGAGGATGCAGTCAGCTGATATTGGCAAACGATATCCTGTTGTTTTAAAATCTGAACTCGGATCCCCATATCAGGTTCTCCTAATGACACACCATATAGTTATACGCCTCCACCCAACTCCAACATCAATTATTTAATCGACAGCAGTAGGTTGCATACTATGGGATCGGTCGGTCATGCACAGCACAGTGTCCTGTGTAGGACGTATCTTACTTTCTGCGTTTCATTTTAAATCAACATGGTACAAAAATAACTGACTTGGGACCTCAATACACAGCACTAAGAATGTTCTTATCCTGGGCCATCGTTGAACAAAGAACAAGGTGGCTTATTGCCTGAGATTGCAATCTGCTTGTGCCCAAGTCTGTTAGTATAATCAGACTAACAAGTGACTGTGAGCTGGCTTCTGCCTTAAGTCTGGTTCATGCAAGCTGTCCCACCACTGTGGGGTCTCCACTCTGACTCCATGGCACCCCCCATGGCCACAACAGCTCACACAATATTCACGGGTGAGTGAGCCACTGAAAATCTTCAGGAAAATCTAGGGTTCCACCTATACAGAATGCCCATGAATCGGGCTCTCGTACTTAACAGCTGGTGTAATTATAGGTGAAGGGGAGACTGGCTTCTGCTTTAGTCCACAGGGAGCCAATCATCAGTAAGATACTGGGGCCAGGTGAGCTGGGAGGGCCAGCTAATTATAGGCCCGTGCACCTGGGTGTCAACTGGCACTCCCTAGGGCCAAGGGTTTCACCACTCCCAGAAGCCCTTCCACTCCGACAGCCGGTGTGTAGGGCGGCACACCAGGCCTGCTGACAGCTGTTAACAGGGGCTGATTAAATGCTGGATAGGCCAGGTATGCACTCCTTCCATCCATCCATTTTCTATACCCACTTATCCAACACAAAAAAAAAAATCACTGAGGTTGAGAGCACATGCTGTTTTGGAGGAGCCGGAGTGACCCTTAAGAGTGTGTCAGCATCATGCCATCACAGCAGCCTAATATCACGGCAATAGACGTGACACTATTAAAATAGCAACTCGTATGGACAAAAGCAGCAGAAAAGGCACCACTATTGACTTACTGGGAAACCAGCAAGCAAAATCCTTCACGACAAAAAACATGATTCAGAATAAAATCCCTTGCATGCGATAGGTTTGGCAGATTTAGAGAAGCGTCCCAGCCAGAGCATACGGTACCTGTGTCATCTTGTCCACAGATACGGGGATGCCATCAATGGTGAGCGGCGGGAGTTCAGAGCTCGGCTCAGGGGCGGGGGGAGCGTGCTCCGCCAATGCATTCTCTAGGTCATCCAGGATCAAGCCCTTGAACTTCCTCACCTGCAAGGAACAGCGGAAAGCATGCTGCATGAGGAACGACGAGGAAGGAAAGTCTGCAGACGGGCATGACATCGATATTTGAAGTGTAGCAGACTCACCACGTTTTCCAGTGGGGCAGCACCAAACACCTTGAACACGGCGTTGGGTTTAGAGGGAGAGATGCACAGTACAATGGCCTGCTGACCCACCCGGGTCGTGTACTCATCAAGGGTGGCTCTCAGTTTTCTGCAGAGAAGTGAAGACAAACCACTCCTCATTACCTCACAAGCTTTGGTCCTGCTTTCCGGAAGGTAAAAATACTGACTGAGAAATTACGGATTCTTTGCCTTTAGCCCCATCTGGTGGCTATCAACGGAAAAATCATTTTTTACATGGGTTGTCTTAAATACAGTAGAACCTTGCAACTGAAACACTTAAACTGATCAATTCAGACACGGAACTTCGTAATTTTTTATTTTTTTTTAACAATCTAAATCTTGGGACTTGATCATTCCTGCTAAAACCAGTATGGGTTGAGACGCATTCAACAACAAAATTCAGACCTTGAATGAGTAGGTCGAGAAAAATCTAGCCGCAACTTGACTGAAAACTCAAAATACAACAAAACAAAACAGACCTGCTAAAACTTGTATGGCTCGAGATGCGTCTCTGATGGGCTGAAACTAAGGCAGACGGATCTACTGGGATGCTGATGCCTATGAATCGCTCTCAGTCTTGAGGTGCCACTCGACCAAGATCCACGTGCGAAAGCTGTGTTC
>JAABNX020000070.1:24573411-24591166 GCA_015163995.2 Mormyrus lacerda
CTGTGTTCGGTGTGAATTTTTTGTACTTCATCTACAGTAGATTTAGTGATACAGTAATCATGCCCCCTAAGAAAGTGAGCAGAGATAGCAGCAAACCAAAGAGGAAAGTAGTGAGCAACTGTAGAACCTAAAAAGGAAATTACAGCGAGATTTGAAGGTGGCACACGTGGGTCTGTTCTCGATTAAGAGTATGGGATTGTCATTTATTTCAAGTTTATCGGTTTTGTTTGTCTGCATTTTCATTTGTGTATTGGTTTGATATCGATTGTTAATGCTTTTTATCATTTGATAGGTAGGTAGACTAGTTTAAATAGGTAATCATTTGAGGATCTGGAATGGATTAAATTCATTTACATTATTTCTTATGGAGAAATTCGACTTGGAACTCAACCAATTCGCAACTCGACCAGCTTTCTGGAACAAATTAAGTTTGTGTTCCGCAGTACCACTGTATTGCCTTCTATCACCTGGATCTTTAGTGAGATATACCTATCAGGTAAACACATGGTTGGATGTCTGGCACAACATTACCAAACTTTGTTCTAGACAAGGACACAATCATATTTATGGAACTTTATAGCCATAGGTTAAAATACTAAAAATGCTGCGTTCATGTTGTCCTTTATTAAAGTTAATCTCACTAGAGCAATAGTTTGCTGTTAAGCAATATGGCTTCCAACATATCCTGCATAATGCACACTTTTACAAAACATGGTGAAATACAGCCGTAAGTGGGAATGGGTTACTGACCTGAGCAGTCGTGTCTGCTGCCTCTTGCGGATGGATGGGTTGGACTCAAAGATATGTGGACGCTTCCTCTTCTTCCCTGTTGCTACTGCAGCTGCCGCTGCCATACCCACTGGCCCTGAAATGCAGTGTTAAAAATTAAACAGAATGTACACTGCATATTACCATATTCTGCACCCACGCATGCACCCTCTCCACCTTGTACGTAGAAAAAATACCGATACCTAAAAAGTATAGATCCATTGCCTATGTATAGCAAATAATACTACACCACGAACATTTAAATAAAATATTTTGTGCCATCTAGTGGACATGCAATGGTAAGACAGCATAATGCCGAGGAGTGGATTCCCTCACAGCTCCACTGGAAGCGCAAAACCAGGCACAGGGTCAGCTTACCTGCAGCGGCTAGGTGTGCGGTGACTTCATCAGTGCCCGTGGAGTTGAGGATGTCAGAGTCATCGTAGGCGTCATCCTCAGGTGAAGAGGGAGAGTCCTCGTCCGCACTGAGCATGCTGTGCTCTGTGTAGGTGGCCACATGCACCTGCTGTACCTGCCCTGTCACGGCATGGGCCTCAATGGTGCTAATGTCTGCCTGGTGCACACTGTGCTCATCCATGGTGCTCACAGCCTGTGTCACTCTGACATTAACACACAGGCAGAAACACAGACACCCATCAGTGCAAACATAGACCAGCTGCCCTGTTGGTCAACAGAAAAATTGTATTTGAAATAAGGGAGTTCACTTTGATAGTCAGTCATCCAATATTGCAACTGGTGACTTTATTGGATTAAATTATAATGGGAAACCAAGAAAGCTTTTGAATTCTTGTCTTTTACAACTGATAATCTATTATTTATAATACAATACATAAGAACTGTACTGTAGCTTTACCCATGTAATTTAACTGCAAAAATGTTGTAGGCCCACATTAATGCTATAAACAACGCCAAAAGAAAAAACCGCCAAAACACACCCTGCTGATTTCCCACCTTTCAAATTACTGTTGTTTAACACTCATAAAACTGTCGGTGTCAATAGATATGCAGCGGAAAGTCTACTTGATTGGTAAAGTACTAAAGAATTGCATTCTAGTGCAGCTGAGAGGGTATTTGAAGAATTGTGATGGCAGCGTTTTCAATAACTAGTCTTACACGTTAACTAAATCATAACTACAACAATGATTAAACAATCTTTAAATAATCTGAATTGTCGGATATGTGTGAGAACGATCCAATATTTTTAAATTTAGACACACAACAATCTTGGCATAAGAAAGATTTTACTTGTGGAAATATTTGTTTTTAGATGAGTTTTGGATAAATGAACTGGTTCGCACAGCTCACATGACTTTTGTCATCGCAACACTGCACTGATGAAAAACGTAGATTAATGGCAACTATTCAACTAAGGTATAATTCCACCCGCTACCTCCCCCATTTTCCCCCAACAAAACTACACACACATCAAGTTTCACAAAAAAATCATGTAATTTTATGGTGTTCTTTTTTATTATTTGAATTACACAATTTAGTTCAAGACACTGGGAACCAACTTGTCAGTACGTTTGCATGTTAAACTACGAAGAAGCACGCATAATACAACACGCTAAACTGATGACAACTATTACAAAAGCACATCTCGGTACACGGTACTCTGTGCCCATACTTTCCGGTTGATTGATGTTGGCGGGTCATGCTAGCTGCTTAGCATTAACAAACGGCGCGTTTTCCTACTTCGCCTCCACTAGCATGGCGCAAAGATAATTAATACGCGGCGTACCCTTAAATTGAACACATTTTTTCTTAAACTTTACTAGTGTGTAATGTGTAGATATTACAAGCGAACCCACAACTCTTCGTTTGGGGAAGATTTTCAGTTCCCCAACGTTAGCCCGCCTCTTATAAGTCTTGTAGTAAGAAACCCAGGCCTACTGCGGCCTGTAGCGGCGCCGAGGCTACATTTGTGCTTCGTCTGTGCTTAGTTATGAGATTAACGTGAGGCTTTCGTCGAAATGGGGTCAATTAATCTGCACAACCCCACAGCTACACCGCGTCGGCATTTTCCCCCATCTTTCCCCTAGCCCGCCGCTGCCGGGTTTGTTGGTGCGGCTGCGCCGCGGCTGAAATAGCTGGAGATTGCGCGGTAGGGCACTAACCTCAGAGCGGCTGCGCTACTTCGGGCCTGCGCCGTGCAGTGTAGGGCTGGAATCCGAGCTTTAGCTAATGGAGGACAAAGAGCCGCCAGTCCAGCAAAACGCCGATTCCCCCGGTCCCACCGCGCGCATTGCGTCACTGCGGCGGAGTCACCGCGACGCCATATTGAGAAGGGAAGCTATGCATTAAGACCTCGGGACAAAAAAGTAAAAAAAAAAGAGAAAATCACTGACACATATAATTGTACTTGCCTAAACATGTGCACATGAAAATTGTTATAACTTTAGTGCATTTTTATACAAAGTCTGTGTTTTCTTACTAAATGAGGTGTGACAAATTTAAGCACTTTCATTCAGTGCCCAGATTATGAAGTTATACTTAATAAGTATTTATCCATCTGCGGCCCTAAACTATATAAAGAGCTGAAGATCGATGCTGTATTTATTCCTCCATTTGCAGTAACGTGTGTCCTATGTGGAGTATGGTTATCTTTTCTTAAAGTAAGACAGGGTACATCTAAGACATCTGCAGAGCACAGATTTGGAAAGTAATTGCAAATTCTAAGAGACTGCATTCCCTCAGCTGTATGTGTTTGGAATGAAATGTAATGGTAGGGTGACCATATTCTGCTTTGCAAAAAGAGGATGTCAGAGGCAGGATGCAAAGAGAGGCATCAAAGCAATGCAAATATGATGACAGAAAGTATTCTGACTGCAGGAAGCAAATGTCAACGTGACCCAAAGAGAAATGCCAGACATTTCAGGCATTTTTAGGTGCCAAAAAAAGAGGACCTTAGTAATAAGAAATGTGCAACATGTACACATAAAACATAATCTGAATTTAATCCCAGATCAGAACAATTCACACACAATTTAGGATAAACCCCTTTCAGAATGTTACCACCTTCAGAACTAGTTTTGAACCTGTTTATTTGGTTAGTTGCTTTGTCTTTGTGCTAACTAGCTGCCATATTGTGTACCTTGCTTGAGCTTCATGTGGTTTCCACACCTACCACTTGATTAAAGTTAAAGTTAAGATATAACATAAGGTTATGACTAACAGTCACATAACACAGTGGTAAGAGTGTCTCCTCATTCACTGTGACAATAGCTAAAATACATGGATTTGCCTACACTTGTACAAATGAAATGTATGAAATAAAACACTGCAAAGATCTTTTTAGTTAGAAGCAATAGAAGGCAAGTCTCTAAAGCAGGTGGCTCTTTAATTTATATTCCATTATAAACTATGTTACTGAGTGCACATTATGCTGAAGAGGAGATAATCTCATAGGTGCAGAATTTCCAAGTAGCATATCATTACAACAGAAATGCATACCACACAATATTTCCAGATTGCTAAACACACATAACACATCTTGAAATGACAGCAGTTTATCAACATTAGTTTTTTTACTCCCAAAGTCAGTGGTTTGGCATTAAACAAGATAGCATTTCCAGAAACAGGCAAATATGAATAAACTGGAAACCCAGGTCTAAATGTAAACCAAATCTCAACTAAGCCTATTGTGCTTTTTTATTTTTGCTGTTGAATTCTTCAGGACAGCAGAACTAGGGCAAGTAGACTCAATGTGACATAGAAAAGGATGCAGTACAAAAAATGTATTGTTTAAAGTGCTCTTCATTTTCCCATGATTAAAATGATGCACTCGTGGCATCAAAAAGACCTGCCTCAAAGGGAGACCTCACCTTCTCGAATAACGCTTATTTTATGTGACTGACAAGGAGTATCAGGACATTGTGCTTTACAAAGTGTACAAAGAGTGTGTTCCAGCATCACTATATGTATCTGATGTTGCTTAGTGTCATGTATTTCAAATCAGTCAAATTACTGACATAATCATTGATTGAACTGCTGTATTTTCCCCACTCTTGATCCAACCACAAAAGGCTGTTAGGTCTATTGCCAGTTCACTAAGCCTGCAGGAGCTCTTCCCACTGGATGGACTGGGAGAACACCTCTCTCTCCAGCCACATCTCATAGCTAAAGGGAAAGTCCTCGGGCAGCTCCACTCGCTGGCCCAGCACACTCTGTAGGCAGTTGTCCACGGGAACAAACTCTCCTCTGGTCTTCTTGCCATAGCGTCGTCTGTTGAACAATTCAATACTTTCCCGCAGAGCACATTCTTCTGCTTGGAAGTCCCAGGGCCGGGCATCAATGTCTGAGGGAAGACAGAATCTGCTGCTGAGTGGGAGACCATAAGCTGTAGAACCACTGGTAACACTTAAAGCAGTCATGTGTAATGCATCATAAATACCTTCACAATGCATTATAATGCATTCATAAAATATTATAAACATGATTGTGACTATTTATAAAAAGGCATAACACCTAAAGTGTGTTATGCCTTTTTATAAATAGTCACAGCCATGTTTATTATGCTGTGACTATTTTATAAATAGTCACAACCATGTTTATTATGCATTATGACGACTGCTTTTAGTAAGTTTTATGAGTTACTTATTTAAGTTTTACTGAGTTACTTGTTAAGAAGAGGCCAGGATGCCAGCATTCTGATGAGACAGCATATGACCACCTGAGTCATCCCTTCTGTTCGACTGAGGCTATATGTGGCCAAATAACAAAATAGATTTCTCCTCCTTCCCTTAAGAATGATCATTCATTTACATCTTAAATATGTGACATTATACCAACCTACAAGAGGTGAAGACTAGTACTGAGTACTGTACTTAGAAAGACTGTCTATTTTGTACTGAGGCTTGGTCAAATTATAAAACGTACAAAATGTTTTACAATAACAGGAGGACTATTTTATTAAATAGTCTGGGGACACAGGGCAAAATGTAGGTCCTTTTATATACTAAGCAGGATATTCAATATTTGGACACAAGTGGGTGTTTACAGTCTTACCATTGCCGTAAGCCCAGTCGTCATTGAGCCTGTGCCGCACTTTTTGGTAAATGGCCGACATAGTCTTCATGTTACTCTTCCTCCATTGCCGACCTAGATACTTTGTCTGGATCTTGAGCAGCTTGAGAATGTAGAGCTGCATCATAGCTTGCTTGACCTTGAGTGCCCTCTTGAGGATGGGAGCAGACTTGAAAACCACTAACATCTGCAAGGAAAGACAATATTGAGATTAAAGAGCAGAGCTGCAAACCCAAGGGCAATGGACTTTTTATCCTGTAGAACATAAAGGGAAGCATGTCCCTGTTTAATACTCACCATAGTCCTAGAGTGCTTCCACTTGGTGACCTTATTGAGGATCCTCAGGAGGTTTATGCAGGAAAAAAGGTTCCTCCAGCAGAACTGGGTGCCATCCCCAGACTCCTGTGTGCAGGTATCACACACAGCAGGTGGTGTGGCTCATAAGTAGGTGGACTAACTCAAAAAGGTCCCAAAAGAACTGCTGTCACACTCTTCAGAAAGCAAACAAAACGTCGTAGACAGTATTGGGGAAGTAACTCACAAAAGTAATTCATTACAGACGGATGTGGAAAGTTCAGGTCCAGAAAGTACAAATCCAGACCAAAGTTTTGTTTAAACCAACTAGTTGAGTATAAAGAGTCACAGTCACAGAGTATGCAACCGGTTGGTTGAAGCAAAACCTCGGTGTGGATTTGTACTTCCTGGACATAAACGTTCTGTCTGTAATAGACTACTTTTATCAGTAGCTTCCCCAACACTGGCCATAGAAGCGAGAAAATCTAAAAACCTGCTTAAAACCTTCTAATAGTCTCTAAATTTTTAAAACTACTATAGTAATTCTTAAATTCTACTGTAAATTGACTGCGGTTGTCAAGGGGACATATTTCCTGTAATTGATTACATTGATTTGCATTTGGGTAGACAAAAAGGAACGGAGTTGCAGTGATGATGAGGTTTGATTGGAGCTGAGCACTGGACTTACCAGGCTCTCCACCGTGAGCTCTGGCATCTCATGGAGAACGCAGTGAGGGAAGTCCAACACACAGATCCTAAGTCAGATGTGGGAGACAAAGGTTACAGGAAACACGCACAAGAAAACATGCAAACACATAAGCCAGTCACTGCCATCCAACTGATTCCAGAAGGGGATTCACGCGTACCTGTTTCTGGCACTGATGTAGGATGCAATGTTCTGATTGAAGAACTTGAGAATGAGCGGTATGCAGTTAGCGAAGACTAGATGTTGGGAAATATACTCAAACTGGATGGAGAGTGGAAAGAACAAAAAAAATGAGATGGAGAGAGGCAAAGGACAGAGAACTGTAAGACTTCAGTCTTTGGTAAGTGAAAGGATTTATATCTTATATCATAAATTCTATAGAATTTTTGGTAATGCTTTACATTAACTGCACTCATAATGCCTTTATAATGCATTTGTAGAACATTCAATGCACCTTCATAATACATTCATAATGCATTCAATGCATCCTAATGTATTTTAAAAGCATTAATACACATTAATAAAAAGCATTATACTATTCTACGACTATAAGGTTTTTATTATCATATAATGTTTGTTGATGTGTATAATGTGTATATTAAGGCATTTTAGGATGTTACAGTATACTTATATGCTGCTTATGAATGCATTTTGAAGTTGTGTTGAATGTTCTATTAATGCATTATGAAGGTGCAGGTAAAGTGTTACACATTTTTCGTTGTTTATTTGTCGTTAGATGTTTATTTGATGTTAACCTTTCCTTTAAATGTTCAGTTCGTGTAGACAAGCTTGCCCAAGTTTAGGAATGGCATCTAGTGATCATTAGTGCATCTAGGAGACATCTGGTGGTGAGGGACTCTATGCCCCATGCTGAGCAAAGCCATAAATGAAAACCAAGAAGTCCATAAGAAGAGCTAACCCTCTCAGAATGCACTTAGAGGAAGCCTCAAAGCACGTTAATGATTTATGTCCTTCAGGATTGCAACCAAACAAACAGTCTCAAACTCCCAGCATATAAAATGTAGAGATTCTGCTAATGGAAAATGGTGTCCAGTGGTATTATTCTGGTCTTTCCATCACATACCTATAGAGGGCGATATACTATAACATACATACTGTTAACTCTACAGTGATTTCTGTCCCAGCTAAGCAAGGTCATGCTGATACAAATACCCCAGCTAACAGGGAACGTTCACAGAGCTTCAGCTAATGTTATGTGACGGTCTTGGCACATAATGTTCTTAATGTAACGTTAATGGAATGTTATTTCCACATTTTACATTGTAACAAAGGTTCCGTCAATGTCAGCACGATAACATTATTACCTCAGCATTCTTTTAATGCAATTAATGTTGAAAATTATTGGCTTAATATAAAATATCATTTTATAAAAGTGCTCTTTGTGCATACTACAAACATGCTGTCCAGCCTTGATCCTGTAACCTCAGAGGTGTAAAGTCACAGGGTTACCTGCTGCCCTGCCATGCCTTTCATTACATTTTATATAATTAGTCTTAGTTGTAGTAGCAGCTGTAGCACTGGGATAACGTTCTGGGAACATCAGGCACATTTTTAACGTTTCCAAACCTTAATGATAGGGTTCGGTACAGTGGTTAGCAGACACAGTGCCGCAGCCCAAGCGAAACCCTGTCCGGGGATTCCTCTCTTCCACAGAAAGGAGAAACACTGTTTGAGGGCAATACTGTTTCAGTTTCGACAGAGGCAAGAGGTTAGCTCAATTAGCTGCGGTCTGAATTACTCAGGGCTCCCCTGTGTCCCTCAGCTTCAGCTTATCATACCCTGAGGGGGGACTGGCACTCTGACCTGGTAGATGTGGTTCAGCTTGAAGTGCTTCAGCAGCAGCAGTAGTAGAGCAGAGATAGCCTTGACAATGATCTCCTTGTGCCGGTTCACATCCACACCCAGCTTCATGCTCTGCAGGACTGTGATTCTGAGAGGCAGATGAGACCAACAGATTTGTACGGATACCCATCTGTCACCAGTAACTTCTTACTCAGTATTTCCCAATCAGATCCTCCGGCCCATGGATGGCCGACCCATGGTCAGTCTGTGTTTTTTGCGCCCTCCGAGCTCTCTGCCAGACAGTCCTCATTCGGGAGCAAAAACCTGGACTGTCTGTGGGTCCCTAATCACCGGATTGGGAAACACTGCTGTAATTGGTTCAGCAACAACATGAAGTCAGTGTGAGGGAGTTAATATTAAATGGGAAATGTTGTATTTAAATATGATAAAAGTGAAACGGACAAATAAGAAGTATTAGACAGAGGAGGAAATAACTATTTTCCGTTCTGTATTTCAGGTATTTACTTGCGATACAGTCATATGTCACATAACGATGGGGATACATTCTGAGAAACGCATCATTAAGTGATTTCGTCGCTGTGAGAACATCACATGCCTCGTTTCCACCAATGTGGTGCCAGAGCCGGTGCCGGGCTTTTTCCCAGGGTGCATAGAGTGTATTTACACAAACCTAGATGATACAGCCTACTACACACCTAGGCTATATACTATAGCCTAAATAACAATAGAGTACAGTAAAGTAAATACATAAACCAGTAACAGTTATCAACAAGTATTATGTGTTGTATATGTTGTATAAAAGTATAACAGGCATCACAATAGGTTAGTTTACACCAGCATCAGCACAAACACCCGAGTAATGCATTGTGCCATGACATCACAATGTTGCTAGGTGACAGGAACTTTTCAGCTCCATTATAATCTTATGGGATTGCGTCGTGAATGCGGTCCGTCGTTATGCGGCGCATGACCGTGAACAGGGAGAGGTATTGTGTGGACGTGCACATGATTAAATTTTACATTTAGACAATATATTTGATTTAAAAACAGCTGAAGTGACAGGTAGGGGATACCAGGCCCTTACGGGATTTCCTCAGGTAGCACGTCCGCCAGGACATTGATGGAGTCCACATTAGTTCTGGAGGTGGGGGCTACAGCCAACAGGAGCTTCAGCAGGCCTATCTGAGGGAGGTTATAAATATATTAAATAGGCATATTCCCCTATAGTCATGACTTACTTACAAGCTTGTCAGAACCTCAAGGACATTTGTTTGAACTAGGAGGAAAAGACTCCATGCAAACCAATCAAAGTCAAAACAGATTGTAGACAGTCAGAGTGGAGCTGGCTGGAGACTAGGAGGGTGCCAGGTACTCACCACATATTGGGGCAGGCTGGGCAACATTCGCTGGTACAGGATCTCCACAGGCGTCTCCTCCACCTCCTCCATACCCTGACCAATAGACAACAGACTGAGTCACAGGTGGAAGCTGGCAGGCCAATGGGAGACAGACGGGGGCCATTACTGACCGTGGTCATGGGACGCTGCTGAAGTGCCTCCTCCTTTTTAATCTGTACCTCCGCTATGGAGACGTACTTATGCTGTGAAAAGCAGGCAGACAAGTTCTCCCATAATGCTCTTTGTGTCACATGATGCTATACAGTATTCATCCATTTTCTATACTTGTCCTATTGATGGTCGCAGGGGTCCATAGCCTATCCTGGAAGCTACGAGCACAAGGTAGGGAATAACTACTACAAGGATGGTATCCATCAGAGGGCGCACACACACACACACACACACACACACACACACGCACCATTCATACCTATAGACAATTTGTCAACTGGAATTTACCTTAGCATGTTTTGGGACTGTGGGGGGGAAAACATAAAACCTGGAGAAAATGCAAACTCCACGCACATGCGGACCCAGGGCACAGGCTCAAACCCTCATCCCAGAGGTGTGAGGCAACAGCACTAAGCACTACTCCACCATGTTTCCCATCAACATAATCACCAAAGGGGATCTTAGAGGAATCACAAGACTGGAATGGACCTAATCAGGCGGTCAGGTTGATATATTTGAGAATATTTTGGGGCTTGATTTAGTTTTAGTTTGATGGATCTCAGCCAGCATTATGGGTTTTTAATATTCAGGTGAAAGATGAGGTAGGAGTTAGCCTACCTGCTTCAGAGTCTTCACACTCTCGTGGATGGGCCTTGGCAGACCAACCAAGGTTTCAGTGTCACTGCAGGACAATCCCCCAAGCAGAACAATGGTCAAGAATAGGCATCTGATACAATTACTAAGGTACTGTAAGGGGGCGGAGAATGTAAGTAGGCAACATGGCGTAATAACAGTCACTGAGATTGATGTACAACTGTTGGACATTGCCTTCCCTGATTTAAGCTTGCTTCTCAGACAGGAGCATCACTAGAGATTTATAAAAAGGGGGTGGGGGCTATGCCTTCAAGCCTTTCTTAGGGTGGTATGATGGAAATGGCCCACATTATTTACACTAATTAGTGTACATTTATTTGGGGGGGTTAAACATAGGCCTCCAACTCCCCAGATCTCACAGTAAAGCTAAATACCACAATCCATCCTTCTCTGTCTCTATTCCTTGACCCTGCTGATATAACATTTTACAATTATAACATTTCAGCAATTAAAACATACTTTTTCTGTACTTTTCGCCGTTTAACATGATGTACTGGTGAATGACATAATAGTGTTAAAAGTGTTCTTACACCAAGTAAACGCTGACGAATTTTCACTTAAAGCACACACATCTACTCTTTTTGCATTAGTCGAGTGTTAGGTCTGTAATCAGTCCATTTCTACTGCAGGTCTTCACTTACTGTCAAGCATGAGGGATTTCAACAACTGTGGGAGAATTGCAGGGTAATTTTAGTGGGAGACTGAACAGTAATTACTCAACTGCAGACAAGGTCAAAGTTAATCAACACCCAGTTCTCAATCTTTCCATTTTTTGTTCCTTGTTCTCCGGAAATATTTCCCTGGCCTGGTGCTGCTTATGCTAATTCTGTAATAAGCAGAAACGTACACCTAATGAAAGATGACTTGCTGTTCGCGGCACTGACCATTGACAGAGATGCAGTACCTACTTTCCCAGAGTGAAGCCAATGAATTTGTTCCTGCTTGTCTCCAGGAAGTGCAAAATGTCTTTCTCTCTGCACAAAAACAGAACTTGTCAAGCCAGTGTAACTTCTGCACATTCAGCGGATACCAGCTAGAGAGGGTCCACGTTTGATATGTCTGTGACTGACTGATGATGGCATTATGAAATATGGCTGGTCACTGGCAGGCCTTTACATCAGTACATTACTTTGGTGCTCTAACACTCAGCTTGTCTCATACAGTTAATGGGATTTTTACATTCTAAATTTGCCCTTCATTTGCTGCGCTAGAAGTTGTGACCTTGGGAGAAAGTGGCTCAGGCACTGCAACAGCAGACCCATAACAAAGCAGCGAAGCAGGAACGGTCTGCTTGGGGCAACTATATCTGAGGAACAGCCTCCACCTGACTTTGGGTGCCCAGGGGAGGCCCTTGGGAAGGCCGAGCCTCTCAGCAGGGGTGGAGAGAAGGAGTGGAGGTGGCAGTGGAGGCTGGATGATGGTGTCACGGTCCAGGGGGTCCACTTCGGCCTCCATCGTGCTGTCCATGTCCTCGCCATCATCTTCTTCATCCCTCACCTCGTCGTTCTTAAAGGGGTCCCGTTCTCCATACGTGTCAAGGCTGTCCTGCTTTACCAGGAGCTGAAAGACAGGCAAACACACAGTCCTCACATGAAAGCTGGCAGTGGCTTGTCTGGTTTTCTAAGCTATAAAAAAAACACTACATCCCCAAAGCAGCTCTCAGACAATGGCTACAACTATGTAGGAGTCCATTTTGGATGAAAGACACATGTGCTATCGAATCTGACATAGCTAGAGGCTGAAAAAGACCTTCAGATGTTATTAAAATTGTCTTGTTTTGAATGGGTTAGTAGTGTTTCCAAACACCTGGAAATTACATTTACAGCATTTGGCAGATGCCCTTAGCCAGAGCGACTTACATAAGTGCTCTAAGACTCTGCTATAAATTTTTCCTCGATACTAGCTCAGTAAAACGAAGGCTATGAATACCTGCGATCTAACACTCTGTTGGGGAACTACATTTAAAAAAAAAAAAAAAAAAAAGAGCTCAGCGTTTAATACCAGAAGTGCTAATTCAGGTATTTCTGGAAAAGGTGTGTCTTAAGTCGTTTTTTTGAAGACATTAAGTGTGAAGAAATTGTGACTGAATGCTAACTGAGGGGTCTGCATGGAAACAGGGCTAGAGCAGAACACCCACATTGGGTTCCTGTTACCGCCACATGTTTATCACAGTGCAACAACGACTATGAAAGATCGGGGAATGTCACATTTTCTTTCAGAGAAATTTAATTCTGATGCAATATTTCATTATTCTGAAGCATAAATTAATAATTTGGTACCCTCATTTGACTGGCTATAGAACTGGACTGTGAGACAGAATAGAAAGTCCTATGAAATCCAGTAAGCCCATATATTTGGCATTTAATTTTTTTCTAAAATAAATTTTGGAAAAACGTTTTATTTCTAAAACAACCACTATGAATTCCTGCTAACATTTAGGCTTTTATCTATCCAAAACAACAAAGCAAACCAAGCTAAATAAAAGAAGTGACAGACAACCATAACACAAGCCTTTGGCATGGGTTGCATTCATGTAGCATTAAGTGCCATGGCAATTTCTTAACGGTGGAAGAGCAATGGTGACATGGGGCCCATCCTCCAGCGGAACAGCCATTTTTCTAATGAAAGCTGGTGCCTATTTCATTCTTGCCAAACCTCAAGAGAGACTAGAAGCAGAGGGCATGACTAAAAAAATGCAGCCTGCGTGGAGGCAGAGCAGAAACAGGAGGAGAAAGAGTAGGTAGAGATGGACACAAAAGGGTGCAGGACCAGCCCAGAAAACGAGTGCACAAAAGGGAGCGTGGTAAAAGACCTGCTTCTTGGAAAAGTGAATGTCTCCCTCCAAGCTATCAAGAAAGGCCATCTGTAGAAATAGAAGGAAGAGGTGTTCAAAAGCAAAGTTGAGATCCTCTGAAGATATGGTCTTGACTAGTGTTTCTCAGTCCGGGCCTCAAGGACCCCCAGACAGTCCACGTTTTGAATCCCTCCCAGCTGTCTGCCTGCCAGCAGTGATGGACAAAATGATGTTTCATGATCTATTCGCTGTATTGTTGACCCCAATAGATGGCGTTCACTGTAGGGCACAAAACATGCCTCAAAGCAAACCAAGAAGCATCATTTTTGTCCATGCTGGTAGGAGGCAGAAACGTGGACTGTCAGGGGCTTCCCGAGGACTGGTTTGAGAAACACTGGCCTGGACTGAAGTGGAAACCTCAGCAGCCTGGTGCTGGAGAGTCCCATGTCACCAGAGTGCAATCACGGTGCTCACATTCAAAACGTTAACTTTCCAGCTATAGTCTGAACAGCGGTCAGGTGTGAGTTCTAGGGTTGTCTGATAAAACTGCGGCAAATCTGCAGCAATCCACCCGGTACAATCTCAGCTATGACGATGCTGCAGGTTTTTTTATTTAAGGTGCTGCTTGCTGAGAAGAGGAGAGGAAAGTCACCCTGCGACTACGGCGCCCCCTCTTCTGTTGCTGCTGTTGCTCGAGGAGCTCCATGGCGGAGGCGGGGGGCGAGGCCGCTCTCATGCCGCGCACCACCTTGATGCTATCCTCTGGGAGTGGGGGCAGGCCCAGCTGCTCACGACTTCGCTCCTTCACCTGCTGCAGGTCGCCAAAGCCTCCCAGGGTGAACTGGAAGCACATGCGCACGCTCAATCCAGAAAATGCATCTTAATCCCGCTGAGCACACTGACAATTTCCCTGCGGCTGAGCATCATTAATCATTTCCACATTACATCCTTCTCCCCTCATAATGTCACTCCCAAGTTCTCATCAAGAAGACTGCCGATGGGTAACATGTTCCAGAACGGGACGGAACCCCATCAGTCACATCAGGAAAACTTCCCGAGGGCTCAAGAGCCTTTGAGTGAGTAACTGATGATGAGCTCTATAAACGTAACAGCACGACACGGCGAGACTGACCAGCACCGTCTTCCACAGAAGCAGAAGAACCTTTTTCATGGGGAAGTGAGGCGCGTTCATGCTGCAGAACTTTGTCATCATGCCGAAGAGCATGAGCGCAAAGGGCTCGCCGTTGTGCAGCGAGGAACCTGCCAAGCGGGTGGGAGGTGGTGATCAGGGCTTGAGGCACAGAAAGAAGCAAATAATCTAACATGCAGCCTCAGGTTTCGTCATCCTGGTCTCTCCACCCCCACCTAGCACCCCGAATTAAACAAATATTGGAAGTACAAGCTCTGTGTTTTCTTTAACTGAAGCAATGTCGCCGTAACACAGTATTGAAAATTGCCTCTAATGGACATGTGACCATTCTACCAGGACCGGACTCAAACCCGTGACCTATCCCAGTGAGGGATTTCTCTAGTTAATTTGTAGTTATTTTGATTTAGTTCATTCATTTATGGCTTATATATTTTCATTTTCATATCTCTTTCTGTCCTTGCTACTTGCTTCCTCACATCATGATCTTTGCTTCTCATACAACTCACTCTTACCAAGGCTGTCTGACCCCCCTGACTCCAGAAGTCTGTAAGAAGGCCATATAAAAAGGCCCGCTTCCCTTGGGGGGGGGCAGAGACAGATGCAGACAGACATTGAACTGACCGTTTCTGTAACATCTTCATTCTGTCTTAATAAACTGCTTAAGCTTAAGGAACCTGCCTCATCATTCAACTCTGAAAGACCCTGGGGTTTCACTGAAGAAGTCTATCACTGGTGCGTCACACACTATCCTCCAGTACAGTGATATTCGCTAAAGTGTCAATTAAACATCCGTCTGTTTATTCTCCTATTATATACAGAGGGAAAATGAATCTTGCGTTTTTCAAGTGCGAAGAGGCAGCGCGCCCCCCCGTCTCTGGGCAGGTAGACGGTTTCTCACCCAGCTCCACCTTGAAGGTCTCCCTGGCCATCTTCCACTCCAGCTTATCGTCTTCAGCCTCTGAGCGCACAGTTTCCACCATCAGATACATGACGTTCAGCAGGACCCTGGAACCAAGAACAGCAGGAGGCAGCTGTTAAATAATGTGGGGTTTCTAATTAAAAGGTCACAAGGTGAAACCCCAGGACGGTAAGTCCATGTTGCGTTCAATAGCAAAGGACTTAAAAGAAATCACTTCATTAATTATCTACCACAGAACTTAAAAAATACAGTTCACTGCAATGTACAACTGTAAGCTATCCTAGTGTTAGATATGTTAATGAAGACTAGCCTACTTTCCCACATTCAGAATACCGTCATGATATTCACAGAGTGTAAAAATAAGTGATGGACCCTTCATAAGTGGTTTGTTATGATCATCATCCCAGAACATGGAAGTTCCTACAACATGCACACATCCTCCAGTAATTATATAAGATTGGAGGACGATGTTGACTTCGCAAACATATGTTTGCTGAAAGTACATCTCATGTGGGCGAAAAACAAGATGTGCTACTTCACACTAATAAACTACATAACAATAAGCAATTGATCAAGAGCAGAAATCCTAGCAGATTTGTGTATAATTATCTCCAGAAACCAACCAGGATGGCTGTTCTTGCAGCCATCAGGCACGATTCAGAAAGATGTCGCTGGGGAATGCTCAGCATGATCCCAGCCAATCAGATCCTGTTTCAGGTCTCACCTGAGCTCGGTGCTGTCCACTAGGGAGATGGCTGGCTTACTCACTGCATTACTGCATGCCTGGTTATTGCTGCAGGACGATGGACAAACACAATAAGAAACCCACCAAAAGCACAGGAGAATCAAAAATTCTCTGCAAAGCTTCTAAACCATGAATAATCTCTTCCAGGTTCAAAGACACTACACAAACAGCTATATGGGATTCGAAGTGGCGATATTTCAGTCTTAAGCCCATTTGTTTAACTTTGATGCTATGCAATGCACCCAGAGGATGAAAATGAGGAGAGGCAATATGGAGATCTATATCAACTCAATAGGACCATGGAATGGAAATGCCTGGTCCAGTCGCATTGAGAGGGTGGCCATAGTGCTGCTTGGAGTTTAGCTAAACATGGTCCACGGTCTCCAGTGGATACTCCCCATGGGCTGTTCCCTCATAAACCGTGACATAACCCACTCCAGAACCTGACTCAAAATGGTACTATAAATATTTCTTGGTCTGCTGCCTCACACACTAAAAATATTCCTGCATAGGACAGGATCCACTCCACAGCTGCTTGCTTGCTTTCTTGCCACCTCAGTGTCTCCACTGAACCTCGATACGCGAGGGGGGGGGGGGGGGTGGCTGTCAGGAGGTCACACCATCAGGCTTGGGGAGAGTCTCTGACTTTGGCTTCCTTTGGCTCGAAATGAGGAAGTCGCTGGGTTTTTGTGAAGTGAGAACTTGGTAGTGACCGAGTTCATCTTCCTGAAGCTTGCAGTGCAAAACGGAAGCTTGAAAAATGTCTGAAATGACCTAAACGTGCCGTTCATGAGCGACGCCACAAGACTGCTCCTACAACACCGACTAGTTATTTAGCAATGACTCAGAAGACGTTTGACTCAGCACTACAATATTGTATGAATGAGCCTATTTTCAAGCAGACTCCAAAATCAAATTTGCAGAAGCTATTATACCAGCATGTTTTTAATGTGGTTCCTCTGTGGGTGAACAGGGTGAAAAGACGGCTTAGCTGGAGGTTGGAGGGGACGAAGGCTGAAAGTGACAAAATTATCAATCAGGAAGTGTGGCAATAGCATACGGGGGAGGGGGACACGACCATGGCTCGTGTAGGGGCCACGTGGCAACTCACTCCATCTCCATGCTCAGCAATTCCACCATCGCAGTGAAAGTGCCCATGCTTAGCAGGAGGTAGATGTTGTGCCTGGACCAGTGCAGGATGTCCGCTTCTGTACTGCACTCACTGAACACACCTGGGGGGGGCAGGGGATTCACAATGAATCAGCAGGGGAAGATTTAAGCATGTGC
>JAABNX020000070.1:24591911-24602112 GCA_015163995.2 Mormyrus lacerda
AGACTTTTAGCATTTCTAGTTTTTCGATTGCATTCAGAGATCTTTGTGGGGACCTAAAAAACACACACACACACACAGTAAACAATGTCTCCTCATACACAGCTGTGGATAGATTGAAACCCATGGTCATGGATCTGTGAGCAGGACTCACTGCCTGCCAGCCCACAACAATGACCACTGAGTGGTTTTCAGGATGTATTCCTCTGTAAGAACAGACCTTTGTGAATGTAAAACAGCTGGGTCACCTGCAAAGTACAGATGTGCTGCAAAGGCAGTAGACTCTGCACTGAATCCCGAGGGGGGGGGGCAAATGACAATTCTTGATTTACACATCAATTCAAACATGACAGGCAAGGGAACAAGAAAAGGGGACCTTTTGTGCATTAACTTTATTAAAAGGTATTTATGTGATTGGTTATGTACATGGACAATGAAACTGAAACACCTAAATGTTATACCACAATAATTTATTAGTATAGCGTGGACCTCCTTTTCTGGCAAATGCAGAATTAATTCATCTTAGGCAGAAGGCTTTGAGACATTCCTTGCAGACCAATAGTCAGGTCACTATGTGATGCTGGTGAAGGAAAATGTTTCCTGACTCACTCCTCTAAAACACCCCAAAGTGCCTCAATAATACTGGTGTATTATCATCCCGATACACTGCACCACCTTCAGAGTACAATGTTTGAACCACTGGGTGAACATGGTCCTTCAAAATAGTTCAGCAGTCTTTACCAGTGAGACACCCATCTAGAACAAGTAGTGGGCCTAGGGAATGCCGTGACATTGCAGCCCAAACCGTCACTGATCCACCCCCATGCTGCACTCTGGGTACGCAGTGGTCTGGGTGGTGAGCCTCTTTGGGGCTTCTCCACACCGAAACTCTCCCAGGTGTGGGAAAGACAGGGAAGATGAATGTATCAGAGAACAAAACACATTTCACATTATTCACAGCCTAAGATTTGCACTGCTGGCACCACTTAAACCGACTTTTGCCACTGACACGAGTGACCAAAGGTTTAGCTAAAGCAGCCTGACCATGAAAATTGACCCTGTGGATCTCCCAGTGAAGAGTTTTGGTGGTAACAGGAGAGTCGGGGTGCGCATTTAATTCTGTAGTGAGTTGGGCAGTTGTGATTTTATGTTTATTACATCTACAATCATGGTTTGTATCCGAACGTCCCTTTCAGAGAGCTTCCTCTTGCGTCCACAGTTACTCCTGTTGGATGTGGTCTATCCTACATGGTGGTATCCCAGCATTACCCTGGATACTGTGGCTCTCAATGCACCACAAAGACTTACTGTCCTGGTCACAAATGCACCAATGAGACACGCACCAATGACTTGTCCTCCTTGAGCTCTGATATGTCTCCCTTTATGTTGTATGGATTGCAATATTTTAGAGTATATACAGCTCTGTTATTGCTCTACTAATTCAACCTTCACACTCTGCTCTTATTGATGGAATGTGCAATCAGTTAAAGACTGGCTATATATATAGGTGTGAAACCTCAAACACTATACAGGCAGTGGTTCAGTTTCATTGTCCAACCCCTGTAGATTTCCAAATATTATTTCATTCAACGCAATGCAGCGGTTTTACATTCAACATTGGGTAAATCATTTTTCAAGCGTAGCACAGTGGTGCAGTGATTTGCACTGTTGCCTCACACTTGTGGGACCAGGGTTGGAATCCCTGTTATGTGACCCCCCCAACTAAAACATGCTAGGGTGAATCAGACCTGCCAAATTCCCTGTAGGAGTGAATGCATGTGTGTACCGTGCTGGGTTGATGCCCTGCGTTGCCCTGGGTTATTGTCTGCCATGCACCTATAGTTCTGGAATAGGCTCCAAATCCCTATGACCCTACATAGGATAAACGGGTGGATAATGGCATGCATCTGACTGATGTTTTAGACTAATTTTAATTGACTTCATCAAATGGCTGCAGTAGTTGAGTTTAGTGTCTTCATCCTTCGATTAAACACAGGTATGGAATGTAATTTCTGTTAGATAGCCCCTTTTATGCCCTTAGTAGACTCTTGTTTTTACAATGACTCAAAGAACAACACATTTGCTCAGTTAAATTGTGGAATTTGTTTAGTGGACAGAGAGATGGTCATCCACCTTTACCAGAGACACAGACCACCTCAGCTGTGCTGACTGTGCTCACTTTTCTACAGATGGAGGTCACGTCACACACTTTCTGGCCCTGGTGGCTGTAAGGTCAGGTATTTATAGGAAGTTAGGGACCATTGTGCAAAAAATGAACCCCCTTCTGACACAAGCATGGTGGGACAGTAACAGTGTCTTAAAGTCCTCTTGAAAACTGTCCCAGAACAAGAAGGGAAGCAAACGCAAGGAGGTCCACAAAGGGCCAGAAGGTGAGTCACAGCCTTTAGCGAATAACAAAGTGCCTGTGGTACCTTCAGTCCTGAAGTCCTCAAAGCAGTCTCTGTTCAGGATGAATTCTGGAACTTCTGTGTAACTGTACAGTTCTGGGGATAGGAAAAAAGGTGCATTTTCAACCTCTGGACAACTGCTTTCAGAACACTGCCCCCGTAACTGAGGCAAAAGATGGAACAGACAAGGCTTCACAACCCATAGTTGCTGGGACTTCAGTATGCTGTCAGTCATTATATATCTTAACGCAGCGGGGACCGAATGTTAGCTCATATGAACTCTGTCATTGACAGTCCACTGTAATCCCACCCACCTTGAATTTCAACCATGCACTACTCCTGCCAACTCTTTTCACCATGTCGAAAACCATAGCAACCCACGGTATCAGAAAATGGGCTGCAGGGGCCACCATGGCCAAGCAACTTGATTATTGACCGAAAGGTTACACTTCATAGAGTCCTTATGTTATATCTTAGAGCAAGATACTAAGGAATTGCTCAAATATATTACACAGTTGCAAAGATTTATAAAAACCTCTGTTCACTGAAAGGCTGCTACGCAAATGTGCCATGTGCATGTGACATAACTATCGTCAGAGCGTGGTGTGGTTGTTAACACAGAATCCTTTACCTGCCAGCTCAGTCGTGAAGCTATCTGTGTCTCCATACTCAAACTCCAGCACAGGGGATTCCACAGAGCCCTGTAACACAAACCATGCAGTGGCTCACTGCCATTCCCAGAACCTCAGACATCGTTGTGGCCGGACCAGTTTCCCCCATTGATGTAATGCTTTTCTGTGGGAACCAATTACCATATCTTTATAAAATTAAAAAATTCGATTTTTAGTCGCATCGGTTTAGATACATCGTTGGTGAAGATTAACCTGGTGTTTGTTTCTGCAAGCACTACACCAACAACAAGCAACAGGTACAGGGCATCTTGTCAGCTCAGATTAATACATTTAAAAGAAACTGCAGTGACAAGTGATAGAGGTCACAGTCTGGTTATCATGTCAGTAAAGAACTGAAAGGTACAGTAAGGCTTACAGCCACGCCCTTAATGATTGCAAATGCAGGGTGGGGGCCGAGAGGACACGACCCAATAAGTTTAACCATTTAATACTGCAACGTCTGCCTCCCCATTCAAACTTTAGACAAAAGGTGCAACCTACAGCAAAGACCTGTGGTCAGGGTGGAGAAGTTGAGGTGGCAGGTAGACTGGGCATCTGCCTGCAGCCCACAAGGAACAGCATGACATTCCTTATAGGAGGTAAACCCCCCCCCCCCCCACACACAGCTGTTATGGGGGTATATTTTAAGGGAGAATCTTATGAGAAATGAACCATGACCATTTCTGATTGGCAAAAATCTTGGTTTACTCTTATATTTCACACCAACTCTGGGAATTTTCTATGGGGAAGGGGATACTCTTTGAGGAATCCCATTAGTCCAGTGGACTAATTACATTACAAGTAGGCAATGTTGAAAACCTCTGGTGGATCCCAGGCTGTTTTGGTGGTCAGACTCCTCCATGATGGAAAGGCTACAGCGGTAGAGCAAACTCCTCCATAAATGTTGAAAGCACAGGATTCTCTTGGGGTAACATGGTTGACACTTATCTTTTGAGTGCATGGAAGGTTAAGCGCCTCTAGATTGGAAAACATTATATTTTAGGTGGATTATAGGTGAATCACTGTTCTCTAGATTCCAGTCTAGCTGTGGAACAGTGGATCAACTTTTGTGGCAATATCCTTATACAGCCTACATGTGCTTTGTGAACTTCTACATGGACTTTGCCATGTGTCCTGGCACATTCTCTAGGAAGTTCTGTAGGAATTTGGGGTACCATGGTCACTTCTGATGCTATACAGTCCTTGTGAATATAAGTAAGAGCTGTGTCTGCATACTTGTCACTTACAGCAGTGTTTCCCAATCCGGTCCTCTGGGACCTATAGACAATCCACATTTTTGTTCCTTCCCAGCTTCTGGTAGCAAAAATGCGGGCTGTCTGGCAGTGAGCATCGGGTGTGGGGTGGGAGGGGGAGCAAAAATTTGGATCAACTGTGAGTCCCCGAGGACCGGATTGGGGAGCACTGCCTTAGAGTGTTGTCTTCACTCCAGATCGTGCTTTTTGTGGACATGATAAAGGGGTACCGGCCTGGAAGGCTGGTGTGACACGTTAGAGGTGACATCCGTGTCATGCAGGTGAGATTTTGCTTCTGTCCTCATGCGACCAGCACCTCCAGTACACACTCGAACGATTTCAGTGTGAAGTGCCAGGAATGAGCATGATACTGGCTGAGGAGGGAGAATCTGCCCTCACCAATGGAGTATAAGTATCTGAGGATCTTGTTCACAAGTGCAGGAAATACGGAGAGCGGATTTCACAGGTGGATCAGGTCAATGGATGCAAAACCAGACTCCGAGGAGGCCTCTGGTGATTGCAAGTCAACGGATGAGGCTCACTCCGTACAGATGCAAGTAATCCTTTGGATTGAGAGGTGGTTTGTGAATCTTACATGGGTGACACCTGCTCAGCCACCCAAGTGAGTTGTTCTAGGTAATGCCAGGATATGCTGGAGAGATTATACCTCCAAGTTAGCTTGGGAACATCTGGGGATCCAGCAGAACAGCACACAGGCTGTGACTTTGGAAAGAGAGCTCTGGTCTGACATGATCAGTGTACTGCTACCACAATCCTCACCAGAAGAAGGGGAGTGACAGTGAGGATGGTGATTTATTTTGGATCAGTACTACCAAAAATCTGTCACAAGTTCGTTTGCCATGATTCGATGCCTACATTTCTCCTTACAAACAGGCAGTTAAAGGAATGAATGAAATGACAGATGATAGACAGACAGATAGACTAATGAATAAATGAATGAATGAACGAATGAATGAGTGATTTATTTTGGATCAGTACTACCAAAAATCTGTCACAAGTTCGTTTGCCATGATTCGATGCCTACATTTCTCCTTACAAACAGGCAGTTAAAGGAATGAATGAAATGACAGATGATAGACAGACAGATAGACTAATGAATAAATGAATGAATGAACGAATGAATGAGTACAGAACTGAGCTAACAGTGAAGGTCAAAGTGTTTTATGCAGAACACAAATAATGCAACTAATTGTATAATTAAATCAAACAAACCAATTAAAAAAAAAACTATCACTGTTTAAAAAGGCGTTCTTTTGGCAGGGGCGTAGGAACAGGGGGTGACGTGCCCCCCACACAAAAAATCCAAAATAATCTCAATTATTACGTTGAACTCCCCAATATCATACTCCCTGTTACAAATCAACAGTTTACTCAGAAGGACCACCGTGCATCGAAGCGCCGTTCCCCAAGGCGTCATTTACAGCCTCCTAATGAAGTGTGTTTGACCTGCATCCAGCCTGGATGCACACAAGCGGGGAAATCGCTTGTGTCGCCCAAGCGCATTGCGATTCCCCCGGCCGCGGGGCCGGTGAACCTGTCCCCACTGACAGGCGTGAGGAAGCGCTTCTACATGGAGCGCCTTTCAAATACCTGTAAATGATTCCCTAATTTACAAGAAAATTAATAATTCTGAAACCGATTTCCCCATAACCCGTTTATGTGCTCGTCACTAAATTCAGAATTAAATAATTCGAATATATGAAAATGTCCTTCGATGCACACTGTGCATAGCGTACTACATGTATTTCAAGGTTGTGCGGTTCATAACGGAATAAAACACCCATGTTACCCTAATAATGCTTTAATTAATAATCCATCAGTTAATCGACTAGGAATAAACAGTGGAAACGAATTAATACCAGAGTGCATTTGTCTTTTAGCATTTCAATGTTAGTATTTGTCAAATTTTAAAGTCGTTTAAATACATTTGCTATATGTAAAAATTGCGAACCGGGGACGTGTAACTCTGATTCATTCGGTAAAATAAACATCCAGTATATATATATATATAGACAAATACTACCACAATATGTTCGCGTGTTGAAATAAGTCATCACGAGCAGATAAGCCAAATATGAATCCGAGATGGTTCACATAAAACATTTTGACATAAATAATAAATTACGCGTCAGTTCATTCATCCAATTCTCACCACCCGTACCGTGGATAAACATTGACAGGGGGAAACAGCAGATCCCAGGTTTCACATTACCCCTGCACATTTGGCCGAGGGATTACTTTAGAAAGTCATTGGTGAGAATTTGTTTTTTAATTCACTATATAATTAGACTAGGCATACATTTACCGGAAAATTGTCCCGAGCGCTGCTGTGATATATTACATTTCATGTGGTGGTCTCATCCTTGTATTTTTAGCGCTTGTACTGTCACCAAATATCAAGTCAAATTGAGCTGGTTTTTCTACAGGAGATCTAAAGGATCGGTGCAAATCTCCAGCGCCGCACGTCTCTGCCTCTATACACGCACAAATATCCTAATTGGACACGGATCACTCCACTCGGGCTCCCATCATAAGCTTTCCGCTGATTGCCGAGCACTTCTCAGACTTCGGAAGCACGTATCCGTTTGACGCCGCTGTTATTAATATGAAATATCAGGTGCCCTACCTCCATTTCGTTCCGTGCCAACTCGCTCCGGATCGGGCGCTCCGTGAAAGTGGTATCCGCACATGCAGCCATTTACCGAGTCCAAGATCGCGATTCCCGTCCCCACCAGTATTATTGGATGATTAGGTGACAGGGTGGGCGTGATTTAAGGTAAATGGCATTTGAACAGTGGACAGCGGGCTTGTCTGTGAAGGAGAACCAGCGTAGGAGTCGGACATGTGTTGGAGCGCTATTAATTGCCCAGTATACTCGTACCATTTGGCTCAAGGTTGTAAACTAGACGTGTCAATTAGAATTGAGTAAATAAATTTAAAAAAATCACCAAATACTTCACACATCTATAGCAAGCCCATTGAATGGAATAGGGCTAACAGAACAAAACCTTTTTTACTTTTATTCCATGTATAGAGCGAAATATCTCATTGGAGCAACCATCCATCTTCTATACCGCTTAAACAGCCAAGCTTGCGGTTATTTCAGTGGCAAAGATTAAGTGGCTGAGATTAAATACTTATTCGTGTTACATCAGCAGAGTTGAGCGGCGCCCCCGCCTGTGTGAAAAAACAGCATCGGAAACGGAATCTGGTTTCTCAATTGGATTTTTAGTGGCATTCAAAATACAGGAATAAAAGAGAATGATTTGCATCATGGTTTCTGGAATCCTCCTGGTAGAACGGATCATAAACACGGAATTATGGCATACTGATTTAACCGTAACGTGCCTTTCACTACGGTGTCACCTGCAATAACTTGCCTTTCTTCCTGCAGCTAAAAGATTTTAAGAGCAGGTAAGCACTGTATAAATTAATAGGAAAAAATAAATCACCGTGGACCAGAATGGTTCACTGAACCAAATCATTAATTGCAACATAAGTGGACAAGATGAATTAATGAACTTTCTCTCAGTCGGGCCCCATTAAAATGCATTAACTATTCCACTGAGCACACATCTTTTGGGAGTGCTGACAGAGAATGTTCTGTGGCTTTCATTGGCAGCCAAAATTAAAATTAATGAGTATCGCAGCAGGGGTCACTGAAAGCAGAATGTTTAACAAACCATCGCATTCCTTAAAATCCTAGAGTTGCAGATGACATGAGAGTGCAACGGTAGCTCGACTGAATCGCTTATAAGAGCTAAGTAACAGTAAGCAACCAATTGGTTCCTGAACCTGAATCTGTACTTATAATGGCATTAGTCTGAATCCCAGGGGAGTGATCATATCACTGTTGGGTGTTGAATCATAGCCCTTAACAACAGCTGCTCCTGGGTTGTTGGTGTAATGGCTAATCCTTTGCTCGGACCCCAAGATTCACTTTCAGCTGTACAGAATATGTGTCTTTGTGTTACGTAGGAGAACAAGAGAGGATATGAGAAAAACAAATTCCTATGTCAGTGTTCAAATAGCAAAATAAAAGTACCTTATTTTCTGCGGGGTGAACAATCACCTCCTGTTACCCAGATAGTGGAAACATCAATGATTACCTTCCTTCTTCACTCCAGGTCAGTTATTTGAACTTTGAACTGGTTCCCAACCTTTTTTGCACCGTGACCAAATTTTTTTTTCCCATACCAACTCAGTCGCGACCCTATATCAATTATAGATTTAAATTAACACCATGATCAAGCGTACAGTGCACTCTGCAACTTACGCTAATGAATGTCTGTTGCACAAATCTGATTGGATGTGCCAGTGAGTTTTAAATGAAGCATCTGTGGTTTGGCTTCTTGGATTGGTTGAGTGTTCACTTGGTTTGAGCTAAGCATTTGCAGACCCAAGACCCATGAGTTGAGAATGGCTGTTTTGGAGTATAGAGGAATGTCAATAGGTTCGCCATACCTGACCTTACTTAGCTCTTTCTCACCGTTACAGTTGTGACTGTAGCGTTTAACACATCGGCAGCTGAGAGCCCCTGCCTGAGCACTTCCATCACCCATCCTCTGCCTGAAGTTAGCATGAGCTCAAGAATAACAAGTCCGTGAGTCTAGATATAGCTGTATTTCTGCCAGGCTGCTATGTCACTGCCGGGCCGAGGGCTCTGGCATGCCGTCAAGGAGGATTAGGTCACCCTGAACTGGCAGGGACAGCTGAACACCACAGCCGCCGCTCCCCCCAAGTGGCTGCAGATCAAGGAATCGCTAAGCCCCCCCATTCATCTTCCAGCCCCTCTTCCTGGTCAAGGTCAGAGGGGCCCTGGAGCTTGTCCCCGGCTGTATGGGGCACAAGGCAGGGGGGCACCCTAGACACGATGCCAGGGCTCACTCTCAAACACGTTAATGTGTGATATAGGGATGCCAATTAACCTAACAAGCAGGGAGGAGACGAGTGGAACACATATACAAGATATGCAGATTCCACACATGGAGAATAATCTAAGAAGCCAGGGAGTCACCATTTCCCATACACCATCATGAATTGGGTTAATGTGCTGTGACAGCATGGGTCTGTCCAATATTCACCTGTTCTAGCTGCCCATCCATTATGAATATCTATTTATCCATGTGATACTGCAGTGACTTAGGACACACTGGATATGCAGAGAGTAAAACTCGCTCCTCCTGCTATTGCCTTTTTTTTTTTTTTTTTTTTTTTTTGGAACACATAGCTAGATAGTTAAAAGTATGAGGTTGAACCCCCCCCCCCCTCCACCACCAAGATGGAAAAAAAATCCACACTCTCAAAATGTATTTCTTCCTCTGGGCTTTTCATGCAGGTGGCAGGCAAAAAAAAAAAGTCAATGTACAGTGAGCAATCAGCAGTGTGTAATCTGGAAGTGCAGTTATTTTAGATTGTGGGCTCCTTCCTACACCCCCAGCTATTCCCTTCCTAATGGCTGCAGCGGCTTCTCAGTAACCTAATCATGTAAATCATTAAATGAAACAGCTTTTCATTAAAAAGAAACTACTCCTATTCTGACATCCCTGGTCCTTTTGCCATTGCATTAGCACTCGTGAACTTGCACTTTAGGGTGATCTTTTGCCATCTGTTTAAAGGTCCACAATGGCGGCAAATTAATTATTAATGCAGGTAGCGGGGTGGGGGGGGATCTGGGTGGGGGAGGGGGTTGTAATATAATCTACAACAGGAATCCCCAGTGCCAACAGGAATCCCCAGCGCTTTATAAATTCATGCATACATAAGAACATAAGATTATACAATTCCTTGGTGAGACCTCACCTAGAATATTGTGTGCAGGTTTGGTCACCATATCTTAAGAAGGACATTG
>JAABNX020000070.1:24611760-24626735 GCA_015163995.2 Mormyrus lacerda
GGGACACACACATCACATCACATCCAATTTACTACAAACTTCTTCCACCAATCAAGCTTCTACAGAGCTGTGTGACAGGTCTTTTTTCACTATTGAGAGGAAAAAAAAAAAAAAAATTATATATATATAACTTGACATGAATTCATCTTTCCAGAATTATCCATAAAAAACAAGTCTCTCTGTCCTGGCCTACAGAACACAAACGCCATATCACGTCATCATGTCATATCGCGTGAGATCTGTTCTGTGGGCCGACAATTTCCCAAACTCTTCTCCCCTGGGACATTTTGAGAAACACCGAGATTTAAAAAAATGACACTATAATAACAGGCCTCAGACTTCGCTATTAATTACACGACAGCCAGGCCCAAATCCCTGCGTCCCGGGGGCAGTATGATACAGTCCCTGCCATTCTCTGCTTTTCTCCTGCCCTGTGAGGCACACCCAACCGGACGGACTGGGAACGAATCGCGTGAATCGAAGGCTAACATGAAAGGGCCTGGCACAGGCCAGCGCCAGGAAGAGAACAAAACACAATGGAACGTCTGCTAGGGTCATGTGAGCCTGTGTCAGGTCGACTAAGAGGAGTACGGCGGGGTATCAACGTGACACTCCAGTGCGCCCGGTGTGAACCGCCGTGTCCGGCTGGCAGGGAGAGCCCTAACGAACTGCAGGCTGTTCCCAGCGGCTAACTGGGAGTACAGCCGCTCCCTGGAAAATGAGGCTTAATGAAAAGTCTCTGTGTTAATCCGCTTATGCAGGACTGGGGGCCGCCGGGGCAGAGTCAGAGACTGCTTTGAGGAAATCATGCAGCAGTTCTGACCTGTGCTGCTTTTAGCATCACAACCAACGAAACTTACTAATCTTACTAGTCTAAACTTACTAGTCTAACCATGTTACCACCCCATCTTACTCAGTCAATTTTCATAGAAAATATGCATAATGAAATGACATGTAGGCCTTCTGAGTGCACACATACTAACAGTAACACAACAGAAAAGAATAGAATAAATGACATTAAAATATAGTGCAACAATTAGTTTCCCAAGTAAGGAGCAAGGGTCAATTATATATTACGTGTATACTATAAAATATGGCAAAGTATATTTTTAAATACATTTTTTAAATTAAAATAATGCTCTTCAATTTCACGCTCAGTGGTGTTGTAAGCTATATTCTTGCAAATAATTTTTTGGAATGTTTTAACAAGATGCTTAACAAAATATAACAATAGTGATACACAATCTGTGATACTGTACTAGACAAGTCATAAAACGAATGAAACACTATGTGACGCATAACCCTAGGATAAGGACACTTTGGTTTCTCACGGTCTAAAATGTCAAAGAGGCTCTAATGTGCAGAGAATCTGGCATAATGCAGGTTCCAGACTCATCCACGCGTCTGCGTGTCCGTTATGGCACCCCCGTGTGTCTGTTAGGTGACCGCACATCCGCTTTGTCTGGTCAGCGTGTGTATGTCAAGTACCTGAGCTGTAGCTGTCTGTGGACGACTGCGAGATGGACCGGGACAGCGAGCGCCGGCCAATCTTGGTGGGCCGCTTGTTAAACTCCTGCTTCTGGTCGGCAAACTGGATCTGCTGCAGAGACACAAGGCAATCTTTTTTAAAAGATTACATCCCGCACTGTTAACGCAGCCAGAGTGACTGAAAGCAAACCACGCAGGTCAACTTAGACACCCCAGAGAGCGATGCCTCACTGGTCAGGTTAAAGGCCATCTGTTACTACCCCCCAGGTAAACCAGTACCGATGAATGATATTTCCAGCCCCATTCGTTGAAGGTGGCAGTGTGTCAGAGGTGGGGGGGGTCAGTCACCTTTCCGTAAACCATTAACGACCACAAGAATTTAAAATATACTCAATTAGTAAACCCAAGAGTCTAGCCCAGTACATAGACAGCTTCACACAGAGAACCAGGACTAATTAATGCTGATGACTCATCCAGACCTTCATCCACAACTTTAATTTATAATAGTTGCCCTGGCTCCACATCCACAATTTAGACCAAAGGAGATGTTAGAACACGCCAACAGTCACGCTCATCCTACCTCTGCTAGTCTGTGGTTTGCAAAAATCCATTACAGGGAATATCATGTAATTTAAGAAGGCCTTAGATCAGGGTTCCCCAGTTCCAGTCCTCAAGGGCTTGTATGTAGCACAGTTTGCAGATATCTCTGCTCACCGTGTTGTAGACTGGGTTCCAGGAGCAGAACTGGGAAACCCTGACCTAGATGTATCAGAACCGGGCAGAAGCATGAAAAACGGGTGAGATTTTGCAGTCCCAACGTAAGCCTTCGTAAACTCTCTAATGCAAACAGTGAACTCAAAAACCCAGTTGACCCAAATGGTTCTGGGCGGCCTTGGGCCAGCTAAATGACAGCCATCGCCACACACACACCCACTCCTCCTGTGTCCTGTGCACCTGCCCGTCGGTGGGCCAGAAAGCAGCCACAGCACTGACATAGAACCAAGCTGTTTGGTCCTGAGGCCTAGCCTGATTTGCAGACATTTACTACTTCAAAAGAACCAGGCCTCAGAGCAACCAAATCACATGAACACAGCAAAGGTAATGAAAGTAATTTAACATGACCCCAACAGAGCCCACCAGCAAGATAGACATTTTCAGTGAAACAGACCATGCTTGTGGTCACGTCTTTGAGTAGAATAATGTACTGAACAACAAATAATGTAACGTGAATTAAAGCTCTGGGTGGGCAGGCACAGGGGCTGGGCCAAGTTAAACTCCTCCCACCACTTTCATCCTACTCTAGTTAGTGCTGCAGAAGGTCTAGTATCATCATCAGTGTCGGATAACAGAGTCTTTGTTCAGGCTGGCTTTGGGAGACCGTTAGCTTGGATGGAAAGTTATGATGTTGGTCACCATATGGGCCACTGTGACCTCTTTCTTGTCCCCCATCTGAGGGACATGAACAAAAAGTGCTTTAAGCAGATCAAACACTCTGTTTCATCTACGGTAGGAACAGCTTCACAGGTGACACGCTGTGACCTTGGAGGAGACTCCGCACGCACTAACCTTCATCGCGACAGGCCCGGGCTGTCGACACGCGCGGCGCCAATGGACACCAACTGAAAACTACGGCCTATTCACAAATACCTCCCGTCCTCGGTGTCACTGACACAGAATCCCATGTCAACAAAACGCATAGCAACGCGTCAAACAAAAACTTTGAGAAAATGGTGCCGGAATTTCATTCAAACGAGGCTCTCCTTACACTCACACACCTAACCCAGAGGTTATGCATTCAGCCCGCATGCGACGGCACCGGCGTGCCAGCCTACGCTGCTGCGGCTTTCCGGGGCATGCGTTTTCGACATGCTAGCGTTCTACGCTAAAGAGGCGCCACTCACCATCCAGTGAGGCAACAGAAAAGCCGGGCTCAGGCTGTTTGACTCCCACTTTGCCATGTCTGTGCTCGCTGGCTCCCTCAATCTCCTCTGGCTGCTCAAGGGGGGGGGGGGTACCGGTCTCAGCAGTTTAAGAAGGTTCCACCCTGCTGCCTCCCCCCACCCAAGAACCACCCCTACGCGGAACGGGCTGCTTCTTTTCCCATGACAACACCAATCGACCTGTTGTCCTAATCCCTGCCAATCCAGCAGCGACTGGTAGCTCCTAATAGGATTTAGGCAGCACGAGACCCTGTGGGTACGGGGGCCGGACTCACTGTTGCGAAACACCACTGACTGACTTCATACCGGTTCTGTTCCGGAGCAAGCCAGCAAGGGTGGGGGAGCGGGGGGGGGGGGTTTACAGGGACCATATACAATCTATTCAGCCATGAAGTGCTGTTGCTCAAGAGTGCTTAACACCAAGCACACTGGTACAGTTTGTGGTTTTGAACCCTGACCAGCTCAACGCAGCCGGAGATCACAGCGAGGCCATGACCTCAACGTAACGTGACCCCACAGCCTTCTGGTCACAAGTCCAATCCAGTAACCTCCAGCAGAACCCAACATCACAGGTGCAAACCACTCACTTTAAATCACTAATGCGATTGACTTGCAAGAACTACCGATTAATGAATTAATCATTTATTTTCCGGTTACAAGTTTATTTGAGAAGGTGAATAACTCAAATAAAAAAAAAAAAACCTTCAAGATAAAGACCTCAACGGGCATGTCTGTGAATTCAAATAAACTGCCCACTTCCTGTTAACAGGTTGGGAGTGGAGGCATGTAAACATGCTTGGTGTTTCAGCCAGAGGTCCAACAACCCCGAGGCCAGAATATAGGCAGAGGGAACGACGGTTAACCAAGGAAGAACCAGTGCAGTAAGTCTCTCAATGAACGCAAGCCGGGCCAGTCAAACGGCAGCTTGCTTCGCTTTCACGCGGCGCACAATGTCCGAAACAAAGTGAAACTAGCCTGCCGAGAATTACTCACGCCCTCCGCAGTGCCGGCACAGGACAGGCACGCAGGGCAGGGGGAGGGGAACAGTGTTAAGGACGCCGTTAGGTTAGCAGGGTGTGATCGAGCACAGAACGTTACAAGCCAAGAGGCAACAAGACGACGACAAATAGTCCAAAATGAAGAAGCTACAGTTATTAGGGGCTCAACAGCGTAAAAGGAGATGGGAAGCAGATACATAGTAAACACAGATGAATTTAAATTCTGTCACTAATTCTTCTGTCACTTCAGTGCTGCCTGTTTTACAGCCACTAGATTATGGATGTGTAGAGAAGAATTAGTTACCGGCTTGCTTGCTAGTAAACCCGTTTTTACTTTTCACCAGAGGAGTGAACAGCGGGTACTTGTCTAGACATCTGCAAGTTCTGGAATGGTCTGAAACACCTTAAGGAAAAGATCACACATGGATTCACCGTGAAGTTACTGTAACGTCATTTAAAAAAAAATAATAATAAATAATTAATCCTAATTAATCACACTACCCAAGTATGTCTCAAAGTGCACAGCTCTGTGACTTGGGATTCAGAAGGTTACAGGTTCAAATCCCTGTGCCTGGGTTGGCAGAGCGATCCCACCAACTTAAACTGTTAAACTAAGGGGGTCAACCCTGCTTAGGCCACACCAGATTAGTTTAGCAAAGCAAATTCGTAGGTCAAAGTTAATTTAATAATAATTGATCCCCATGGGGAAATTGTCTTTTTGTAAAGTTCTCTGTGAAGAGCAACCACCCATAGTGGTGCCCAGGGAGCTGGGGGTTAAGGGCCTTGCTCAAGGACCAGCAGATGTGCTGAGGCTGGGTTTGAACCGGTGACCTTGTGATTACAGGCACACAGGCTTAGTTCACTGAGCCACACGCTGCCCGCAAATTGAAATGAATTCGGAGCAAAAACGGCCCACAAGTTCACTACGCAAACTGCAAACGGAAGCAAATCCTCTGCTTGTTGCGTCGTGCGGTTAGAATGAAACTGACAGGTGAACATTTTTTTTTCCACGCTATTGCGACCCTGTCTTTAAACGCCCCCCCCTCACCGCTGTCCTCGCACATGTAAACGTGCTCTGAAAGTGCGCTTCAGCAAACTGCCTTCATTTTTCACCCTGCCATCTCAGGTAAAGGTTAGAAACAAAATTCTCAGTCCTCTAGTGGACAATCCAGCCCCTTATGAGCCGGTAAAACTGCACATTAAACAAGTCAGAATTATTTAACAAGCCAATAATTTATATTCTAAATCTATTCTAAATTTCTCTAAATTTAAAGTACATTTACTTAGCAGAAATGTTTATCTAAAGTGAGGATGCAACCACGGAAGTTACAGGTCTGCTCCAAAGGGCCACAGGCTTGCGCAGTACAAGACTAAGGAAGAAGAACCAAATGCAATAAATGGAAAATGCAAAATGTTCTGGGGGGGGGGAATTCCGAGTTGTTTCCCCCATGCCCAAAATACCAGCCCCCTCCAATTACTCTCTCTTTATTATTTTCAGGTATTAAGTGCAGGATAATAAGTACATTTTGTGCCATGCAAGCTTGTGTTCTTGTACTGGGCTCCTTTTACAGTGGAATTTCTCGGCACACCTGCTGCAGACAGAACCATGCGTCAACAACCATCCCCCCAAGCCACGTAGTTACCTGGTTGAGGACACACAGGGATTTGAGAATGCAGTAACCAGACAGCCAGTGGATGATAAGATATGATAAGGAAATGCATTCTGGGAAATACATTATTCATGCGGCCAGGGGTAGAAAAAGTGGGTGAATGAGGAAGGTGATGGAAAGACAATAGGGAGTGAATTTAGTCCCAAACCACCCCAGCTAACAGCTGCGACTGTAAAGTGTGCACTTCAACTGGTGTTATGCCTGCAGTTCCAAAAGGTCACCACTGAGTGGCACTGTGGATACAGAACTAACCTAAGAGGCCCTGCTTGAGTACCCCCAACAGTGACTTCATAGGTCACTGAATCACTGTACGCAAGAAAGTGACTGTCCCCACAGAATGTAATGTGCTACCCTGAGCCCTGCTGAGGACCCTGAACAGAATAATATTCTTCAGTAAAAAAAAGAATGGAAGGATTCAGGCCTGTGTATCAGAACCATTAGTAATAGCAGCATGTCAAATGCTGGGTCCAGTCCAGAATCAATACAGGCCCGCAGATGTTACAGAAATACGATCCAGCACCAAACCGCGGCAAACTGCAGGCCAGCCAACACAGGGTGAGCAGGGGGCATTCCAGTGAATCCTAGTCATGCTTTCATTCCCCCTTCTCCTCGAGGAAGCAAAACCCAGCAAGTGGCGCGCGATAAGTGGGCGCGACGCAATCAGAGCCTGGCGCCACTCGGTTTGCAGACGCGGCGCGGGGATCATTGCCAGCCGCGGTCCCTCCTGCCAGGCCCCCCTGCAGACCCGTCGGATAAACACCCAGCTGTACAAATGGGTGGGATTGAAGAACTCCGGTTACAAAAGATGAGAAGGTCTCCAGAGCAAATAAACAGGGATGTAACAGGAAGGTGAGACCTGAGCTGAAGAGAACTCGTGGTCCTCTACTAAGGCCACGTGGTCCACATGCCCTCATGTAGGGTACAGTGACCAACTGACGAGATAAAAACCTTTGTGACCCCTGGCCATGACATCCTACAGGACATACAACCCACAGAAACTCCTGATAGCGACAGCCTTTTAACACATGTAGCAGAAGAGACCTTTCCAAGACAGCAAAGCAGAGCCTATTTGCTCTTAGTTAACCATCAAAGGGGGGGGGGTCACAGCAAGAAGGTGGGATATGAACATCTGGGGGAGGTGGGTGTGGGGTCTTCAGGGAGTTCATCTTTTCACAATCTGAGAAAGAGTAATGCAAAACCAACACCGTCAACACATAAGAACCCATCAAGTTCCAGCTCGAAACCAGATAGATTTCAACAGACAAAGGACCACAGAAAGCTAACGGCGCAGCACAGGAGTGACATTCCCCCAAGCTTTTATACACCAGCAAAGAGACTTAAAATGCACTCCAAACAAAAAAGGGACAGACCAAAAGATGCCGAGAATGTTTTTTTTTTTTCTTTCATTTCGCCATACCTTGTAGTTTTTTAACTGGACCGGCCCATTCTTCTTCACTTTAGTCTGGCTAGCGAAGTCGGACATCTTCTTCATGGCGCGAGATCGATGCAGAACTGTGCTCTGTTTGAGGAACGGTCAAGCAAGCGCAAAAAGCGCCATGCCCCATCACCGAAAGCACACGCAGTGCCAATGAAGCGAATGAGTGTTGCCAAGAAGAATGGCGACCTGAAACATGAAACCACCCGGGGTGTAAGGTTTCAAATATTATCGGGATTCAAATAACTAGGCATGACGTATCCCCGGGTGGAAATCATCACAGATCTTCTGAAACGCTTGTTTCATTCCCTGGGCCATGGACTGGGCCACACATCGGAACTTCCCCAGGCCCAGGCTGGAGTCGCTTTTAGATGCTGCAGGTTTTATGATTTTGGATCTGATCCCATGTCCAGCTGCAGCTTAGGGTGCTTTGGCTGCTTTCACAGATCTCTCTCTTTTTTTGATGTTTTGAAAGTGATCCTACCAAGAGAGCCGCAGTCACTCAGCAGCCAAGACAAAAGCACAGGTAAGTAGCTCCCAGATTAGCTACACAAATACGCATCGCAACAGATGATCTCGTATGGCTCAGCAGATAAGCTCCTATCGTCTGTGACCGGATGGATGGTCACTGGCTCAAATCCTCGAGTCAGCAAAGCGATTCCACAATAAGAAAACTGTTAACCTCAAATCAGCATAGGGACAAGCTCACCCTGCTTTCAACTGCATGTCATATCGGAACAAATTATCTAAATTGTAATTGTAGAGGTTCAGAAAATACATATAACAGAAACACTGTCAAGACTGAGTCTCCATCTTGTAAAGCCAGCAAGGACAACAGCAAGGAGTCTACTATACCCAGCTGAGAAAAATGGCTGCATCACTCAGGTGACAGCAGCCAGCCCATACAGAACAAGAAGGCAGAGCCAAGACCCATGAGGGTGGGAGGAGGGGAAGATGGACAAAATAAGACCTGTGTTCAGTGGACTATGAGAAGTCCAATGAACACAGAAGTGAGTGGCTTACAGGGCTAAGGCTCTGTGTCAGTGATCAGAAGGTTGCTGGTTTGAGCCCCGATCTCGGGAGAACAATCACATGTCTGAAGGGCCCTTGACCCCCCCCCCACTCCATTGGTGCTGCAAGGTGGCTGCCTGTTCGCTGGGATCCCCAAGCTTGCTCTTGTCTGTGAGGCTCATGGGAAGTTGATTAAAAAAAAAATATTAAAACGCTCTCCGTACTAATGATAATTTAATAGACTGAATGGGTGGTTTTGCCTATTCTGGCAATATAAAATAGTGCCCCGTGTGTTTTCTTAGGCATAGCGCTAGTACCGGCATGCTATGCCATCGCACTTTGCATAGCATAAAACTGCCTTTTTGTTTTGTGATAATTTGACCTACTCCATAATTATGTAGTGATATCAAAGGAAAACATTTGTTATAATAACCGTTTTGGAAATCGTAAAGGCAATATTAATAAAATAATAATAAAAAACTATACATTTAAAATATTGATGTTGACACATTTGCATCATCGATTACGTCGTCTAATTCTGGCAGCCTTAGAGTCCATCCATCACCCACCCCCACCCTGCATCATCAACGCGGGTCCAGTGCCACATTCTTTAACAGGCCCTGAAAGTAGTGTGAGAAAATTGGAAGAAATTCAAATAATGTTCCTGTTCCTACTGGATGAATTAACGGTAATAAGGTTATGGGCTTTTGAACAGTAATTTATCTCCTGTTGATAGACCATTTGATGGTTCCATTTCCATATATCCATTAGGTTAGAAATTCACTGGAAGACAAAGATGTTCAGAGACCCAAAGACACGCGAACTGAAATGTAAGAAAACTCCAAACCCTGAGAGAGCCAAGAGAGCCCCCCGAGAGTGATGGGGGGGGGAGAGACTTACTTCAGGGGTGGCAAATCTTATCCGCAATGGGCCGCTGTGTGTGCAGTTTTTCGCTGCAACTCCCTAATTAGATTACTAATTAGAGGACTGACTGGCTGAAGAGTCCTCACACCTGGGTTTGAACAGCTGACCTACAGGTTACCCCAAAAACCTGCATACGCACAGGCCCTTTGCGGATAAGATTGGCCAACCCTGACTTATTTTATCCAGAGCAGTCTATGGGGGAATGGGGCATAAATTTTAGAGCCCGACTGTTAATATGGTGTTTATAATGGCCGATAAATGAAAATTATAAAGAAACAGATGCAAGACTGATCCTTCAACCATGTTGTGTGTTGTTGTTGTTGTTGTTTAGTTTGTCCACCAGAGGGCACACCGCAACTTCCATCAGCAACTCACATTTTTTGTAGTATACATTTGACTTTTATCAAAACTTGAATATATTTTGTTAGACTTTTGTTCCAAGCACTATATATGACAATAAAACAAAATTGTTTTTAAACTGCATTTTAGACTTCCTTCGGGCAAATGACTGGAAAAAAAAAGTATCCGTTGACAAGTTGACGACCGCAGCTAGTAACACGAGAAGCACAGCTGGCTCCTTTGCTGATGTAATAACGGCCAGCTGGCCACCGCACGGAAAGCGCAGCATTTGCTATACGTGTAGCGCTAATACAGGTGTGGAACACGCTCCACTCCACAGAACCCGAGGAGGAAGGTGTTCAGGAAGGTCTCACACCAAACTAAACAAAACAGGAGCGACCAACACAGACAAAACCTGAAACCTACAACATATGCAGCTGGGGCCATTCAGCAAATAACCAAAGCCAACAAAAAAAGAGCTTGATAGAAGAATATTAGATGAATAACCAGGAGGCAGTGACATCAAGCCGGCCTAGGGATAAGGTCTCAGGAATTTTTGAGCAACCTGTCATCACCTTGGTAAATAGACCTTTAATCTTCCAGCGCTGCAAGGTGTGACAGCAGTTCTATGACAGAAGTGCATGGGATTACATGGGAAGTGTCACCACACCTTCTAAAAACAATGCAGTGAAATGTTATTGAATAACCGCCAAACACAAGGCGGCACGAACGTGACTGAAGGAGACACTTTGAGCACGAGGGTTTCTCCCCATCAGCCACTGACACCGTTTTTCCCAGGAAGAACCGGCACATTTACTCAATCAGCATGTGCTAAGATATGCCCCATCAACGTCCCCTAAATTTAGGGCATTCATTTTTAACAGGATTCAGCAAGTCCGCAGGCTAGGAGCCCACACACCTTGCACCATCCTGCCACCATGTTAGCACAGCAAGCCTTTGGTTTTCTTGTCTATCTTCTGGAGCCAGGGCTTGTTCCGGGGGTTTAGGGACAGAAGAAGAATAAAATAAAAAATGATAGGCTACAGAAGCAGCTTCTGTCTGCCCAGCCACCGGATCAAGCAGGATACTTACCCCCCACCCACCCCCCACCACTATACCAGATACAATTTCGCAGTGCACTCCCACGGGACCTCCTGGCTCCTGGACCACCTGCAGAGCCTCATCCAACACCCATGTAAAACTAAAGTGCCTTAAACATTCAAAGAGGTGAATAGTTTGAAATTGATGCATAATGTTCCTCTTAAGAATAGAGATCGTAGCTTCAAGAATTGAAAGGGAGTGAACAATTGAATGTGACCATCCCAAGGCATTAGCTGAACCAATTTACGGTGGGTGGAACAATTATCTGAAAACCTGAAAAGGATTTGGACAAACTAACAACAACCTTTATAACACGTCATGGGAATAAGGATATTAAATTATCCATGAATTATAGGTTTGCAGACACTGAAAATAGTTCTTCTTGAGGGATAGAATTACCTCAAGCACACGCACACACATACACACGCACGCACATACGCACACACACACACACACACACGCACGGCTGACAGAAGCCTTTTTAAAATGCATTTTACTTTTGGCTCCCTCTCGATCATGCTTGAAAATCAGGCTGCAAGTCTTGGTCTATAACAAATGCTTCATCCCAGTCAGACTGTCAGCGGAAGTATTCTACACATTGGTAAAAATGCAGGCATATTAAAAAACACAGTCAATGGAAATGTACCACATGCAAATCGGGAACAGGAACCAAAGTCCTCGGGCCGTAACTGAAAATATTCTTCCACGATGCAACACGTTATGAAAATATTTGCCTAACCCAATAGACTACAGGTCCTGGGGGAATTATTAATAAGATGCCTGACTAAGAGAAGTAGATGAATACAATAATGTAGTATCAGCACCCCAAGCCATGCAAGACATTGTCTTCTTAAAGTTTCTGGGAGGCAACAGCACCTTCGTGTGATGCTGCAGGGAGGGAAGGCTTCCTCAGCACCCATGTCTCTCCTGCTAATGGAAGCCACATGACACTGCGGCGCTTCAACCTCAACCGCTGCAGCCAATCACTGGCCCGTGTTGACGCCTGGCTGGCTCCCACATGTCTGTGGAAGCACAAAAGTTCTGCACTCCTGACAGCTTATCACCGGTAATAAATCCCTTCCTACGTAGATTGATGCAGCGAGGTCTCAAGGACAGGACAAGCTTAAATCTAAAGCCTACGGACTGAAGAGTATTTCTAACAGCAACGATGCAAAGTGACTCCGAATTTTCGCCGCTCAAAAACATTCACTAATGAGCTTCTGGATCCTGTCACATCACAAGATATATTCTGCCTCTATATACCGCTATATAGCCCAGTAAAAGCTGTAAAATTTCAATCAGACACCCCCACCTTAAATGAAGTTAAAAGGTCCCGTTGGTTAACAAGGAGACCAGTACAGGCATAATGGAATCTGAACAGGCCAAGTCCTTCCCACCATGTCTATTCTGTTACCATGGTTAGATGGATAATTCCACTGCACAAACTCTATCCTCAAGCAACAAGGGGGGGGGGGGGTTTGCTAGGCATGAACTTGATTCCTGCCCACATACAGACAGACTAAGCTCGAGGACAGTCCATGCACCCAATCACGAGCGCACAAGCCTGGGGTGAGAATACCAGGCACAGATGTGGCACTTCTAAACCTCCCCCCCCATCTACCCCCCCTTCCTTTTGTACACTGAAGTCTTAGCTGGGGAGGGGTGGGTAGGCTGAATAGCAAACAGCAGCAGTGGGCCAATCCGGTTACACAACGAGCATCTGTCAGACGCCTAGCCTTTCTGAGTGGGCAGCAGATGAGAAGCCCATTAGGGGGGGGGGAACAGAAATCCAGGATTCATACTGCACAGGCTGATGCAGATACAAAAAGCCCCAAGATAAAATACATAAATTGTCAGGGTATAGGAACCACTTTTCTGAGCTATATTTTGGGCTAATTAAAACGCTCAGCTCTAGCTAAATGGACATCGACATAAATCCTTCCTACTTCTTCATAAAAGCATTTCTCGCAAAAGGCACTTTTTAAAGGGCACTGATGTAACGCTTACTGCACGCTGCTCTGAACACCAATATCAAGTGACGGATCTTATTTTTAGACCAGGGTAATTGGGCAGAACATAGTATTCTTGAGCCATTTTTTGTTTTAAAACCACCTTTTCCACCTGGGATCAAGCATCTCTCTCTCGTCACCCACTATTATGGACACTCTGCACGTCGCACGTGTTCCTTACTGCAAACGGCACTAGGTGGCTGGTTCCTGCGAACCGCTCGGCCCTGCGACAGTCAGGTCAAACCACGCAGCAGGAAGAAACACCCTCCTCTCGCAAGCCTATTCATCCAACATCCACCCAGCCGCGCGCGGTGAGATTATGACCCGTTTCCCGTCTTCCTCAGTGCCGCTGAGTGCCCTGCCAGGAAACACATTTGGTGGTGCTGTTTTTAAGGGCAGACCTAATTTAAGAGTCATCAGAGGGGCACCCAACCACGAGCTACACAGAACTGCCCCCCTCCTCCAATAGAAATATGTGCCCGACGCCTGTGTAAAAAGTTAATTCGTTCTTGCATCCCGCAGTGGAAACACCCCCTGCCCAAACACAAGTGGCTGGATTCTCACGGTGCCAAATGTGGCAACGAAGTAGCTTCCCTGTGAGCTTCCCACGATCCCGGTCCCAGCGGGAGAACGAGACCCACCTGGCCTGGAAGGGGCATCCCACTCTCATCTCTCGCCGACCTGATCCTTCCCCACTGATCTGATCCCTGACCTCCGTCCAGGAATTCCACGGGCTGTTTATTTGCATCACCGCAGGGTTTTGTAAAAACCGGGGCCGCACGCCGCGCTCTGCCCTTTCGCGCGACTGCACGTTGACCAAAGTCAGACCGAGCACCCTCTAAGCTACGTCACCAGGGCCGGGTTTAAAGCTCACAGCATTCGAACCTGGTTCCCAGCTACAGGCCCCGCCCCAGCAATCCGGGGCCCGGTATAGTGCTGGATACTGAAATATAAGTTTCTATGGATAAGGAGAATCCTTGTGGTCAGAGTCCAAGTCAGGATTCGCACTGCCGGCAAGTCGAGAGGTATAATTCACATCACACCAAATCGCTTTGTGCCAATACTCTAAAACAGCCACAGCTAAACTGGGGAACACTCGTCTTCGGACTCCAACGGTTGCTACAATGACTGGCTTGAGCCGATCACTGTAATTTTATCTCTGGGAAGTCACCATTTCACAGAACACACTTTCCACTAAAAGATTTTCCGCTGGGCACCACGAAGCCACAGCTACCAAGACGGCACTGAAAAAGAAAACCGAGTTTAAAAAATAAAAAAAAGGCAGTTTTGAGGCAGAAAATCTGTGTTTCCTCAAAAGCATGCTGATAAAGTTCCTCTGTCGTCAGCTCTGGGTAGCTTAAGGCGGCCTGCAAAATACGATAAGGCACAAGTGGGTGGCAAGGGGGGGGGTCGGAAATCAGAAGATCCGGGATACGTGCCAAGAACAAGACGGCAAACGGTACCACGTGACGACAGTCAGAAATGTTGAGGCAGCCAGGGCCCAGGAATAAGGGAACATTCAAACAGAGGCCTGTCTGGCATGAAAGCTTCCTTAAGTGTAAAAGATTCATCTCATCTGGGGTATAGCTTCCGAGAAACCGGGGTAAAAAGGTCAGGGAGTAACACGTGAGAATATGAGAATACCACCATTAAAAAGCAGGAATGCATCTAGAAGGTTCTGCCTTTTTTGTTTCCTCGCCATAAAGTTCATTTCAAGCTGAAATGCAGTGAAAGCACATACTTTAATAATAACTGAATTCAGGTTACAGAAAATACACACCTTACAGAGACAATTAAATATGCAGTTAAAATTCTGATTCATTCTTCTTAAACTATTTATGATAATTTTTAAAAAAGATAAAGAATCTTTTATAAAGGCACACAGTGAATAAGATCCATTTAGAAAATCTGGCATATAAATTTGAAATTAAATACCCACTGATATGGTAATTAAATACATACTGACAACAGAGCCCCTTTCATGGGGTCGAGGTGGGGGGGGGGGGGGGGGGGGGGGGGGGGGGGGGGGGGGGGGGGGGGGGGGGGGGGGGGGGGGGGGG
>JAABNX020000070.1:24626835-24638964 GCA_015163995.2 Mormyrus lacerda
GTACCCCCCCCCCCCCCCCCCGTGTCAGCTTCACGTTCTGACTTTTCCTTCCTCCTGGGCCAATATCCAGCGTAGCCACTTCTTACAATTACCACGATAAATACAGAAATTCACCAGTGGCATCAGACAGACATGGCCCCCCAAAATTATGATGCGCTCCCCTTAAACTGACACTCTCTGTACACTGCATTTCTCAGGGTGACACTTCAACCGATCCATGCATTTCCTGCACCTGCTATCCAACTGGGGTGGCGGGGGGAGGGATGTAACACTTAGTCTAAACATAAGAAAACCACAAGTCACCTTCAATATATATGAGCGATCTAGGAAATATTCACACAGACAACCCTAGGCAGTTGTCCAGAACTTTCGCAGTTACCTAATTAGAGATGCATATCACATATATTCAACTTATTGATCTTAGCGGGATTAAACTTTAAGTCCATGAAAAAAATTCTTCAAAAGCAGACAATGACCAAACCTGCAACATGAATTCAATCCCACATCGATTCAATCAAACACGTCACCTTTGCAGTTATTACATGTCACTGCAGATACAGGGGCAATGTTGACTACAGGTACCTTTTAGGTGGAGATAAAGTACATTAAATCACACCATCACTGGGTGAGAGTGGGTGCAGCCACACAATTCCACAATAGCTTTAGAGAAGCTGAAAGAAAAGCCTTCGAACCCTTTTCATAGTAATATTTATGATGTCTGAACAAAGGGACCCATTAATTAAGTGATCCCGATGTTCCATAAAACACTTTTCTATTGGGCTTCTGTCCTCCTCAGGCAGTTATTACAGATATTGTGCTACATCAGCATTTTGCACCAGTCCATACAAACGCCCAATTAATGGCCTGTAATTGCCTACACAAAGTATATCCTTTTGACTTAACAGGAGACGTTCTGACTTTCTTTGAGCTACGTCTCTTGCTTTAAGATTATGTTTTTTAATTAACAGGTTTAATTTTTCACGTACTGTGACTACATGGGTTATAGGACACATGCGATCAGATTCATGTTCATAAATATCCCTATAATATGTAGTATTACGTCTAAATCCGGATACGTCGTGTTGCTCTTTAATAAGTTTTACCCAGTTTGAGGACTTGGATGTGATTTTGGTTGGTCAAAAGCAATGACAGTCAGAAGAATAAGTTGCCGGCAACGTGGAAAAGTTTTTTTTAAAGTTTTGATATAATAAAACAATGAAACGTGGAGAAATAAACACATTAACAAACGCTTCTGTCAAATGTGGTTAATGAAAGCATTGCACATAGAGTATCGCGTTTAACTGGTGCTTAACTAAGCGCCGGGAGCCGTCGCAGCTGGATGGGCAGCGTGAGAACAGCGTGTTCCGTGGAGCCGGTTGGCGAATGGGGCAAATAAGGCATACTGTCCCCAATGCTACCGCTTGACTTTCCCAAATGAAAAGAACAAAAATACACTGCGATCGCCATCACGTCTCCAACTTCAAAACAAAATTAAAAAAAAAAAAAAACAAACCCAAAAAAAAAAAAAAAAAAACACACACACACACTCCTGTCACGTGAGTAGTAACACAGTTATGTGAGCGATCAGGCAATCATCCCTTCACGTTTTAATTCCAAAATAAACATCTCGACCCCCTGATGCAGAATTACTGCCGGGGGAGAGCTAACAGAATCAATGACTGCACGCTAGCTAGTTAGCGAGCCGGTCAGCCGCGTGCGTGTATCACGTATCACTGACCGAGCGCCCTCACCTTTTTCATCCTCGGAGCCTCGGCTACTGTGCCATCCTGGTTTATGAACGCCTCCCCGCCGTTCTGCTGGGGATCAGTCCGCTTCATCGCGGATGCCTGCGGTACCTTCATCGGGTTCGGGCTGGGGGTTGGAGAAAGGCTCGGGTCCCCTCTCTGGACCGTCTCCGTAGCTATAGCCGCTGGCGAGGTGGCAGCTGCGGAGGTGGCATTAGGCTCGTTTTTCACTAACGCTTTCTCCTCACCTTTAGGCGTCACCGGCGAAACGGGCGCCAGTTCTTTACTGGGAATGTCTTTGAGTTCGACCTCGGCCATTTTCGCTGCCACAACCTGCACTGACATCGCTGCGATTTCACGAAGTCGTTTCCCCAAGCTCGGATATACAAACGGATACGAGCCCTGGAGGACGATAATGAAGCAAAGGATGATGGTCGATGTAGTTTTAATGTAGCACATACCACAAAATCTTAAAGCAGATTGTTAGTTCTATTAGTGCAAATGAAATGCAGTTATTTCTATTCATTTTGACAACATACATTGGATTTTAAGGACTATTAGTCGTTGGAAAAAATACAAAAATGACAGGCCAGACGGTATTTAAAAGAAAACTACATCGACCAACACCATTGTATAAAAACGCCATTAAAAATGCATTCTGGTAAATGAAGTTCCTTTTTATTACACTGCGCCCCGTCCATCCATCTTCCAACCACTTATCCTATACAGGGTGTCAGGGAGACTGCAGCACTCAGGACATGTTGCCTGTCGTTTGAATCATGAACTTACCAACAAAATATCAACTTAGTGTTCCTTTTATTTGTGTTACTAAGTTTTGAAAGATGTTCTTTAAAACGTTCTCATGTGTTTTGTTGAAACAACACAAGTAATTTATTTACTAATTTTAGTTGCCAAATTATTTCACACCATTAGTGATTAAGCATTAATGTTTATTTTATCAGAGAGGCGAGACGGTGGCTAGCATGGAGATTTACAGCTCTAGCTGTCTCAGCAGTGCCGTCAACATTCTCAGACTCATCTTACGCTGAACATCACCTGTTTCAACTGTTGCCCTCTGGTGGGCGCTACAGGGCAATCAAACCAAGAACAGGCTCAAAAACAGTTTTTATCCAAGAGCCATTATCTTACTCAACTCGGCCCAACCTTGAACACTCTGCCCATCATGTTGACATGTTTATGACCTCACCTACAAGCATGTGCAATATTTTCTTAATTAAACTGATGAAATCAGCAATTTATGAATATTTATTGTGAAACTGAATCACAAGGAGAAGAAAAATAACACAACACTTCATACTTTTTGACATTTTTTTCCTATGCATTTTTACAGTGTTTGCATTTGTACTCCTTGCATTCTTTTTATGGTAAAAGAAGTTTGCCAGAAGACTCTGATCTTAGGCTGGGCTACTTGGATCTGTGATCTATATAGTACATTTTCCCATGTGTGCTTTAAGGTAGCATCCTCAGAACATTGTAGTGGTGGTATGTACTATAACTGCTCACACCTACAGATGTGCTAAGGTTTCCTCACATTTAAATCTCCAGTGTGGTGCTTAATATTCTTTCATCATTCAATGTAGATTTTGAGGTGTTGCAGAAAAATATTTGCCAATTGTGGAACATTCAGGTTCAGTAACTCTGGCCATACTTTCTTATACACCTTTATTTCACTTATACCACAAGCACAATTTACAAAGCAGGTTCATGGTTTATATTACAGTTTCCTATTTTCACATTACATGTTTATCGCTCAGTTTACATTTTATGTAGAATGTCTTAGAGTTTACATGCATTTAAACAGCTGGAGATTTTACTTCAACATTTCATTTTGAGTACATCACTGGCTCTCTTTGTACTAGTACCTTACATGCTGCCCTTTGCATCTGCAAACCTTCACATTCTCAGAATTTTACAGGATAAGCTTGGATATGTTCCATTGGGATAACTAAACAATACATATCACAACATCGTGACAGAACAACTAGTTGGTGATCAGTAATCTACTGGAAAATAACATGTGGTGTAAGAACATTCCAGACCACTGATGCTGTCCGAAATGCTAGTTTATATTTTGTTTCTTAGTTTTGGTAGCAATTTGTGTCACTTGGAGTCCATAGGTGTAATTCATTCATGAAATGAAACAGTTGTCTTAATGCTGTATGATCCTGCCCTTAAACTGCAGAACACAGAACATATACAATGTATAGCTGATAAAAATAATTAGTAGGCCCTCTACCATTATTGAGGAATTCAAGGTTTTTTTTTTAGATTTTTCAGCCCGGAGGAGGGGCCCTGGGGAATTTTTGCAGGTAGTGGGGGCAGAAACAAGTTTGGGTTGGGTTCAAATCCACTATTTCACTACATGGGTATGTGCCCAGACAGCGAAGTAACACGTACGTGATAGTTGTTTTTTGTGACCTGTGTTGAATGTCCCAGAATGAAACAAAATGCTATGATTAGATTACAATTCATTAACTCAATACATTAGAACAAGTCAATCTACAAGTATGTAATAAGCAAATTAAACAACAGCTATCGGTCAGGCGGACAATTTAAGCTTGACACTTGACATTTACTGTTTTATAGTGTATAAAAACTGGGTGGTATGGTGGCTCAGTGGGAAACATTTTTGTTTCCAACCTTGAAGTTTGAAGAGTCTCGCCTCAACTCTGAATGAATAGTTTGCATCCTTCTACAATCCAAAGTCAAGCAATTATCCTATTTTTGGTTTTCAAATTGGCCAAAAGGAGTGTGTATGTGAACTAGCTGCCCACCCTGAGTGTAACTCTGCCTTGTACTCTCTGCTGCCCTCAATAGTCCTTAGCTATCTTGACCAGCAGAAATGGTTAGGAGAAGGATGTTTGATTTGACACAAGGTTCTTAAAAACTACAGATGTGCAACTGTTTTAGAATCCGTCTTTATGTGATTATTTGTATTGCTCTCTATGTGCCTCGTTATTTTCATGTCACTAAATATTTGTACACAACAATAAAATAAATCAAATAACCTCAATCACTTACTCAATGCAGATCGACTCAGATAAAACACTTAAGCATGTCTATGTACTGCCACCCAGTGGACATTCTTACTTGAGGTTGAATTGTATGTGATCTGTACCTAAAACAACAAAACAAAAGCCTGTTCTGAAGAACAGAAAAATGAAATATATATATATTAAATATGGGCTTTTATTTTGAAAAGCTAAAACCGGAAACTCGCAATGGTTGCCGGCAGCAGTTTAGTATAGGTTCATGCGATATCGTCAGCTTTGGTTACGTAACAGTTTCGGAACCGATATTATACATTTACTACATTAACTTATTATGGCAACTTTTGTTAAGTTGAACACAGGAGCTAGAATGCCTATTTTCGGTCTTGGGACGTGGAAGGTTTGTTTTTTTTTTTTACACCTTAAAAAGCATTAATGTAGATTTATGTATTCACTAAAACTTCTATATTATTATAAATACGAGTTTTTGATTTTGATAATTGCTGCAGCGTTGCTATTCTTTTAGGCTTCTTTTCCGTCTGTCAGTCTCCCCCAGGTAAGGTAGCCGAAGCAGTGAAAGCTGCCATCACTGCAGGGTACCGGCACATTGACGGCGCCTTCATCTACCAGAATGAGAAGGAGGTGGGAGAGGGAATTCATGCCATGTTCAAAGAAAGTGTGCTGAAGCGGGAGGATCTCTTCGTGGTCAGCAAGGTGTCCATACGCTGCTTTCCCTCTTTCCCCTGCTCCTTTAATTATCTCTGACTGAGCTATCTGTGTAACTTGCTTCGCAAGGAAAACGTGCGCATACCAGTGTGTTCCATGCATGTTCCGTGGTCACTGATTTTAACACGCATCATTGTGAAACAGGACCCCTTTCTCATATTCCCGCAAAGGATTGTAACTATCTGAAAGCAGTTGTTAATTGTTTCTCTTCCATAGTTGTGGTGCACCTTCCATGAAAAGTCTTTGGTGAAACCAGCTTGTCAGAAGACTCTGGATGACTTGAATTTGGATTACTTGGATTTGTACTTGATTCATGCACCATTTGGTTTCAAGGTGAGGCAAATGCTTCAAAATTATCCAGAAATGGCCACAAAATTACACATCAAGAAGTCAAGATCGCAGAATTTAATGTCTGAGATGCTGTTGATCAAAAAAGGCTTTGACGTTTTCTATGTTAAAGTAATTTTAAATGTCATTGGAAGTAAAATAGTTAAAAGGGTTTATTATTATTATTATTATTATTATTATTATTATTATTATTATTCCTAGTAGTAGTAGTAGTAGTTTGTGTATGATTGTCGTTGATTCAGGCTGGAGAGGAGCTGTTCCCAAAGGACTCTGAGGGGTTTGTGATCCCTAGTGATACCTGCTTCCTGGACACCTGGGAGGTGAGGCCCTGCAAATTATTCAAGAAAAGGTGGAGTATAATAGTATAGTATAGTATAATACATAATATAGTATAATAACAGTACAGAGTATAATAATTACTGGGATGCTTTAATTTAAAGTATTTGGTAGCTAATGATGGTAGCTGTTCTTTTCAGGCCATGGAGGAGCTGGTCATTCCTAAACTTATCTTTGATTCATGGGCAGTGGTGGCCTAATGGTTAGGGAAGCGCACTTTTAACTGAAAGACTGCTGGTTTGAATTCCTGACCAGCAACGTACCCTGAGCAAGGTACCGCTCCCAAGCACTGCTCCCCAGGCACTGAATTAGCTACTCCATGCTATGTCATGATATTGCATATGGGTTAAATGCAGAGGACACATTTCATTGTTCTGCACTGTGTGCTGTGGTGTGTCAACAATGATCACTGATCACCAAATTCATGATTAATCAAGTGCAACCTTGAAATAATATTTTAAAATGCTGATATTGACATTGTAATTGCACAGGCTATGGAGGAGCTGGTAGATGCAGGGATGGTCAAGGCTATCGGGATCTCCAACTTCAGCCGAGAACAGATTGAGGCCATACTGAATAAGCCAGGCCTTAAGTACAGGCCTGCCACTAATCAGGTATAATGCTGCAAAGACTGCTGCCCCCAGGACAAAAGATAGGGTGTTACAAAGTGAGGCCTGCCTCCATAAGCAGCTGAACCATGTAGCTGTGTGTTACATCTTTGATTGAAGATCTCGCTGTATTGCTGTGTCTTCGGTGTTACAGTTATGTGGAACCAGATGTGGTGTCAGATGCAGAAGAAACATTGATTTTGCTGTATGCTCCTATCACATCTCTCAGAGAGGATTACACCAGAGAGGAACTGTCTGCTCATTTCTAGGTGGTTGTGTGTGTATTTGATGGGTCTTGTAGAGGAGGAATGATTTGACCACACAGTGTGTTCTGAATCCAGATTGAGTGCCACCCCTACCTAAGCCAGGAGAAGCTGATCAGCTACTGTCACTCCAAGGGCATCTCTGTGACGGCCTACAGTCCGCTTGGATCCCCCGACAGACCATGGTGAGGACGGAGACTCTCATGGTACATGGAGGGAAATGGGGAGAGACCTTTCCCTGCATGCTTTTTATGTTTTAGGGCCAAAGCAGAGGACCCCTCTCTGCTGGATGATTCCAGCATAAAAGCCATAGCTGAGAAGCACAAGAAGACTGCAGCACAGGTCAGGGGATCAAGCTGTCCAAGCGACAGATGACAGACTTTGGGTGTCATGTGACCGTCTCCACTGGCTGTCCCATTAGGTCCTGATCCGCTTCCAGATCCAGAGAAACCTGATTGTCATTCCCAAGTCCATCACGCCTCAGCGCATCCAAGAAAACATCCAGGTAAACTCAGCTGAGAGATTGTGGAGAGAAAGACACACATTGTTCGCAACTCCAGAAGAGGGGTAAAAACAATCACATAAAATAAACAGTGGATATAAAAGTCAAAATTTATAGAACAAAAAGAACAGATTTTTTTACCCTGTTGACTAATATCTTAAATAACATCGAAGAAATTTGCATCTTTGATAAAAAATGTCTTGTTGCACAGAAAGTCATTTGTTGTCTATGACCATTTCCTGTTTCCCTGGGGTACATTTATCACGTCACACACATGCAAAATCCCTGGTTGTGTCCAAATTCAGGGGCTGCATCCTTCAAAGGACACAGTCTGTGAAGGTAGCCTTTGTAGGCTGTGTTCTTTGGAGGTCGGACAGAAAGCGCTACCAAATGCGATGGTCTGGCCTATGGATGATTTCCCATTTGCATCACCAGCTCTTCCCACACTTACTCTTGAGTCATGAAGTGCCGTTTCCATCACCTAACCGGGACACTCCGACTATACCCCTGCACAAAGAATCTTGGACTGCGAAGGATGCATCGGTTGCATCCTTTGCACCACAGCAAAAGGAGGGATAGCCGTGTCGCACTGCTCTGACGCAATTGATCTTCAAATGCAGCCTTTGAAGGATGCAGCCACCAAAATCGGACACAACAAATTTGGCATTCATCAACATAGGTAGATCCAAAGAGCGTTAATCTAAAATGAGATTAAAGGTTGTTAACCTGTACAAATTAGATAGCGGATAGAAAGAGCTCAAAAGTACCATCAAGTACAATCAGTGAAATTATTAAAAAATTTTATATGCATGGAACAGTTGAAAATTTTCCAGAAAGAGGACTATCAAATACTGCCCACATATGAAGTCAGACTTAGGCTGTACCCACGCTAGGTGATTTTACTTTTTGGTCATGCATACCGCCTACATGGTGAACAAAGTGGGCTGCATACCAGGAAACACACCTAGTACACACTGTCAGATATGCTGGTGGATCACTGAGGCTGCAAGTGGCCCAGGGGCTCATGTGAAGATCAACGGTGTCATGAATTCCATGAAATTCCAGGATGTTTCAGCCAAAAACCTTGCTACCTCTGCTAGAAAGCTGAAACTTGGCCATAGATGGATATTTCAACAAGATAATGACCCCAAAGCAAGCATCTAATTCAACACAGGAATGTTTGTCTCAGTCTCCTGATTTGACCTCCTCTTTGAACCTGTACAGTGAGTTTAAGAGGGCAGTCCACCAGCATAAATATGGAATTATTCTGTATAAAGGAGTGGTCCAAGGTCCTTCAAGCATTCTCCACTGTAGTTAAATGTGACTGAGTCTCATCCTTGCCAGGGGAGTCTTCACTAAATATTAAGCATGAGGCCGAAACCCATTTCATGGAATTTGTAATTCATCTTAAAATTAATGTTTGACTCATCTTCACGGGGGTCGCCAATAATTCTGGAGTGGACTATATCATTGTTATTTGATTTCCCGTCAGATCGCTTTACACACTATTGAAGGTACAATGCAGACATGACAGGTGATCTTTTGTTTAGGACCAAAGGTTAATATGTGTTGTATGAAGAGTATTTTTTTTGCCTCTCATGAGCAGGGATGGTGGAAGAACAGGAGTTTGTCATGCTGAAACTGTAAGCCTGCCCTGTCTCTGCTCAGGTTTTTGACTTTGAGCTCACTGAGGAAGAGATGAAGACCATTATGGGGTTCAACAGGAACTGGAGAGCCTGTCAGATGCTCTGGTGAGTCTTGATGTATATACCGGTATATTTTGGTTCAGGACATAGCTCCCTAATTCTTTATAATTTTTGAAAAGGTCAGCTTTGGTAGGTTTCTACGCACATCATTTTTTGCTACCCTAAAGATTCCTTTCCCCGGTCTTCTTTTTATACTCAGGGGGTCGAAACACAAGGACTTTCCTTTCCACAGTGAATTCTGATGGGGACATGCATAAAGAAATGACTGCGTTTTTCGTCTTAGTGGTATTGATCATCTGTGCTCCTGAGACTGAGCCACCCAATATGACAAGGGTGTGAGAGGAGCCAATGATGTTCTGCAAAGGGGACGAAGAAAAATGATTTATGGTTATGGATGACTCATATTAATAATGTAAACTTAGTTGTATAATATAATTTAGAGTAACATCATAAACTATAGACAGAGATTCTGGGATTGACACACTAACATGTTATCAGTGATTAATACCACATGGTAACACTTATGGAGACAATCTTAATATCGTTCCTAGTCAGCACTTTTCCGAGTTAATTACTCTTTTCTTGCTGAGATACAGAGGGCTCCGTACCTGTCCAGAGAAATTTTGTAAACCCAGATTCAGCATTATTCATGGACTAGCGCCCTGTAGTGAGCATAGCAGTCCTTCAAAGGTGGTTAAATAAAATCTTTAATATTTACCATACAGGAATCTGATACTTCTTTTTAATGGTAATGTACTGTTTTAATAAAAAGTAAGCACCCAGCATCAACAGAAATAAAAGGTTTAGTTTGGTGATGTCACACTTAGTGTCGGACGAGCGAGGAATCAGCCGAGGGAGCCGTGAATAAAGGCAGATGACGGGGTTTATTAAAAGGAGGGGGAACACAGCAACACTACAGCATACTAACATCGCACTACACTACAATGACAAATCTAGGGAGACTAACCGAGACGTGGACTAAGTACACATGACAGGCTAAACTGAACAAGCAACAGGTGAGTACAATCAGGAATCAACACGAGGTAACGAGGTGGGCGTGGCACACACAAGGATCGGACGGAGCTGAGCGTGAAAGGTGACACGACATAGCAGGTTGATGGCAGAAAATATCAGCAAACTAATCAAATTTATTTTGAAATGGTTTTCAGCATCTAATCACACAAATCGGTAATCAGTAAAAATACCTACAGACCTAAAATAGGCTACTATTCGGCATAATTAAAAATTAAAGTTTATCTTTTATCTTTTAAAGTTATCTCTGTTTGAATGATAAAGAAGGCCTAAATATATAATGTAAGTCATATTAGAGAAAATATAAGGAAACCATAAAGACAGTTACTGCATCACTACCGAAATAATAGATTTAATTTTTACTGACTTCTGAATTTTTCCAAATCTCATTTGACCTTGAGAATATAGCTACAGATGTGCTACTTGGCTGTAATTTTTTTATATATATATTAATATCCAGATAAAGATTTCGTATGGTACCTTAAGGTTGCCTGGTGGGTTGCATTTAAATGTCGTCTTATTTTATTGGGCTCCCTAAAATTAGAGATATTGAGACATATCTTTTAAAGTTAAATAACTGTAATTGGTGCCACAGGTAAAATATGAAGTATTTCAGTCTAATAAACAAAATGACAAATAAATGTAATCTAATGTAATGTAAAGTGGTGGGCAGTGGTGGCTTGATGGTTAGGGAAGCGCATTTGTAGTTGAAAGATTGCTGGTTCAAATCTCAAACCAGCAAGACACCACTGAGGTCCACCCCCATGCACTGCTCCCCAAGTGCTGAATTAGCTGTTCCCTGCTCTGTCACACAAGTTGCATATGGTTAAATGCAGAGGACACCTTTTCTTGTTGTGTGCTGTGGTGTGTCAACACTGATCACCTAATTAATTAAAGTGACAGGAGACAGAGGGATGGGCAGCTTTCCACCATTAGGGAAAATTTATTACGAACAGAAAAAAACATGTTTTCACCACATGGGGTAAAAACAAAGGTAGATAGTGTAAATTAACATGAAGAAGCATAGACTAATAAAATGAAAGGGTTAGGTAGAGCAAACAGAAACAAAGAAGCACCAGCAGAAACTAACAGAGCACTCAGAATGACCATCAGAGAAGCAGAGTAAGGACAGGTACTTATATGCACAGATAATGTGATTTGAACAAAGAGCAGGGACAAACAGAGTCAATTAATTACACTAGGACAAGGAATTGGGAAGAAAATGGTATGGTCAGTGACATCTGCTGGTCATATGCAGACATGACAGAGACAACAGGGAGAGGTCCTGTTGTAAAAAAATCTCTTGACCTGTAAATGAAAGACAGAAAAGTGTATTCCCCCTACTTGGCTTGTTGTTTATGGAGGACCACCAGTGTCACGGAAAGAGTAACACAGCATTTAGTTGAGGAATGTTTAAACTAGGGACTGGGGGGGCAGGGAGGTTAGTTAAGTATGTAAATGGGGGGAAACGGAAAGCCCCAAATAATCATTTTATAAGTGGGCACTATAATAGGCCTATCCTTTGTTGTCTGTATTTAAACGGCAGGAGTATTAGAAATAAAATTCATGATTTTCTCTTATCTCATCGGACTCACGATACAATATAGGAATAACTGAAACGTGGTTGAGAGAAAAGGATGGACAAGAATATAATATGGATGGTTACACGTTGTTCCATAAAAACCGTATAGGTAAGAAGGGAGGTGGTGTAGCAGTATATGTAAAGGAAAACCTGCAGGCAAGGGAGCTTACTGATATAAGTAAAACTACGGAAACTATATGGGTAAAATTAGATGCTAAAAACTCAAATAGCCTAATTGTCGGTGTTTGTTACAGAGCACCAAATGTAGCT
>JAABNX020000070.1:24648413-24659611 GCA_015163995.2 Mormyrus lacerda
TGGAAAGACAGATGAGGATAGAATATCCTGATTGTTTGCCTCTTGACTGGATTTAACAGTCAGGACTTCTCTTGTTCTAGTTGATGTGTAGACATCTATATGCAAGCACTTTATTTTCAGTTTAGGGGTCTTTACTAACAATGACGCCTATAAAGCACATCTGCAATACTTATATCGCAGTGATTATTGTAGAAATTACCTCAGGTTAAGCATGATCATCACTGGGTGTCATGCAGGGTGTTTTCCAGTCAAGCTGAACCTACGGATCACAGCTTTGGGAATAATATAAGTAAGATGGTCTTTTTGATCATAAAGCATTTGTCACACTAGCAAAATACCGCAGGAATTGTTTGTAACAATTCTAAATGTTTGAAGAATGAAGCAGAGAATGACTCGATCCACAGCAGTAATGAAATCCATAGTGCATTGAATTGTTTTATCCCAGTTTCATCAGATTTTATATGTTGTATTAACATGTAAATTTCCAGCAAAAACAGAAACATTTCAAATTCATGATGATTATTCTGTGTTGCAGTATTTTCCATGTTTCACATTTCCTGCAGCCAAAAGTTGTGGAATCAGAAAAGCAGTTTATCTATCTTTCTTTGTTTAAGACTCGTGATGCATGCTGTTATGAACATTAAGAAATAAATGTATATGGAAACTCAGATATAGGGTATTTTTTATGTTTATGCTCTGTATAGTCCCACATGAACAAGAACATTATTCTCCAAAAAAGAATTAAATAAAAAGTTATATTTTAAAATTCAATACGTAACATGATTGCACATCCAGTACATAAATACAGGTATAAAAGATACTGGCAGAAGGCGATGGGAGACACGTGACATGATTTCCCTACTTGCATCTTGCAGGTACTGTCAAACCTCGGATTGCGAGTAACTTGGTTTGCGAGTGTTTTACAAGACGATCAAAATTTTTAATAAATCTTAACTTGATAAACGAGCGAGGTCTTACAATAGGAGTATTGTATATACCCTTTGTCTGCCGAGCATCATGTGATCACAACTGAGCCGATGGTTCTCCTCTCTCTCGCTGCAGGATTGTGAGTAATCGTCTCCCATGCTCGGTCTCAGTCGGCGTGCCTCACTCGTATAGTCAAAATTTAGTAGAAAAGCACCATCCAAATAAGGGCGTAGCAGTGCGAGCGATAAATCTGTTTGACGACAATGCAACGTTCACATTTCCGTGAAATTGAAAAGGAGACACATGCGGCTGTCATGGGATAGATTCTTTCTTAAAGTCGCACAAAGTGAAAAAGATTTCAGTTGGCCAGCAGATAGCAGTGATTCCGTAAGTTATACTGAAAGTCGTCCTGCAAAATAACCCTCTTCTCTCTCTCGTGTCCCTCACACCATCCACGATTCTTTTCAAAGGTAAAGTGCAGGTTAGTCTGTTTTATGTATTTTTACTTTATATTTTGTATTAATCATTTGTATATTTGTGTTTTTGGGTTGTGTAATGAATCATCTGAGTTGCCATTATTTCTGATGGGGACTTGATATACGAGTGTTTGGATTACCAGCACGTCAAAACTTTTCACTATCATGTTGTTTATGTTGTTAGCAGACAAATAGCTTACAAGCTAGCTTAATTCACAATCAGAATCTAGCGATCATGGAAAATAAAATTAAATGACAGTGACAGTAGTGAACACAGCTTGGTGGTGAAATATAACTTCAAGGCAAACATGGTTGGAGAAAATTTCAGTAGTCTGCATTGTCCACATTACCTGGTATTCTTTGATCAGACAGCTTGCATCTTCACCAAGGTACATGATCAGGCACTTCAGCAGGCACTCTCTTCTGATGTCTATGTCCAGACTCTACAAAATGTTCAAGATGTATTGTTTTTATTAGACCAAAACACTACTAAATTGATTGCCACAAGCAAATTTTGTTTGCATGCAACCAATACCTGATCCATAACTTTACTAGTATCCTTAGTTTTTTCACGGAGAACTCCACCTTTGCTTCTAATAACCTGGAGAAGCTGAGAGCTCTGTGTCACGCCCCACCGGTAAACCGGCTATGGGAGGCGGCAGTCCCGACCAGTACCGGGACTCCACGTTGTGTATATAAGCCCGAAAACCCCGCAGCCCGGAGCGAGGTCTTGTAGATGATTAAATACATACTGAGCATTACTTTTCCTGTCTTTCATCTAGCTCCGTTCCACCCAGCTTGCCCTGCCCGACTCTTCCTGCGACTCATCCCGATCTCCCTCCTGCCCTTCCTCCCCTCGCTCTTCATCCTTGTGAATCCCCCGTGTACCGTGTCTGTGTCACCGGACGGATTCCCTGGCTCGCGACCCATTTGCCTGCGACCCCGACAACGACTCCGGATCCCGACCCTGGCCTCCCCGATCTCCCGGTTACCGACCCTGCCTGTACGACTACGATTCTGCCCGTCCCAAGTGTTTATTGCCACAGCCTTGTGCAATAAAGATTCCGTTGCTCACCCCTCTGTTGGTTACTACGGGTTTGTGACACTCTGTCTGTCCAAAGAGGCCATAAATATTGATTGTAAAGGTAAGGTCGTGATGCGCAAAAAATCTGCATTAATCTGTAAGAAAGAGAAACAGAAAAAAGACTTCTGAAAAAAAACATTTCACTTTGAGAACTAGTTGTAAAAATACTTATAGACACAGCATTAAACAACAAAAGGTATAATCAGGACATCTAAGACATTTTTAAAAACACTACATACTTAAATCCCATGGTAAAAACTATGGTAAATTCAGGATTAGTCACTTACATTTTAAGATTTTTCAATAAAATAAGTACTTTTACCTCCTCTTGTTGAAACAGAGCTGGCCATCTTTCTTGCAGTTCTTGAACACTAGGTTGGTTTTCCACAATCTCTTGTCTTCATAAGGCAAACGTCTTTGCCATTTTTTTCTCTGATTGTCAATGCATTGTTTCTTTTCTTCACTTCCTTTAAAAGTGCCAGGCGCTCAACTTCAAGGTTTGCTGATGTCTCTCCAGCAGCAAAGGATGGGATATGATTGACCTCACCACGTTTAGGTCGTTTAACATTTTTTGCTGGAAAAGCATAGTCTGAGGCTTTGGTTTTCAGAGGATTTAACAAATACTCAGGGCATCCGAGACCTTTCAACTGTGTGCGTAGGTTTCCCATCTTCATTTTGAGTCTCTGTGTCCACCCATAGCACCCATTGAAGGATCCTTTTTCTGCTAAGCAAGGGTGTTTCTTGATAAGTGCCTCTGAAACGGTTTGCACTACTGGTTTGCACTACTGGGATAAGATTTATACTTGTATATCTCATCACAAACCTTCTCCAGAATATCAGCCATTATCTTGGGAGTGACAGTCAGCCTTGTCCCATTAGCCTTAAAAGGAGCATTTCCTCTCTCTAATTGGAGTTCAGTATCATAAGAAAAGCGTGGAATATGAAATTCTTTTGGCCACTGTTGATTTCTTGTAGGAACTGTTTGAGTCAGAAGGTGAGAGGGTGATTGTATCATCAGTGTCTCTAGTTCCAACGGAGGACAGAGCATCATCATTAGACTGGGTCCCATCATTTGTTTGAGCAGTGAACGAGTCTTCATCTGGCAATGGGATAATCTATAGAGTGCCAAGACTCTCAAGTTCTCCAGTGTCCGTCAAATTTACAAATGCATCCCCAAAATCTTTGTCCTGATACTGTAGTCTGAATCTACAATTTAATCCAAAAGCTTCCCTCACTTTTTCTATGAGGTCATCCACTGATTCAGGAATCCCATCTGGCAGAAGCAACTTTCTTGAATCATCTTGACTCACAATCACCAAAAGCTTGGCAGATGTTCTTCCTGACATGCTAACAGATTCTGGAAAAAAGAAAATAAATAAGATTAGACACAGAATAAATAATAGATAATTGCTAGACATTTACAAGTTTACTACATCTTGTGCACTTTTCTTAGAATTTATAAACAATTCTAACCTCAAACATGCATATATCTCTTCAGAGCCACCATGCGTCTCCCCCCAATTGTGTACTGAACAAGTGGATATGGGTCTGTAAGGTCATGGTGCTCTAAAAGTTCAATTTTCTTGTCAGAAGACTGGACCAAGACATATGCTCTGTAATGTTCAGTATACCTGGAAGTCCTGAACATTCTCCATGAGCCATGACCATACTTTCTCTGTAGGTGAAGCCTTTAAATTAGTTCCTTGGCCAAGCACACAAATCCAGGTTTGGGTGTTTCTGTTGTACAGTATACTGTATGTCTTCATTCAGAACATCATTGGGAAGATTAGAAACGTGATACTTCCAATCTTGGTGTAAGAGAGCTGCACTGATACTGATGATATGCCATATGAAACTGATGTCTTTGTGACAACGATAGGAGCACATTCTTGAAGCAGTTGGTGTGACGCACAACTCTTTTAAAGAAGCTATGCTTAGCCTCGAATTGCATTGTCCACAGAGCAACCAAATGGCCAAATTTCTCAGTTAGCTCAGTGTAATGCTCCAGGTAGTGGTGTTTGGGCAAGAGTTTAGTCTCAGGAAAAACCTCTTGGAATCTGATTCTATGTTCAGATATTTTGAATGCCAGATATGCTATAGAAGCTTTGGTGTGTGAAGGAGTGACAACAAGATCTACAATATCTTTCAAATCATTTAGAAGTTGCCATGCAGGTTCATCGGCAGGCACTTTGTCTCCAATCAAAAAAGGAAAAAAAACCTCAACAGGCTCCAATTTTCATGTGCATTACCCCACACTGTTCTTCTTGCAGAAAATGTAAGAGGAACAGTATGTGGACGATTTGTCTTGTCATTCCATTTGAATGGAAAGTTCTGAATTGCTTTATTCAGGTGTTCCAAGGTGAAATACTTTTTAGATGAAAAGACTGTCAAGCAAAAAGCTACCTCAAAAGGGACAATACCCTCAAAGAGATCATGCACAACATCAGCCGGGAATCCTGTGCAAACACTGAAGTGTGATTATTTTTCTGAAAACACCCCCCCCCCCTTTTAACTAAGGACATAGCAATGCTGTACAGTTGATCCAAATACAACCTAATGTGAAGAAGCAGTACATAATCACAGTCGATACTCACATGGTCTGATGCCTCAGTGTGTCATAGAGGGCCTGTATAAGTGCACTTTTACATTTGGTTTGCTGATGGAACTTCAGGGCAGGGCCCTAGTTGTTCAAAGCATTGAGAAGAAACGGTGGGAACCGAAGCTGGGAATATCCCATGGCGGGTTGTACTGGCACATCAGGTTCTTCAGATGGCAACACAGCATTTGTTTAATTTCTTTTAACCGACGAATCAAAATTAACGATGTGGTTTTAAAATTAAAACCACATTTTAAAACTATAATCAAGTCACCTAGCAACAGTTAACTACAATTTTATGTTTATGTATTTGTTTTTATGTAATGCAATCTTCAGACAGTAAATTACTTTTCATTTTATCTTTAACAAAGGCCAATGGCACTGGCAAGTGTTTAAATAATAATCTTCATATGTTCATATATTCACTTACTTTTTTAAATGACATTTCAATTTATGAATTTTAGCTTACAGGGTTCTCAGGATGCTCATGAAGTGCAGCTGGTCCTTAATTTTGGGAAACACCTTCCCACACATGAGTTCTGATAATCCCAGCAATGTTGTGCCATCTATTTCATTGTCTATGAAGAATATACTGTGGTTAACAGGAACATAACATGACAAAAACAGGGACAAAACACGAGGGAATAGAGAAAGACAATAACAGCGAGAGGAACAATAGACTTGTTCCGGTACTACTGTAGCAGTTACTGGAGGAATACAGTCTGAGGGTTAACATTGGTGTCATTCTTCATCCCATTAATAATGATTTTTTGAAGTAGAACGTAGGGAGGACTGAGTAAAACTGCAGCAAGCACAGTGAAATAATGCATAGCTACACACAATGTTAAGTCAAACCAACTATCACGAACACAATTTTTCTATTGAATTAACGTCCGCATGGTACACCAGTCAGTCAAATTTACCTTCAAACTCACAGCGATTTGAGTCTAAAACTTTTGCTACACTGTACTACTTTAAAATACGATGTCTCACAAGAATTACAAGGTGAATATTTTTCAAAGCTGATCTAAATTTGGGTTTTAGATTTCCCAAAGAAAAATAAAAAGCTGAAATTTTATGCAAGTTTCTCTTAGATCCCAAAGGGTACACTACCTCAAATTCATCATTGTATAACTGAAGACTTAAACATGGCTGCCTGCAGTTGAAGAATGGAGATTTTTGAAAAACAGTCCCATCTCTGTCAGATTCTTTTTGAGAATATTCAAATATCTGCTCCTTAGATGCACTGTCCTTCAGAACTAGGTTTAGTACATCAAGTAAAAGAATATATTATAAAGTGTTTTTCATGAGAATCACCCCCAAGTGTATACTCAATTGGCTCAATTAATGACAGTGTTTCAAAACAATACTTGTCGAGCTTGTACATACTACTGACTGCGCTGAAGCCAAAAATGTCTCTCTGAGCAAGGCTGGCTGTGGACTATTAATATCTATGTCTGCATTCTCCAAACAAGTGGCAACAAGAGTCTAAATTTGATGAAAATGATTGAACAGTAACTCCAACTCATTAACTACAGCTGATTGTACCGCTCTCTGAACAGTAGGCTTCTCTTGCAACTTAAGATAGAATAATGCCAATTTTTTTTGAATGGAGTTGGTGAGCTGGTTAGCAATGTGACCAACTGTTGAAGTAGGACACTCAACAAAAGAGTCTAAGTTTGTATCCCCCGGCAGTGGACTCAATTCTTGTTCAGACACTGAATCAGTACTGCGATGATGCCGTCGAATGTGATTTTATAAAGACTTGACTCTTGAATACTGTCTAGGGCAACAATCAAGGCCACAGACTGCAGAAAAATCTTCATCATTCTCATTTTCATGGTACAGCTGTAGATGTTTGAGCCACTGATTGTGAGTTTGGCTCTTAACAGTACATCTCAGACACTGGAATAACTGTCATTCATATCCAAAACTCACCAATGAATGATGATATGAAGCCTTCAAGTCCATTGACCTTTAGCCATGAACAGACGTTGTCAACTGACCAATTTGCCATCCCTGGATGAGAAAAAGACAGAGACCATTAGTGCTTAGACGGTGTTGAAATGTTTGCATAATGCTACAGTGTTGTAAAGTTTTTATTTTGTTTAACCCTTGAACAGCATTGAGAGACATTAAAAAAGACGTGAAGATTCAATTATCATATGATAGTCTCCCTCAGGTAAAGATAAAGAACTTAGTGGCCCTGTATTTATTCGTCATGAAATGACAACGCATCTCCTGGTTTGATAACCTGCCACATATACCGCACGCGCCACTCCGACTCAAGGCACGATCCGCGTGCCTGACACTGCCAATATGGCTGCTCTAATTTGTTAGCATGATCTCATATACCTGATTTTCTAGCTGCCTTACCTTAATGTCTCTAATTGTAAAGTTCTTCCCCTGAATGGTATTTTACTGCGTTTGCTGTAATTAAACCCACCCTAACATCGGATAAAAAACGTCGCCTGCTGCAGCCTGAGAGAATAACTAAGGCTCTTCCCGCCAATTCGCTCCTTGCATGCGCTGTGTCCTGATTTGGAGAGCAGCGAATGAGCCCGCCCGCAAGACGCTGGCGGCCCTTGAGGCTGCCAAGAAGTTTTGATTTGCAAGATTTCATTAAATGTATCAATAAATAATGAAATATAAACTGCAAAAAGTTTTGCAATATTAAATTGAACGATTTATTGACATTTAATTATTGATGTTTTTATTGGACAATAGATTGACATATATAACAATAGATTGACACATTTAATTAAGGATATGTCACAAAAAATCCTCCATAGATTACCACTCTTGTACCTGACATTTCAAATAACTATGTCTACTGTTAGCCGCATTACCATCACATGGGCCAATTTCCTGGGATCGATGCCAATTTGGAAGACTAGACAGCAGGAGCTACAATGCCCACCACATTTCTGCAGTTTTGTCCAGAGGTGAGACTGTCCAGAGCTAAGGTGTCAGAGTCCAACAGCGCTCTCACTACAATCTAAGGTGTTCTCTACATACAAAAACATCACCACCTTCAAAGGACTGATTGGAGCTTCACCATGTGGAATACCTTTGTTGCCTTTGTTTCTAAGCTCAGGATCCATTTCTGATAAAGAAATATTCAATCAATGAGAAATCCTAGGCCTTCTAGAACCTGGAGATGGCTGCATGGCAGACAAAGGGTTCACAATTGAGCGAGAGGTAGCTGAATGTGGGGCAAAACTAATCATTCCTCCATTCAAAACAGCACCTCAGTTCACTTGACCTGTAATGGCCATATTCCAAACTGGTAGGAAGTTGAAGTCCATTTATCATACAGATTTATCAGTCCTACCGCAATGCAGCGGTGATCGGGTGGCTCACCATACTGCGCTGGTCAGGACTTTGATTGCGGGGAAAAAAACCTGACCTAAACAGGGTCAAGACATAAATTAACATCCATACGTAACTTGGAAGAGCATTCTGCTGCCATCACCATTAAATGAATACATCCATAAATAACAACATCCAATAAACCAATAACCAGACAAGTCATAACATCTCATTCTTATAATGAATTTCATTCAAAATAATGCTATAGTAAAACATTTGTATGGGTCCCATCAGAGTAAAGTAAATGATCAATAAAGCTAATAAACATTATTCAAGGTTAAGCCGATGTTTACAAAACAACTTTAATTGCAGATGTGGCGCAACAAGTTCAAGTAAAGGAAGGAAAAGACAGAACTCAACCCATGTAGAAACACCTAAACGCTCTGTAACAGAGGCTAGCCAGGCTTGATGCACTGCAGCTGATCAGGAGGATTCCTGGAGCGGGTTGAGTGTCGCAAGGGTGGTGCAGCCTCAGGGCTCAGAGGCTTTGATTCAGCAGATGAATGTTGTGGCAAATCATTTCTGGACAGTTCTGGGGTAACTGGATCAGACAATAGGCTTTCTTCAGTAATCAGAAGGAACAGGCAAGTCTCAGGGTCTGAGGGCAAAAACCGGATGCAGGTAACCAGGTAGACAGACAGGAAAATAATGTTCAAACTCAGGACTGACCGTGAAGATCTTGCATCTGAGCTTTGGATCAGGCAAACTAAAATAGGCTCCACTCCAAAGAATCAACTGAGCAGTCCAATAACTGGGAAAACCAGAAAAACCAGCGGACAAGCATGTAAACCAAGCAGTTTCCATACTCAGGTATCCCCAGAGGTGTGGTCCTACTGACATCACCAGGGGATCCCCATGGTTGGTCCGTGACCGTCTGATTCTGTTCCATAGCAAAAATGTGTAAATTGCTGAGAAGCGACTATAGTTATCGGCCAGGACCAATAAGACCATACCCACTGCTGACCTCCTTGGGGCCCTCAATGTTGTCATTGTCCTCCTGGGTGTTAGCCACGTGGGTGCTGATGAGCTGTTGCAGGACAGCCTCGGCGATGGGCATGACCATGGAAGTGTTACTCCTCCACATGGAGAGGAAGACGGTGCAGCACATGAAGCTAAGTACCAACCTGCTCCGCCGATGTGGAAACACAGAGTTCAGAAACAGCCTTCACCTTCTTGCAGCTGCAATAGCATTAGCAACCGATGCTACATCACCGACAGAAATATAATTGGTCTGGAGAGATTTTTAGCATTAGCTAGCAATGGTACATATTTTGAATGGTGATGCTTACAAATCCTTTCCAGGGATACGATCCACTTTTCTTTAAGCGTGTGCTCTCAGCACATGGATGCGCTGTCATGCTGGGTGAGTGGAAGAAAGGGAAACGCGTGTGTCTGTGTACTGACATGCCCGGCTTGGCCCCCGCTATCTTTACCATCCACAGGGCGATGCGTTTGTGCAAGTTTCACTTCCCGATGGAGGCGGCCAGGCAGATCACTAGTGCTGTAGTTCTCGAGACCGGTCTTCGTCTCGAGACCGATCTCGATACCAATTTTTTGTGGTATTGGTCTTGTCTTGGTCTCGGTTTAGGTGTTCTTGACTACAACATATATGATGTATTTGTGTACCTATCTTGTATTTGTTTGTGTGGGTATATTGTTTAATTATTACAGTGGTGTTATTTGACATACAAATCATCATTGTTTTTATATGGCATCTGTCTATGGGCATTGTGTTGAGCAAGCATTTGTTCTATGTTATATGGTAAGTAATTATAGTGATCTGGAAGCTTCAATTCAAAGCAAGAAATCATTGCATAGCCATATTCATAGCTTACTCGAGGCCTCTCCCAGGTATGAGATTTAATATGAACATCATTCTGGTACATCTATAATTGTCTAACTCAATGCTTAGCACCTTTTTTTACAGAGCAGTATTTAATTGGGAAAATCCTATCAGTTTCAAAAATATGTTACTGAGTTATCGTTGATTACTAACATGCCAGGCTGACTACATTCAGATGAGCCGAGTCAAGAGGAAAGCCTTGTTCCCATTCCCTCATACCCCAAAAGAAAGCTTTGTTCTTTCTTTGGGTGGAGACAAGCAAACTCAGTGTCATAACTCAATCATGTTTCAAGCCATTCTTCTTGTGCCAGTGTTTAGAATCTTCTAAAACAGGGGTGGCCATTCTTCTCCGCAAGGGGCCGGTGTGTATGCCGGTTTTTGGGATAACCTGTAGGTCAGCTGTTCAAACCCATGTGTGAGGACTCTTCAGCTAATCAGTCCTCTAATTAGCAATCTAATTTGGGAGCTGCAGCGAAAACCCACAGACACAGCGGCACTTTGCGGATAAGATTGGCCACCCCTGTTCTAGAAATTGGCAGTAGACCTTATGGTTAATTTTTACACCATCTGCGAGTCAGAAAGGTCTGACAGGTTTATCACTGATAATTGCAGCCCACATCATCTTTCCTCCACCACCTTATTGGTGCTTAAAGAGGACCTCCATTCACTGGCCCATCCATCAAGAGTCACTTCCATCTCATCTGTTCCCAAAACCTTGGTACCATCAGTCTTGAAATGTGTCTGTGTGTGACGTTCCCGGCCCCAGGTGAGCATGACCCGACAGGTGTAGCGAGTCTTACCTCGTCAGTGCCGACATAAAAGAGAGTGAGACCCAGACAGCAGTGCGAAGTATTGAGCCAATGTTTCTATTGAGCCTTACCGAGCAGTTTCTTGTCTCCC
>JAABNX020000070.1:24659711-24677845 GCA_015163995.2 Mormyrus lacerda
TTTGTGAAACCTCAGGTTCTTTCGAAGTCGAATGATGAGGCAGGTACCTTAAGCTTAAGCAGTTTATTAAGACAGAAAGAAGATGTTACAGAAAGAAGTTTACAAATGGCCAGTTCAGTGTCTGTCTGTCCACAATGTAATATAAACTTAATACAGACAGACAGACAGACACACACACACACACAAAGGGGTTTAAAAATGCTGAGTGCTTAAACAGTGTTGTATCTGCTGGGCCATTGTATTCTTATGACACTGAAATAATTAGTTATTTATGAGGAGCTGTAAGCCATTGCTAGACTTGAAAGTGGTGGTCTAGTATAGTTAATATTTTCTTCAGTAAACTCGAAAGAACAAAGCTTTCTTCATGTTCTGGGAGTATGTTGATTACAAAGTGAATGGTCACTGAAAATATGCAGGTACCGGGTCCTGTTTCCACCCAGTTCTACAGTCCACAGTTTCCCACCTCTGAAGAAATGTGTTGAAGCCAGTAGCACCATTGCAACATACCTAGAAAAAACAGCATGGACTGTAAGGTTGGTTCACATTTTTGATGTGTGACACATGCATCGAATGGAGAGAGTACCGGGGTGGCACGGTGGTTAGCACTGTGACATCACACCTCTGGAACCTGGGTTAAAATCTCTGCCATGGCTTCATGTGTGTGGAGGTTGCAGGTTCTATCAGCATTGTTCTGGGGTTTCCTCCAGGTATTCCAGTTTCCCCCCACAGTGAAAAAACATGCTGAGGTTAATTAGAGTTTCCAAATTGCCCATAGTGTGAGTGCGCCTTGTGATGGGTTGGCGCCCCATCCTGGGTTGTTCCCTGCCTTGTGCCCATAGCCTTCAGGATAGGCTCCAGACCCCCCACAACCCTGAATAGGATAAGCAGCTTCAGAAAATGAATGGATGGATGGAGGGAGGGAGGGAGTACCAAGTCTCTGCATCCTCCCCTGCCCATGGAAAGACAGATGAGGATAGAATATCCTGATTGTTTGCCTCTTGACTGGATTTAACAGTCAGGACTTCTCTTGTTCCAGTTGATGTGTAGACATCTATATGCAAGCACTTTATTTTCAGTTTAGGGGTCTTTACTAACAATGACGCCTTACCTCAGGTTAAGCATGATCATCACTGTGATTTGTCGGTTGACACCCAGCTTTGGGAATAAGATAAATAAGATGATTGTTATTTTTGATCATAAAGCATTTGTCAAACTAGCAAAATACTGCAGGAATTGTTTGTAACAATTCAAAATGTTTGAAGAATGAAGACGAGAATGACTTGAAGATCTACAGCAATAATGAAATCCATAGTGTATTGAATTTTTTAGCCCAGTTTCAACTGATTTCATAGTCTTAATTGTTACGTTCGGGTCGGGAAGCAGGCGAAGAGAGCCGTGAATACGGGCAAATGGGGTTCATTTGGAACAAACAGAACTACAGACATGCAATGTTAATGACCGGACTGGGGAAACAGACTTGAACGCGGACTAAATACACAGGATTAAATGAGGAAAACAGGAAACAGCTGGTTACAAAACGGGTAGTACATGTGGTAAATGAGGGGGCGTGGCACACACGAGGATCGGACCAGATTACACTGGTATACAATGATTTTGGTGCCAGTGATATCAAGTTTATGGTGCTGATTAAGAATATGACTTCAGTTTTGCCAGATTGGCTCTAGTTTCTGAGATATTTAGTAGTTAATTAATTAAGGCAACATGTTTGAAAAGCATTCAGAATTGCAAGAATATTGTTATGCTAAGTTACAACTAGTAAGTAAACAGTTTAACATCATACAAAAAAGAAACGCAAAATATCTGTTTCAGGAAAAAGTTATGTGTGATTTAATTAATACAATATTAATTAGTTATTAATTGTTATTAATGTCAATGCTTCCAAAAAAAAAAAAGTACTGTGGCTGGTTGAAAAGGATGATTAATTTCTAAGACGCGCAATGCAACCTTTGTAAAAAAGTCATCAACCTAGAAACAATGGGCTCTAATGCCAAAACAAATCGGGAGAGAAGCACAAGCGTTTTGTCAAAAGTCGGACAACAACTGTCCCTATTGAGTTGTTCATCAGTCCTGCAAGTACAACCTCTACAGATAGGCCTACACCCGCTTTGGCAGTGTCTCCAGATCCCACGACAAGCAATGCCTTCAATACATTCTCCTCAACCGACACACTGAAAGCAGAAGTGCTATGGGCTTTGCAAATGGTTAGCCAACATCACTCCTATACGTCCAAGGATGACATTGACACTGTGGTGAGCAATTTGCCGAGACACAGTTAATAATTGTAGGAAGTTCTGGCCTACATATCTTTCACAACTCATTCAAGACTGGTTTTGAAGTATGGATGGTGGAGAAAGTGCTCAAAGCACTACATTTACTTTTCCACTCTGCACTAGCCAGAAGAGAGGACTTCACAGCTGCAACATCATCCGTAACATTCCCTCTACCTCTGGCCATTGGTGGCTTGAAAATTTGTCAGCTGTCGAACAAGCATTGGAATTCTAACCCTCTATTGTGAAATATGTGGACTTGAAGTCAAAATAGGTGGAAAAACCCAGGAACATCTTCATTTGACTGTATTTGTGAAGCCTGAATGGATCCCCTTCTTCTGGCCAAACTTTGTTTTTTCATGACCCTATCATGAGCATTCAACCATTTCTGGCTAAATACCAGACAGATGTTCCTATGATGCCCTTCCTTTGGAAGGACTTGGCACATTTGATCTGGGTAAATATTCACCACCACAGTAACAACAGCAATAAATGAACATGCAAAAATGCACATGTGAACTTTTTAAAAGAAATACTTTCAGACTCTCCTTCAACACTCCATCATTCATTTCATTACCTAAGACACTGTTAAAGAGTCAAAAGACCAAAAGCTATTGCTTTTCTCATCACACACAAGTCGGCATTTGGGGAATGCATTATGTTCATGGATGTTCATTTTCTCAAAAACCATAACCAATTCAGCAAAAGTAATGTGATTTTTTAATTCAGCACCCTCAAAATACCCTAAATCCATTCAAAAAACCTTGGCAACTGAAAAAAAAAAATGTATGTAGACCTGTGTTATGATTTTCATGTTTCACATTTCCTGCAGCCAAATAATCTGACTTTAAAGTGCTGTGTGAGTCATAAAAGCAGTTTATCTTTCTTTGCTTGTTTTACTGCGTTTATTATTGTATGTTATTGCTGCAATCAAATACAAAGACTGGAGACTCGTGATGTATGCTGTTATGAACACTAAGAAATAAATGTATATTGAAACTCAGATATAGGGGTTTTTTAAGAACATTATTCTCCAAAAGAGAAGTAAATAAAAAGAAGAAAAAAATTTTAATTCGTAACATGATTGCGCATCCAGTACATAAATACAGGTATAGGAGTAATACTTGCAGAAGGCGATGCGAGACACGTTACATGATTTCCCTACTTGCACCTTGCAGGTACTGTACAATTATAGAACTTTATTGTTATATAAAGGACAAAAAATCTAGCTTGAACAAACATTAAGTGAATCTCGAAAGCAAAAAAACACATAACCGAATAATTCTTGAAAACCTACATATAAATTAAATATTAAAAGACATTTCATTATTCATTTTGACACACTAGGACCTAATTCTAGAAGTTGCCGGAATTATTTTAGTGACGGACCGGAAGCAGCGTGCCGTTACCCGTGGGTAAGTGACATACGCATGTAGTTCATATAAAATCTAGATTTAAAAGTTCTCTTTGATTATGGAGATGCATCTATATTTTAGTATGCAGAATAGTCCGAGACAAGCGTTAGATTTACCAGGTTTTGTTTTAAGCTTTACTGAACGTTTTCATTATGTAAAATATTATTAACAACACTTCGAGTTAGCTGCAACAAAATTATATTTTGTTTATTATTGTTTTTGACTTTTATATATTCCCCATGTTACTACACGATAAGGTATTTAGTTGCCCCAATACATTATATTATTTAATGGGTTAGCGGTTTCTAATACAAGAATACTTTATTTTACTACATGGACGCTATTCTCGTGGCGTCCGGATTCTTCACACTTTGTATCATGTTTTTTTTTTTAACTTATTGTTTCAGACATTGCAGCAGTACCACCTTATTCACATCCCTACAAACAAGACAGGATGCTCAGAATGGCGTCAGCACAGGTATTTGTGTAATAAAGCGAGCTTCATAATCAGGAATTCGTGGAGATGTCCTGTTCAGTCCTGAACGTGGGAATGAGAATTTTGTGTGTTCTAGGTGTTCAGGCAGCTGGTCAGACACATTACCACAGATGCAAGCCTCATCCTTGAGAGATGTAAGCAGGGGTGCCATGGGGAGGGGGGTTCCAAGGTCCCCTGTGTCAACTGGTTTGTGAAACATTCTGTGACAGCAGTAGGTAGCACACAGGGGTGCAGTAAAGGAGGAAAAGGTTAGGATAATTAAATATTTGGAGCATAATTTGGATTAGTCTGGCTTGGGAGCCCAATATCTCTAGCGACAGTCCTGCATATGAGTATGGTACCTACTAACAAATAGGTTAGTTACTCATAAATTGTTTTCGACCTAATTTCTAATATAGTCATTGTTCTGTTGACTAAGTTTTTCTTGTTGTATTCCCCTAAAATCTCTAGTTGTTTCTAATAATTCTTTGTATAACACTAAACTCAGACATCTCTCTACTTGCCAGCCATAAACCGGGTGCAGATCCTGGGCCGTGTTGGTCAGGACCCACTGATGCGACAAGTGGATGGGAGAAACCCAGTCACGATCTTCTCCGTGGCAACCAATGAGATGTGGCGCTCTGGAGAGGGGGAGTCTACGCCAGGAGGTTATAACTCGGGCTGTGCTTTTGATTTCACTTCTGTACTGCATGCCTTTACTGACACCGTATGATAGATTTTTCAGCAGCAGAGAAATGTTGCATTGTGAGATCCTGGTAGTCACTTGGGATGATAATGCATTTTCGTTTGAAAATGATAGATGCCACTGGGGTTCCGTTAATAATGGTAAGAAATGCCTAGGTTACTCTCAATAAAATAAATAAAGGAACAGCCTCAGTGCTTGGATGTGGATTTAAGGGGACGATGAGAGATTTTTGGGATGGGTGGGGAGCAGCAATGATCCCACAAGTACATGGAACATACGTTTGAACTGTGCTGCAGGTGATGTCAGTCAAAAAACCACATGGCATCGTGTGTCAGTCTTCAAACCAGGCTTACGCGACGTGGCGTATCAGTACGTGAAGAAAGGGTGAGTGGCACAATGTTTAAGACACCAAACTACTGGAGTAGCACTGCTGGCCATTCCTTTATGGCAGGGGGTCACCAGCATTGTGCCTGCAGGCACCAGGATGCCCGCAAGGACAACCTGAGTCTCCTGCGGATCTGTTCTAAAAATAGCACGACTCACCAGTGAGCAGCGTCTAAAACTTTATTTTATCCTCTTGCTATTCTTCTTTAATCACATTTGCATTTATATAGATTTGAAAATGACAATAACTAAAAAAAGCATTTTAAACATGTTTATTATACATGAAGTTTAGATGAGTTTAGGAGGGTGTTTCAAACTGGTAGCCCTTGGTATGGCTCAGTACCCATGAAGTAGCTCTCAAGAAGGTTGGTGACCCCTGCTTTATTGTGCCCTCCTCTCTATACCCAATTGTGTTTATCACTGATGGGGAGGCTTCTCTTTCTTCTCCCATCAACCCTTGTCCTCTTCAGGTCTCGGGTGCTAGTGGAGGGAAAGCTGGACTACGGGGAATATGTGGACAAAAACAATGTCAGGCGACAGGCAACAACCATCATCGCAGGTACATCAAAACATTTACCCACCTAATCTGGAACCGCATAGACCTTCTGTTTTATAAATCTCCGAATATTTAAATTTATTTATATTTACAAACACGTACTGGACTTTCAATTTGTATCCTAATTGCCCTATTTTTTTCCTTTCACAGACAATATTATTTTTCTAAGTGAAAATCCAAGGGAGAGAACATGAACAAAATACCTGTATGTTGAATAGTAGAAGGCCAGTGGTTCTTTTTGTGTCTTTTTTATTTTTCCAAGCTTGACTGAGGTAGTGAAGGACTGTCAAGATTTCACCCCTCCTTTTGGATAACAAGCGATGTTTTGTTTGCATGGCGCCCTCTAGTGGCAGAGGTCATGCCGCCATAGCTAAAGACTTCAGGTTAATATGTAATTCTTCTAGTTTTTTATTGTTCACTTCCCAGTCATGCACAACTAATACAGTGAAAAGCTGGCTGAAAGCAGCTTGTCAACTCTACTTGTTGGCAACCAGAACTTATTTGGCCAAGTTTGATTTCGTTTACTTTTCTGATTTATTAAATGAAGTTGTGACTTAGAGCACATACAACATTGCTTTAGGTGAAATAGCTCAGTATATTAGTAAGCTTTTTGTCATTTTAAAAATCAAAAACGGACCTGTTCCTCTGTGAAGATATTTGTCTGTCAGTCTCTTTAAATATCTGTAACTTCTAAACTGGGTTGATCAGCAGAATCTTGCATCGTCATTCCCCGAACCGATGGCCATCAATGGCCGAACCGAGTGTGTTGTACTGTAAACCAGCGCCGAACTGTTTCGGCAGGTTACCCAAGCAATTTAAATACTAGAGTGTAAAACTTCAGCCTGTATACCTTCCAGTTTTGAATAAACACATTTTGATAAGCAACTCAATACTGTATCGTTAAATACCTGAATGGTTTCTACGCTTTCAGAATTCATGAGAAAATGAAGTAATTTGTAATCGCTTAATTAATGTGAGCAACATGGGTATCTTCTGTTTGTTATACTGGTCTACGACCAGTGAAGTGAGGAAATGGAAAAGCTGAATGTAGGCGGTGTCTATTGTGAGGTATTCTTGTCGCTATTCTATTGGTTAGACGAAGTTGCCAATCATCTCTTGATTGGTAATTTTTTTAACCAAAGACTGGTGGGAGGGCTCTTGGAAGTTCCCCATTGGTTCGTATGCGTGACAATCTTGTAATTCTCTTTAAAAACAACTAAACACTTAAGTCAATAGCCAAGAGGATTCTCTGGTTGGAAATGACAGATGACTTATTTTTTAATTCCTAAATTATTTATAGTTTTAAAATCTTCAGCTAGCCAGTGTTTTTTGTAATCCTGACACCTTATTGGGCGGTTTTTCCCTCAATGACCCGCCTCCTTTGTATCCGCCCACAAAATTCCAGTCTGTCTGGGTAGCGTCTGTTGGCCGTAAGGAAAAGGGAACCCGAATTAAACTTTGTGGTTCGAAACGGCCGAAGACACGCAAAGTAACTGATTTAGCCTCGACATTTACAGGCACGCTACATTGGAGCGTCCTCATGTAAACGAATAGCTTACGACATGTTCGTAATAAACGAGTAGTTAAGTACAGGTAGTTGCATTTGAGCAGGATTTTCTACGAACTTTTCACGCCGAGTTGCCAACAAGTGGGTCGTCTGAAGGTATTCCTGGTGGGCGGACTAGCGACCATACTGCCTCCCGACGGCTTCTCGGTAGCTTTCAGACGTCGTATCGCGCACCATGGAGTTACTGGACGGCGGCGAGCCGTTCCTGCATTGGGACCGGAATCTCAGCGAGCTGTCGGAGCCTGGCGACACCGACGCCGTTTTATACAGCACGGTGAGTGGGACCATTATCCCCCGACACAGGAATGCCCCCGTGTGTAATCAATCCCATCCCTGTGCTCTATTTATCATTTTGCACGCTTATTATCCATCAAGAAATACACACAAATGCGTTTTTGCACGAAATGTAAGCGGTTGAACTTGGGTCAATAAGTATCTTTATGTTGACATAGTTTTATCTCCAGCTTTTACCATCTGACATTAATAGCCTTATGGAAAATAATTACAGTTTTGTTTAATACTGCCTGGTGAGGGTGGTTTTAGCCTGTTACAGGTAGAGGAGCACTGGGGACGGATGACAGCGGCGGTGAAGCGCTTCGGATGCTGGCACGACTGGAGCCTTAACTCCGATCCTGAATTATTGATGCAGTAATAGAGGCCGGGGAAGACACCGTGTCTCATCTCCACCCATAATTAGTGCATGCGTTTGCATAAGTCGTTTACAGCCCTCACGACGTGTACCCTGAATATAATTATATTAGATTAGAAGTCACGTTAGCTAGGATGTTAGGGATGTGGAGGTGTGACTGAGGTTGCAAGATCAAGTCCGAGGCCGTGATGGTCTGTTCTCGTTTATGAAGGAGGCGTGTAAGCTGGCTTTCATATATCTAAGTATATGTTACTTTGGATAGCAGCATGGACTACACACTTAGCGTAATAAGTGGCATCAATGTGGTATTACTCTGCATCTGGTGCTTGGATATTCAGCTCTGAGGTTCAGTACTCCAGCGGTCCCACAGTCACCGTTTTCTTTGGGTCGTTCCTTGGTTCTTTGCAGTCTTTGTCTTTCGTGTACATGAAATTCCACACTGAACTGTCAGATGTTTACAGCTGTTGTGCCAAGGTCCCCCGCTGTCCCCTCTGAGTGCCTGTGCTTACTGGCCGCCTGTGAAGGGGATGGCACGATTATCCAGGGACGCGTGAGACTACGGTGTTCTCTGTTCTTGCTTTTGGGTTTAGAGAGCACCCCTGTCCAGCTCTGCGTGGGTCATGGGCTGGTTCTGCATCGAAGTATTTTGGCTTCCCTCCTTGGATGTTTTTGTGTAGAATTAGAATTTAGTGATCAATTGTCATTGTCGACACACCACAGCTCACAGTGCACAACAACAACGAAATGTGTCCTCTGCATTTAACCCTTATGTGATGATGTGACATAGCAGGGGGCAGCTAATTCAGCGCCTGGGAAGCACTGCTTGGGGTTGGTACCTTGCTCATGTAGGACATAGGAACAACAGACCCAAAGTTCTCTGTGTGCTTGCTTTCCTTCTCTGATCTGTCTGATATCACAGGCTAACAGCTTACCTTATCAGTTTGATGGAGAAGTGCCTTGGTCTGCTTTGGCACCCTGCTGCTTTATGCTTATGGGGCATTTTGCAGCTACAACATGGAACTTACTTTTCTTAAAAAAATGTAACTTATTGAACCGATTAAACTGGGTAAAAGTGAGCTGGCAAGATGACTGTGCACCGTAAAGGTGGGGGAGGGTGTGTACTGCCACCTAACAGTCAGTAATGCCTAACGCTATTGTTGTCTTATCACGTAGATGAACTCCAGGGAACACTTGAACAACGAATTCCCTTCGTGCATAACTAATTTGATCTTGAAGCTGGATGAATGGTTGCATGGTCGCTCAGAGCTCTTTGGCACTGGGAATGGGCATTAGGAAATGTAGGGGAAAGTCTTAAGTTTCAAGGCCAACTTTAAAATGTGCAAAGCCTAAAATAGGTTGCATCAGCAGTGTTGTGGAAGTCTCCAGACGCTCCGTCCCTGGGCTTCATACAGTAAAGGCTGTTTTTTTCCCCCTCCTAAGCATTTCGTTATATCTATTAAAATGTAATTCCCATCGTAAGTTAATGGTAAAGTTTCGGTAAGTCTGATTTCCTGATCACCAGCAGCCCTTGAGGCTCTGCAGGTCTGCAGAGACCCTTTGTCAGATCAGGCAGGAAGGGGGGTAAACAGATGAATGGTAGGAGTGTTTTGTGGCCCCTTCGGGGCACGAACCAGGGAGTGTTTTTACAGGGAGGCTGCAGCTCAATGCTGCCGGATTCTGGCGTCATTGCCTTGGGTTCGCCTGAGCCGTGTGGCATTTCAGAAAAGGCTCACAGTTCCCTTCCAAATGAGAAATAATCCGGCGTGCATCATTACGGTACCAGCTGCTCTCCCGGCTGCGCCTCTTCAGCGGTGCCAGGGGGGATCCCTGTGGAAATTAGAGAGCTCTAAGCTCTCTCTGGTAGTAGAGAAGGGGAATGGACCATGATGTGTGTGTGTGTGTGTGTGTGTGTGTGTGTGTGTGTGTGTGTGTGTGTGTGTGTTGTTATTTAACATCCTCCTGCAGCTGTTAAGCGAGTTAGTGGTTAGCGTAGCAGGTAGCTTCCTGTGCTGTGGCGTTCGTACCTAAGGAGCCCTCCGGGAGGCTCTCGGTTTCGTAGTGAGACGCAGGTGTTCAAACCGGCCCTCGTCGGCGGAACGGCCAGATGCGTTTTCGGTTCTGAAACCGGTTGTTTTTCTTTTCGTTTTGAAATCGCTGTCTATTCTAGTGATGGATCTTGTTCTGGCAGGTGCTGCGGAGCAGCGACTTCTAGTTGGGCAAAAATGGCATGACGTGAAGTGGCACCTGGGAGGCTCTGCTACACCCTTCCCTGAGTGTGTAGCGAGTGATTCATCAGTGAGTGGAGAGTCTGGCGTCCGCCGGATCAGTCCTGTCTATAGAGGCGTTCCGGATGCCGCAGGAGTGTGGGCGGGGTCAGCTGCAGGACTGCTTTAGAGAGGTTGGCGGCGCCGGTGGATTGGTCAGCGTGACGTCGTCATCCGCGTCCTTCAAATATTGTCCTTTACTCTCAGGATATTTATCACTTTTTCGCTTCTTTGCATTGTGCAACCATGGAAACAGACGGATGGTGGGATGGGGGCCGGCGGGGTCCATAATGAATGGTTCTGTAACATCAGGGTGGGTTTATTATGGGGTGGTGGCAGTGGGTGTGGCCAGTGGGATTCAGTCATAAGCATAATTAAGATGCCACATAATAAGGCCACACAGTATATCATGCTGTAACGTGAATCCATAGGGGTCCTGGCTGTATGTGTGTATTTTGGAGCTCTTCCCTTGGGCCTGCAGCCTGCCAGGGTCTGTCTCAGTCTGAGCCGCTGCATCTGGGTGGAGAGTCTGAGGCACAAGCCTGAAACAAAGCTGGCCTTCTTCTCCCTCTGGGGTCTGCATACAGGGCCAAAGCCTGTTTGTCATCCTGGGGGGGGGGGTGTAATGTTAGCAGTCGTGGGGCTCTCCTCTCCACAGGCCTTGATCTCCATTGGGGCTGAAAGGCACGTCTGTGCACTGTAGCTTGAGAGGATATGAGGAGAGTCGCACATACCTGCCAGTATATCTCTCTGCCTCCCTCACCCCCCTCCCACACCAGTCCTTCAGTTGGTTGAATCCTTGATAACAGCTGCTATCTGCTTAGGCCTGTCACGGCCTTCCTGCGGCACATCTGCCTCTCATGTGCTGTTTCTCTGTATGTGTATGTCTCAGAAGGAGTCCACTGGCCTCTCTGGGTCTCAACGCTTCACTGAGACTCTTTGTGGATGGACAAGGTGTCCGGCGTGCCCTTCCTGGTCTCCGGGATGATTTATGGAGGGATGTGGTCGGGGGGATTCTGGCAGTGGCTCAAAGCAGACTGTGTGTGGGTGAGCTGTGATTTCTGTTATCTCAGCCATGCAGGACCCCCCCACAATATGGGACTGCCGTCGGAGGAGGAGAACGAGTGGTTCTGTGGAACCACAGCAGCTGCCACCGATAACGCACAGTTCTTGAGGAACGGCCAGAACTTGTCCCTTTGTGTCCAGCCGTCCGGAAAGTTCACTGCCATCCGGAAAGCTGTGTTTTAAACCCTGTTCGTCAGGACCCAGGGAATGTAGATCCTGCGGATGCCTGCTGCTGGATCGTCTGGCACTCTACTTGGGGGGGGGGGGAGTGTGAAGTGGGCAGTGAGCCACGACACGATCGGGTAGCTGGATTCCTCACTATCATCGCCTTCTCAGAGCTTCGGTCCGGAAGGCGAGCACTGCTGCTCTAACTCTGAGATAAAAGCTTCCTTTGTAGTTTTTTTTTAAATTTTTAATTTTTTTTTCTTAAAGAGCGATGTTTTGTCTTGCCCTCGTTCCCAGGAGTCGCCCCGTTCTTTTCTGGCTTCCCTCTAATCCTGCGGGGGCCAGACTACCCTTATATCTCTCCGCTTTAAACCACAAACGCACACGGCCCTCTGAAAATAGGAGGAGACCAACCCTGCGGCACCGTCATTCTCTGCATTCTGTCTGTTTTGGGTTATCTTTATATCCTGGGCCTTTGTAACGGAGTGCTGCTGTGGTCTGTCGAGCTTTACAGATCATGTGACCAGCCTGCAACTGCCACCTCACTGTCCAACTCAACCTGGATAGATCTATAGGCAAAGATGGAGGTGGGGGTGTAGATGGAGGGGAAAAAGCAAACGGCTACTGGCTCTGGGATAGGGTTAGAGCCCGTGGAAGCCCTGTCTCTCTGATTATCTCATGGGAGAGTGGTGGATTCTGGGATTGCTCCATCAGTTTGGGCATTAGTGAGTTTAATGACTCTTGGAGTCTTTAGAAGGCCTTACCTGTGGTGTTTGGACTCGTGTGTCCCTGTGTTCTGCGTCATGATGTCTTTCTTGTGGTCTGTCATTGACTCTGGTGAGAAGTACCCGTAGTATGGACAGTACGTCGTAGTTTTCCCAGCACGCACCCATGCAGTTCCATTGGAACCTGCTCATCATGATGGTCTTTCGGACAGGACAACTGGCTGCTGCTTTAGCAGATGGGCAGGTTTGAGGCTTTTATGCTTGCTTATGTAGTCAGGTGACCATTCTTCATACCCCCTTACTAGGTTGTTCTGGCGCTCAGGTCATTCTGGGGCCTGAGGGCTGCTCTGCTCTGCATGGCCAGCAAAGAGCAGGTTAAAGAACAAATCTGAGCTACCCTGCCGGTGATGTAATGGGAGCAAAGGCCGGGACGGTTCCCATCCTGAAGCCATGACACCTTCTGGTGGATTTAGTCCAAGGTACGCCATCTGTCCTGGACACTTGCCCCACTCTGAGTTCCAGTCTGGTCCAGTCCCTTCAGTGGGGTTGGGAGGGGCCTCCCAGAGGTGCCCCAGAGACTGTAGCAGACACAGATGACTCAGGGACCCAGTGGAGAGGCGAATACAGAAAGGATCCTAATACATCCAACTATGAGCTCAATGTGTTTGTGTGTTTGCTTGTTTGCTTAAACCTCAGAGTTCCAGTCTTCCTGCACACATCTGTTTTCCTGGTGTTGGGTGGTTGTTTGCCAGTTAGAAGATACAGCAGTTCCACTAGCCCTGATCTCTTTCCCTGCTGCAGACTGCTCCCCCCCTTCACACCATCAGGCCAACACACCGTCCATCAGACGGGGGAGGGAGTGGGGGGGCGGATGTGAAATTACAGGCCTCCATTGAGATTCCTCCAGGTCCCTCGATACTGCAGCTCCAGCTGTAAAACAGCTCAGCTTTGGGTGGGGGGAGTGGGGCGTCGGGTTACAAAACCACCCTCCATCTTGTGCCCCCATCCCTACTTCCTGGACAAAAAGTGCTGTTTTAGTCTTGTCCAGCCATCGTTCAAACCAGAGAAGTGTGGCATCCAAATCATGCCATCACCTTGCGTTTTTGTTTTGGAGACTGTGACACTGTGGTGTGAAGGCACGCCTGTAGGTGGCGCTCATGCATACGGTGGGCTATGTGGCCCCAAAACCGCTGAACCGGCCCTTGTTTATACGTGATGGGGCCAGGGACCTCTCTGCATATCCTCCTTCACTCTCATTCAGCTCCCCAAATGATAGGCTCTGTCAGCCATGTCGTTTAAGTGGTTTGTTTATCACTGTGCTCTTGTGTGTGTGTACCGCTATTCATATTATTTATATAGCGTCGTTCTTGGCGCCAGGCCTTACAGACCTAGGAGTTGTGGAGGTTCCCCCTCCTTCTGGCCGGTTATAATCAAACCAAATTTCACTTTTCTGGTTAGTTCTTTAAAAAGATCTGTTCTCGCCGCGAGTGGGATCTCGCACGACATCGCGGTCTACCCACGTTTACGGCCGACGGCGAGAAGACAGCGCAGGGGTTCCCGCCGTTCGCCGCCGGGCGTCTGCTGCAGGGAGTCTCCATGGCGATAGAGCTCCCCCGCAGGCGGGCCTTACATGGACACAGCGAGGGATGAGAGACGTCGGCAGGCAGTTAGAGGTCGCCGTGATTGCATGTGACAGCAGACAAGCGAATATTTGAGAAACACTTAAGTGCAGATGACCGACGATGGCTGTGAACTGAACCTGATTGGATGAATTTTTTTTTTTTTTTTTTTTTTATGTAATGAAATGAAGTGCTACTGGTATCATGTTTGGGTTTTTTGTTTTTGTGATGGACTGATCGGTAGGATGAGAACCCAACCTGCACCTGGCCCTAATTTTTTTATAGCCCTGGTTTGTTTGTTATACATAATATGCTTTTATTTTTTGTTATGAAATGTCAAATTCAGAGCTGTGATGGACAAGGAACTGTAGTGTTTTGAATCGAGTCCACAGACCCAAGGCCGTTTACTAAGGGTGAAGAAAAGCCAGTAAATGTTTCCTATGAAATCATTTGATGCAAGTACCATAAATCATTTAGCTTCCATGCTTTGCAAAACTTGCTGTATCCCCCATGTGGTCTGTGTTTCGCCCCAGATGCCTTCAGTTCCTAGCGACGCCCTTGTCTTAACGCATAGGGCCCTGGGGGCTGTGGCTGGGGATCAGACCCGCCACGCGAGGCAGAGTAGCTGCCCATCAAGAAGATGGAATTTTCCAGAAGGACAGTCTGTGTCTTCCCCCCAGCCCCACCATGGAGGCGGGTAATTAAAGCCACATGTCCACACGCCCTCCGGAAGCTCTGCCCTCTCTGCTGCCTCATACTCTCGCTCCCTCACATGCACTAATCTCCCTCCTCTTTGGCTCGCACTCTGCCTTGTATAGCATTTTAATGGAAACTCTTACTTTTTACATGCAGTTTTTGTTTCTCCCCAAATTGGCTTAGAAATGTTTCCCAAGCTCTCTTCTTGAGTCACCCTGGTGAACTTTTTAGGGGGCATGGTTTTGGTCCAAGGTCTTCCTGACCTGAGGCCTGCCCAGTCTGCCGGGAACGACCTGGTACACAAACCCTCCTCCCTGTCCAAACGCAGCTGGGGGTTCTGGGAACGGTGCCTCCGCAGGCCTGCAGCTGGCAAGACAACCTTGTCCCTGGCAGCCCAGGTCATAGGAGGACACCCTTAAAGGAATCCCCCCCCCCCTCCTTGTGTTAGACTTCGCTGGGTCCTAAAGGGCCTTGGTGCCCTTTGCCCTGGGGTGATTCAAGTCTTCTGGGAAAAGCTTTCAGACTGGCGGTGCAGGCTGAGCTGCATTGGGGGGGGGCTGCTAACGAGCCATCAGCCGTCGTCGCCTGTCACTTTAACACATTAGTGCAAAGTGAAATCCTCCCCCACCCCCCCCAAAAGAGAAGCGGCTTCCATGGAAAGGGTGTGTCGAGTGAGACTCTCTGCGTTCACTGTGATTTGCAGGGTGGTTTATTCTCAGTCTGTAATAAACGCCCAGTGGGCGAGTGCAGTGATGTGACTCTGGGCTTTACCCAGCTGCGGTTCATGTGTACTGTCTCCAGCCCAGAAGGATGCAGATTTGCCTCTTAATCAGCCAATGAATGATAATTAAGATGAGATGTTTAAGACCTGAACTTTGCGCCTTAGGACTTGTGTTCGCTCTTGATTTGGGCTTGTTTCCAGTCTTGTGATGTCGACGGTTCGGAAGCCCGGTCTTCACATTATCGGTACAGCACTCCCAGGTGGAAAATTTCCACTGTGTAGGTCATGGGATGCCCTGCTAGGCTTTGATTGGATGTAAAGGGGACTGGAGTGAATGATCACTGCCAGGAGAGAAGGGTAACTGTTGGTTGCCCTGTGGCTGGGAGGCACGGCCGTGCTGGTATCTGATTTATGTAGGTATGGAGAAGATTACAGCATCAGCAGATTGGGGGTGGTGGGGGTGCATGCTGAGGCTGTTAGATGGTTGGGGGGAGGGGGGAAGCCCTGGAATGCTGCAAAGGTAGGCATGGCCCAGCGTGTTGGATCTTGTGCATAGCAGACTTTGTAGACTGGCTCCAGACAGGGATCTGATGGAATTAGTAGCCCTGTGTTCGTTTGCCTCTCTGGGGCATTATATATGTTTTTGGAGATTAGGGTTCGAGTGTTTGAGTTTGGGTTCTCCCTGTGTCATAGTGAGGTTTCCTCTGGGTTCTCTGCTGTCCCCCTACAGTCCAAAAACATGTCAAGGTGAATTGGAGTTACCAAATTGTTGGTAGGTGTCAGTGTATGTGTGCCCTGCGATGGGTTGGTGCCCAATCCTAGGTTATTCCTTGCTCATAGCATAGGTCATGTGCGTATAGAAAATGGATGGATGGGTAATGTACAAAGCAGCCATTGAAGCTGCACACATTGACACCACCCATTTCTCATACTGGGATCATTAAAGTCCTTTCTGTTTATATATAGGGTACAGCAGCAGATTACCTAATGAAAATTGAAGCTGTTATAATTAGCATTTTTGTTCCTGCACCACTACACCACCTACTGGTGGCAGACTGCATTGCGTTTTGACACTCATTTTCTCCTTTCTGTCTGATTGCAGCACTTCACAGAGCTGCTGGATGACATATCCCAGGAGGCTTTGCTGGGCCAGCTGCTGAGCGACCCCTTCCTGTCCGGCCGGGGTGAGGGCACAGATGCGGAGGAGGAGCTGTCCCCTGCATCCCCTGCACCCCCCCACATCCAGGCAGAGCACAGCTATTCGCTCAGTGGGGACTCGCGCCCCCAGTCACCGCTGTCTCACCTGCCCAGCCAGGGAAGTGATGCAGGTGAGTCCAAAGGGGGCCAGAGGGTGAGGAAGGAACAAGGCAGTTCAATTAGGAAAAAGAGGTAGCTGGTGGGTGATGGACCGATGGCGGGATTTATTTTGCAGAACAGAATTATGTGTGGTGATTGGTTGGGAAAAGGAGGAATGCGATTGGAGGAGAGCCTTTTGGGTAGAGTAGCCAAAGTCTTTCCTCAAGTAAAAGTACTGTCACTGTAAAAACATTATTACTCAAATATAGGTATTCATTGAAATAACTGCTTCAGTAAGTATCAAGTAAAAATACTCAAGTAACAAGTCACAATGTCTAAACTAACAACACTGACCAGAATGATTGAGACTGCAAAATGAAAATAATTGAGACCAAAAAGATTTCAAGGTCTGTATATAAACACATGTAATAAACATAATGCCCACCTCAAATCAAGAGCTGTTACGATTTTTCGATTAAACTCGATTACTAAATTATCAAAAAGCTTTGATTTTAAATGTTTTTTCTCGATTACTCTGCAATATGGTGGAAGGAAGAACATGACTGCAATGCAAGTACTCATTAAAGGAAGACATTCAGGTTTGATGGACTCATCCAATAATGCAAGATTTAGCCTCTCGAAGTAGCCTAGCCTGTCTCTGTCATCACTTTGACAATAGCAATTGCAATAAGCTAAATAATTTATGTCAAAATAAGTGCTACTAAAATGGTTAGCCCTATCACTTTGCCGCATTACATAATAACCCATTAATAGTAATCATTTTTTGCTAAAATATAGTGTGTTGTGGATAGGACTGAATGATATTAGAAAAATATTGCACTGTTTAGGAGCTGAAAATTAACCATATTGCCAGATATATTTCTTCCAACATCTGGCATATAAGTTGGTGGTAAGGCCGTTACTTGTGCCAACAGCAGTGCCAACAAATCACTTGCTTTTACTCAATATTGTCCCTGTGCAATACAAGATATTTCCGTACAATGGAATACAATCATGTCTTTTTGTGATGTTCTTGTTCGCTTTTCTTTTCTTCTGTCATTTTTGTTTAATTTCTCACAACCGCGCTACACAGTCTATGAATCAGTCCAACAGCAGGGGCTGAAAATGGTGATGGTTGTCTTGGAGATCATGCAAAGGCAGCGACGGTAGACTTAGTTAAAAATAAATAAATAAATAAATAAATAAATAAAAAGATCCTGAAAAGCAACCATCATTAAAATTGCAAAGCTTGCTAAGTTTAGTTTCCTGTGACAAAGTTAAAAATGTTTCATTTCAATTTTGAATGAAGTTTGAGCCCAGCACACCGTTGCGGTCTTTGCACAATGGGCAGCAATGTCAATGCCACCGTTGCTTCGTGGTTTTTGCATGTTTACCCTGTGTGTGTACGTGCATTTGCCTTATCAGCGGATTGGCCGATTTCCTTATACTGTCCAAAAACATTAACCTGAAGTGCTAAAATTGATCATGTGTGTGTGTATGTGTGTGTGTGTATATGTGTGTGTGTATATGTGTGTGTATGTAT
>JAABNX020000070.1:24721866-24734501 GCA_015163995.2 Mormyrus lacerda
GACTATGAGGTTCATAGTCGAATCAGACGTCTACGAATCGAATCGTCGAATCCTCGACTATTAGAAGTCAGCCCTAAAAGTCACACTGAAAAATGCCAGAAAGCAGTGCAGGAGAGGAAGTTGTAGTTATATTTGGAACCTCTAGGTGTCCTGTGTAGGTGTTGAGAGTGGAATGACACCGGCCAATGTCGGCCGTCAGGTTGGCAGCATGGCTGCACTTACTCACCGAGTTTCATCCTGGCCAAACCAGGCATAGCGCTTCTCCAAAAGTCCATGATGATTCAGCGAGCTAGTTTTATGTGTCAGAACTTGCTTTTACTCTGGCCTTAGTAATATGTATTTTTAATGTATAATGTGTGTGTGTGTGTGTGTGTGTGTGTGTGTGTGTGTGTGTGTGTATACAGTTTTTTTTCTCCTAGAGATTTTCACAGGAATGTTTAACACATCTCCATGTGTTACTCTCTGGGTGCAGTTCTTACATCGGCGAGGACAGGATTACAGTGTTGTGTGTGTCTTTATTGATAACTGTTTGTGTTTTCCATGATTCCTAATACTGGATTTTCCCCCATTTGATGTTAAATCCTGATGATGATTTAATGCAGTGTAATAGGGTTTGAGTCGGCCGTGTTTTCTGCTGTGAGCATATTTATAAATACGAGGTGCAGCTTTCATTGTGGTTGTGTAACATTCAGAGACAGTGAGGGGAGGGCGGGGGGGGGGGGTAGACAGTGGCTCCTTGATGTGTCTAACACTGCCCTCTGACAGGACCTCCACCAGGCCCCCCCAAGCGTTCACCGGGTACACTACCAGGTAACTAATTTCCTCTCAGTTACATACCCCCCCAGTCTTTGTCGTGAGCCTGACCTGACCCCTGTCCACCATGTGCGGTTTCAGGATGAGTCCAGAAGCCTGGTCCGGCCCGGCTCCGCCCACAGACTGTCCTCCAACTGGAGCTTTTTGGACTGTAAGTCTCACCCCTACATACTTCTAGGCCCTCCATTTTATTCATCAATGCATCCCGTTTCCAAGCGTCCCTGGGCTTCCACAACGACACGTCAGCCGCATTCTTTTGGCGCCGTTCGTTGCCTTGTTGACATCTCGTAACGCCCGCCCTTCCATTTCTTCTATTTCCAGCAACGTCTGCCGACCGTTTCTATCGCATTGACAAGGCTCAGGTGAGCAGGCTGTTCGTTGCAGCTGAACTTGTTCAGTCAGGACATTAAAACTGTCATTCATCCAGAAGAGATACAGGTGACTAATATCATTACCATGCTCTAGCCGAACCAGAAATCATTAACAATAAAAAATAAAAATGTAGGCCCTAACATATCCAGCACAGAAAAAAAGGAAATTAAAAATGCTGATTAGTTGTTGACATCTGTGTGCAGACCTTAGTCACATACCCTGAGTAACACACCTTAAATGAGTCATGGGGATCTCTAGCTGAGACCGGATTATTTCAAACTGAAATCAGTTTATGTTTGATTTGTGCTCCACTCAATCACCGCCGTCTTCCTCTCTGTGGTGCCACTTTAGACAGAAGTGGTTGCAATTTAACAAACATCTTGTTGGTCAGTTGGTTGCCGGAATATAGCATCAGGAAGCAAAAAGCTTTTCTGATTAATGAGTTTGTTTAAAGGTATGACGTCTTGCCCTGTGAATGTCTGGCTTTCCAGGAGCACCTGCACTTTGTGACGGAGATCTGCCAGGACGAGGTCTTCATCTTGGACCATGAGGCCCCGGGCATGGGGCAGGTTGGTGGCCCGGGAATGCCAGACCTTGTAGTGGAACCAAGGTTTGTAAGCCTTCCTGTGTGGTGACACCCATCTGTAACAGGAACTCTCTCTATATATGTATGTATATGTGGGAGTAGTGACTTGACCCTATAAGCTATTGTTTACAAGCTCATTGATGGAGAGATATCCCAGTGGGATATACTTTGAAGCGAGTTTTACATACTCAGGGTAAACTTGACAGAGTATCACGTAAAAGGGGTGGTGATTGCATTGGAAACTTAGATTGCAAACTAGGTAAGTGATACCCCCACCCGGAAAACTTTATCCTTACTACCTGGGCAAGTTTCTAAATGTATGAATTGTGCCTCATTCCATTCGTGAATTGGAATCTGAATCGAATTGGCCACACCCAGCAGGATGTCGAAATTGAATTTAATTGGAATGTCAGTAAGAAGAATTTAATTCATTTCAGTATGAAGAATTTCAATGCAATTACATACTACAGGAATGCCATTCTAGCAAAACATAAATAATCAAATAAAGGGTTTACATTCTAGATGGTAGATAAAATATACAGTGGAACCTCAGTTCTTGAAATGAAGGCTGTCCGAGAACTGATTTGGTCAAAAACCTTATCAATTTTTCCCTTAATGCTAATTAGATTAATCCCTTCCAGACCTCCTAAAGACTGCATATTTAAACCTGTATAAATACATACCTAATGTTAAAACCATAAATAAAAAATTTAAAATGCATAAATACATTAAATAAATGAAAACTTTATTTGAAATTTAATTGAAATTTATTTCAAATGAAAAAAAAATTGAAATTTCAGCATTCCATACTCTGTAGGGCACCTCTGTCATACTTTGCAATTATTTCCTTATTAAGCTCTATTGTGGTTCTCACAACTTTCTTTTTTGGTTTGCTGCTATCTATCACTGACCTTAGGACCCATGGTGGCTTTTTTGAAAACAAAATAAGAGCCACAAGAGCAAAAAACAGGAGAATATTCCCATCACAATTTCCTGAAGATGTTCACTACGCAAGTGTAAGTGGTAGAGTGACTCATACACACATTCCCTCCTTTGTTTATGTGTGAAAAGACTGAAGTGAAAACCGAGTGAAAGTGTTGGTTGGCCGAGAAGCTAAAATACGTTCGACAATCAAGAAAATTTTCTATGAAGCAATTTGGTCAAGAACCGAATTGTATGAGATGCAATACGTTTGAGAGCCGAGGTTCCACTGTATATACATACTGAACTTATAAGGTCTAAATAGTAAACCTTTCAGTATGCTGAAGGGTTGGCATCCTCTGCTAAACGTGGTTGGCTCAGGTATATGGTAACATCATGTGAAGCTTTGCCAACAGCTGACAGATATCTTTGACTTTACATGTAGGAAAATAATTTAAAACATTTCTTTGGTTGGGTACTGCAATCTTTATAGCCACCACTGAGTTTGCGGGAAGATGCACTTTTCTAGATCCACCATGGTATACAAAATGACAGTTCAATTACTTATTCAATAGGTGTTGCATTTTTTTCATTCTGAATAACGTGGCATTTTCATAAAAATGGTACAGTGTATGCTAAGAATTTTAACATGATTATGTGTAATTCAATTGAACTATTATACTGTATTTTTAAAACCTGTGTCTACACTATGCACTTTAGTTGAATTCCCTTCCATTTTAATTCTTCTTCCTTAAACTCAAATTTGAATTAAAGTTCTGCATCCTGTTTTGAATCGTAATTCAAATTCAATTCAAATTCACAAATTGATTTGGAATGTCAGGATGATTATAAATTCAGTTCAGAACAGCACAGTTCTGAGTTAGCGACCCCCTCCACCAACCAATACCAAATATCAGGTGTCAGGGTAAAAACTGACAGTTCTGCCACCAAATATCAATATTGGTTTAAAAACTGAAAGGACCCGCACCAGATATCTGTATCAGGATAAAAACCTTGGTATTTCTTTGTATTGAATCGAAAGGAAAATCAGTTGTGTTGCCCATCCCTCCCCTTTAGCTAAAGAGAAGCTCTTATTGGCTGTGTTTTTGGTGAAGGGCTGGTTTATATATACAGTACTGTGCAAAAGGCTTAGGCAGCCCAAAATAAAGTTTGAAGCAATTTATTGGGGTAGTAAGTGTACTTTTGCTCACACCAAAACAACACAATTTAGTATTAGAAGATATGCAAATTAAGAGTAACATGGTAAAAAATATCTTCTGTTCTACAAAAAGGTCACCACAGGGTGACTAGATGAATACTATCTCAGTTCCCAAACCTCTGTTCTAGGGCACCTCAGACATTCTATGTATTTATTAAATTTCTCCAACAGCTCACTTAATTAATTAGTCAGTGAGATATTGATTGGCTATAGGAGGTGTGAGAGTGGTCGAGTCAAAAATGATGGATGGTTGCTGGAAGTACAAATGTGATTTAAAATGACAAATTCGGCAGTCTTTGAATAAAGAAAAGTAATGCTTCCAGCATGTACAAATATACCTGAATCGGTTTGCGGTTTGGTGACAAACATTAAATACAGGACAATCTTGCAAGACACTTACCAGAAACATGTCACTGTGGAATATACAGAATATACAAATCTGAAGAATAAAGTAGAAAGATTTACAGAAACATACCCCAAAGATACTAATGAAAAATGTTTGTTACTTTTTGTTTCACTTTCTGAATCTTTTTTACATGTCTGACTCATTCTAAACTAGTTCTGTAAGCAGACAAGTGGATTTCTGACATGACTCATCACTTGACTTTCTATAGACGTTTCCAGACCATCATTATTATGTTTCTACCAATCGGTTGAGGAGTCTGAGACTGTGACTCTAAATTTTCAGTGTTGAGCATAGTAAAGGTTTATAAAGGTTTATATTTGAAGCTCCATTCAAAGTTGCCACTTGATATTAAACTATGTTTCTATGTTTGTGAAGACAGCAGCTTTTTTCTTCTCCTTCCAGAACACCGCTGACTACTGAAGAACAAGGTATGCATCTCTCCATCTATACACGTTTAAATGGCGAGATACTATTTGAAGTCAGAAATGGTAGCAGTGTTTTTTGTTATGGGTGCTTTTCAGGGGTTTCTAATTGTGTAACTCTTCCTGTTAGGCCTGCTTACAGCAGCCTCCTGTGGAGACCTACCAAAGGTTTGACTTCCTCGTGTCTGCTTCTTGCGTGCAATTGGTGTTTTTCTGAGGCTATAGAGAGAGAGACTCAGCCCCTGGCTCTCAGCCCCACTTTAGAGTGGTTGGCCATTCTGGGGCAGAAGAGCAGCATGTCGGCTCTGCTGCAGCTACTAGCTAATCTTCCTTGCTCCACCGTCCCTAGCTACACATCCTGATTCCCTCCCTATTGCAGTATTTGCCAAAACTGATGGAGGGGCTGCGTTGTTGAGTGAGTCAGGAAACATTATCATCTGACAGCTGATAACTTGGCTACTCAGATGTAAACGAGTCTCCTCCCTTTACCTTCTGTTATTATATGTACGTATGTATGTATACACACACACACACACACAGGTTTGTGGGGACTCTCACAGATCTTAAATGTCCCCACAATGCAATATAATCCTAATCCACACACAAGCACATACTCACACAGTTCAAAATTGTGACCCTGTACTGTCAACTTTTTTTTTGTTTTTACTGTAAGTCGCTTTGGATCAAAGCGTTGGACAAATTGGCTAAATGTAAGTAAGCCTGCACACAGTTTTCCAGCTCCTGGAGCAGTGGGGTCAGTCTGCTGGTGAGAGACTCGGGGGGCTGCTCTGCGCTTCACTTTGCCGCCCAGAACGGACACGCTGCAGTCGTTGGCTTCATCCTGGAGCACGGTGAGTGTTTTATAATAGCCTAATAATAGACACAATAAACTTCAACTTCAACTACACCCAGCCTTTGGGGGGAAGTTATTAATTGCTCCCTGTGTCCCCTCGGCACATGGGCGGTGTTTTCTTGAAATCCCAGCAAGTGTTTGCAAACCGGCATAGTCTTACTGGGCAGGAATGCTAGAACAGATCTAAAGCTACACTTTTGTCATAGCAATATATTAAAATAATATTTCTTTTTGTCTTATTTTCAGGTTCCAAGATTATCCTGGATTTAATTGACAGTGAAACGTAGGAAGCATTCTTTTAACTCACTAAAGATCCTATTAATGTAGTGTCCCTGTGGTCATCTATTGGATGTTGTAGTAACCAGAATTGTTATGAGAGTGTGTATTGTGCCGTAAGCCGTGTGTTTATTTCTTTTGCCTTAAGGGGAGAAACAGCTTTGCACAAAGGAGCTTCCCAGCGCCAGCACACTGTGTGCCGCATGCTAGTCGATGCTGGAGCTTCCCTCACCAAGGTCAACTTCCAGGTAAGACAGCTAGAGGCTGACTCCTCCCCTGGTGCAGGGACACATGACACAAATACAATAAAACCGGCCACAACCTGGTAGTTAAGGAAATTGATGTAAAAAAATATTTGTCTGATTATCTGAGTCAAGGTACTATATTCTGACCTCAGGAATCCCCATTGTGTTCTGAAAGGAGGTGTGTTTTTCTTTCAGGGCAAGACACCCAAAGACAAGGCTCTTGAATCTGGGGACATGGAGTTGGCCTCTTACCTTGGCAGCAGACAGCAGTATAAGTGCATCACACGCGAGGACCTGGAGACGGCAGTATGAGTAACCTCTTTTCTCCCCGGAGGGAGAGTGGGCGAGATCAGCCCCGCCGGAGATCGACACAGTTCGCTGGAAAACTGGAATGGGGGGGGCACTGTGGTGCGGAGTGCTTTAGCCCTCTCCACCCCAAAAACGGGCCAGCTGTCTAGAAGAGGCCTGTGCAACGCTGGCGATCAGTTTGATTCTTTCCGTTGGCGCCGCTGTGGCGGGATTACTTCTGACGTTTATTTATTTATTTATGGATTTATTTATTGCTTTATTTATTGAACGTCGGGCTGCAGCAGGGCCTGTGGAGACTGTCGATATGAGCGGTGACACCATAAGGTTGTAGATCCATGAACACTCTGGGTCTAGGAGCAGCAACTTGGAGCTCGTGCCAGGAGAGCGTAGCCCTTATTTAACGGGACATTCTGTAGATGTGGTAACTGATATTTTTGAGCTTTCCTATGGCACGTGGCGTGACTTTGAACACTGTAGTGCTGGACCCTCTTGCATTGTTAACACTACCACGTAGTGTCCTGCCACATTATAGATATTAAATTGTATGGCACTGCATTATTAATTAACCTGCTGTGCTGACCCCACCAATCTGCATACAAACCTCCACGTTTCCCACAGGTCAACCCGTTAGTGTCAGTGACACTAAGGACCTTACAGAACATTCAGCGTCTCACCCAGCCAGCCTCCCAGCTTGCTTTTACCTGTGATCTTATCGTCCTGTGATTCATATCTTTGCTCTGACCCGACTGACACTCAACTCTGCATTCAATGGGTCCAAGGTTCGTGGGTCTAGGCTTAGGCCAGACTTGAACATTCCATTATGGTATATTTTTAAATTATTTTGACAGGATTTTGAGGTCTTTTGAGATGTGAGCAGTATGACACACTGGGAGCTTGTATTTTTGGGTTGGAAATGTACAAATATATACATATACATATATTACATATATAAAAAACTTTTTTTTCAATTTAGTTGCATGTCTGTGCTTATATTACTGAATGAATGTTATTGAACAGATGTTATTGGATATTTGTTACTGAACGAATGTTACTGAATAGATGTTATTGGACGTTTGTTACTGAATGAATTTTACCTGGATGTCTGTTAAGGAGAGTTTGTTACTGAATGAAAGTTACTGAATAGATGTTATTGGATGTTTGTTACTGAATGAATGTTACTGAATAGATGTTAGTTACTGAATGAATGTCATTGAACAGATGTTATTGGATGTTTGTTACTGTATGAATTTTGCCTGGATGTCTGTTAAGGAGGGTTTGTTACTGAACGAATGTTACTGGATGAATGTTCTTCCTCCTGCTCACTTGTTCTTACCTGCCCATGTTTGGCTAGATATTAAGGGTTGTTTCTTTTGTTTGGAGTGTATAGCACCAGCCTTCCTTCTCTGTGCACTTCAGCCTGCTGTTTTTCACCAAAGGGGTGTTTTGGGAGGGGGGGTCTCCACAACTGTTTCATTGTGTTTGAGAGATGTTCTCTACACTCCACCAGAGGCTACAGAGACTGACTCCAGCCCCTGGAATAGACTCTACGTTCACTTTCCATGGGACACTAAAGCAGCCAGACACCTCTCTGGATAAACTTTTGATGTTTTTGTTTCGATCTTTCGAAAGACAAAAACAAAGCCAAGTCTTTTAGCCAAGTGCACCCAGAAGGTATTTATTCTCTTTATGAATTTTAAGGTGTGTAGTGTAGTGTTGTTATTCTGCATATTAATATTAAGGGGGAAAAAATCTGAGCCATATTCAATGCAATATGAAAGGATGAAAATTGTGCATTTATATATTTATGATTCTGTTTTTTTTTTCACATTACATTAATGATTTAAAGTGGTTGTTTGAAACACCACTAGGCTTTGTGGTGGAATGTATATTTTTTAACCAGTGAAAGTGGGTGTTTTTCTGTTTTGTTTGAATATTTTGACTTTTTTCTTTTGTTTTTCTTTCCTTTGACTTATTTTATAAAGCAAGGAGATACCAGTTGCGTTGAAATCAATCAGCTTGTAGAAAGCTTTATGGACATACAACACGATGTGTTTATTTGGCCGGTTGGTGTATTTAGTGCGCATCCAAAACTAAATCAAAATACGTTTTTCAAGTAGATGATTTAAACCACTTACCACAAACATTTGCATGACATATACACTCAAGTGTGTTGACTTTTTATCATGCTTGAGGGTATGTTTGCACCCAGTGAAGTCCACTGGAATCTGAGTTACATAAATATGTGTAAAGATACAATATATTATTTTCTATATTTTTGTGTTTTATAAACCTTGTTCTGCATGGGTATTTTTGATAACTAAGGTTCTCTTCCTCCCATGAAAGTGGCATTATGAAGTGTATCTACTGTTAGTACTGACCTTGGTTGTGGTTTAATATTTTGACCATTGAATTGAGATTTGGTTTTGTGTATTTTAAATTATGGAATTACTTGAATGGTTAATATGTTATGATAGATTATATTTTAAGTATGATCCTGTGTGCCGTATCAACCCCATATTCCGTATTCGCGGTATAATGGAAGTCCGGACACATCTGTATAGTGACCGCTGCCTCTCAAACAAACATGTAACAGACTATTCTGTTTTTCCCTTCGGTTCATTGACAGCTACATGATAAATTTGGGCTCGGTAAGAATCCCTTAGCTATAGGTATTCAAGAAACTTGTTCGTTGAAATAATTTGTAAAGCAGGTTTTATGTTTTTACTTCAAGATACCTGGGGATGTGCGTCCCTCTAGATTTATATATTTATCATAGCAAATTCATCTCAAGGGGAGTCTGTAGTGCCAAATACATAATGTTTAAATGTTTCGTACATTAGTAATTGAAATATACTCAAGATGGCAAAACACATTGGATTTACTTTAAAAAAAAAAAAAAAAGTTTCATATGTATAAATACAGATGGGATCTGCTTGATGTCTTTGTAGTGTTGTAATGTCATTTATAAAATGCAGATTGCTCTCCTTTGTAGGGGGTCAATTTCCCAAAAACATTGTTACTAACTATGTTACACTACAATACACTATATGGACAAACATTGGGACACACCTCTCAATCATTGAATCATTGAATCGTCTCATTCAGACCCATTGCCACAGGTGTATAAAATCAACCACCTAGCTATACATGAAGTCAGGTTTACAAACATTTGTGAAAGAATGGGTCATTCTGAAGTGGATTCAAGTGTGGTGCTGTCATAGGATGCTATCTTCGCAATATGTCAGTTCATGACATTTCTTCCCTGATAGATATTCCACATTCAGTTATAAATGATATTATTGCAAAGTGGAAGTGCTTAGGAACAACAGAAACTGCTACGAAGTAGCAATCCATGTCAAGTAACAGAGTAGGATCACCGAGTGCTGAGACACATAGTCTCAACACTTTGTTGACTCCAAATTTCTTCTGGCATCTACCCCAGCATAAAAACTGTGTGCTGGAAGCTTCATGGAATGAGCTTCCATGGCCGAGCAGTTGCATGCAAGCTTCACATCACCAAGCGCAAAGCCAAGCATCGGACAGAGTGGCGTAAAGCATGCCGCCACTGGATTATGGAGCAGTAGATATGTTCCATGGAGTGACAAATAAGCTTCTCTAACTGGCAGTCTGATGGACGAGTCTAGGTTTGGCAGATACCAGAAAAACGTTACCTGCTTGACTGCATTGTGCCAACTGTAAAGTTTGGTGGAGGAGGGATAATGGTATGAGGTTGTTTTTCAGGGGTGGGGCTAAGCCCCTTAGGTCCAGTGAAGGGAACTTCGGAATGCTTCAGCATACCAAGACATTTTGGGCAATTCCATGCTTCCAGCTTTATGGGAATAGTTTGGGGAAGGCCTTCTTCTGTTCCAGCATGACTGTGCCGCAGTGCACAAAGCAAGGTCCATAAAGACATCATTGGGTGAGTTTGGTGTGGAAGAACTTGACTGGCTCACACAGAACCCTGACCTCAACCCCATCAAATACCTTTGGGATGAACTACAACAAAGGTTGTGTGCCAGGCCTACACATTCAACAGCTGTGTCTGACCTCACAAATGCTCTTCTGGGTGAATGCACAAAAAATTCCTACAGACACACTCCAAAATCTTGTGGAAAGCCTTCCCAGACGAATGGCAGCTCCAAAGGCGGAATCAACTCCAGTGTTGATGCCTATGGATTTACAATGTGATGTCATAAAAGCTCCTGTACTGTAGGTGTGTTGGCCAGGTGTCCCAATACTTTTGTCAGTATAATGTAAGTCCCCTGTGCAAAGTAAGATGGGAGAAATCAAGCCCAAAAACAAGCCAAATATATATAGCTGCATGGAAACAAAATTTGTCCCGTGTTTGCAATATTATGCATGTTCCTTCTAAATATAACTTACATACAACACTAACTGAAATATTGCAGACATGATTATAATGATTTAAATATTTTCTTTTGTTAGTGTGACAGTAAATAACTCCTTATGGCTTGCCATAAAACTATATTTAGTCCTTTGTAGCACATTTTACACAAATTATTGGTTACTGGACTCATAAATATCACAACACAACAGAATGTGTGATATATCTGCATGACGAGGGCTCCTAATTAGGGGGGTGCAGTGGTTAGCACTGGGACCAGGGTTCCAGTCAGTCATGGCTGCGTGTGTGTGTGTGTGTGTGGAGTTTGCACGCCCTCCCCGTGTCGTCATGGGGTTTCTTCCAGGGACTCTGGTTTCCTCCCACGATTCAAAAACATCCAGAGGTTGATTGAAGTTACCAAGCTGTGTTCGAGTGTGACCTGCTATGTGTTGGCACCCCATCCTGGGTTGTTCCCTGCCTTATGGCCATAGTTTCCAGAATAAGCTCTGGACCCCCCTGCAACCCAGAATAGGATAAGTGGTTACAGAAAATGGATGAGGGACTCTTAATCTTTAACCACTAACTCAATATCAAATTCTGGCCAAACATCAAATTTAAATGAAGTGACAGTAATTGATCCCCCTGGGGAAATTCTTCTTACACCTCCCTCAGCTTGCTCTCTGTAGGTGAAAGCAAACTGGCCCCAAAGTGCCAGTGAATTAATATGTGATTCAGAAGAAGACTGCCACAATTCAGAAACTAAAAAATCTGAAAAGCACAGTCTGGAAACTGTTTTGGGTTTCGCCAGCAGTTATTTTTTACAACTAAGATTAGCTTTATTGATCCCAGAGGTAAGTTACTATGCAAGCATAGCTACACATAGCCTAAACTGAAGGAAGAATTTGATAGTATGATGTCATTTTAGTATTAAGCTGTTTTATGCACGCAAGCCTTGTCAAATCAAATCCTGAAATGTGAAAATCTTGTGTGCAAGCTTCACAAGCAGTACTGGTGTACAAAATATACAAATATAAATATAAGAATTAATATGCACATGAATACAAAATATACATGACTGGGGTGACTTCCTCCCCGCCTTCCTCAGACACTGGTTCCTGTAGATGTCCTGAAGGGAGGGAAGCTCACCTTCAATTATCCTTTCAGAACTCTGCACCGCTGTCTGCAGAGCTTTGCGGTTTGGTCGTGCATCCAGTGAGGATTCTCTCAATGGCACAGCCGTAGAAGGTCCTGAGGATGCGGGAGCTCATGCCGAATCTCTTCAGTCTTCTAAGAAAGAAGGGGCACCGTTGCTCCTTCTTCACTGTTTTGGCCGCAGGATCTGACCATGTGAGATCCTCCGCTAAATGTATGCCTGAGAAACGGAAGCTGCTCACTCTCTCCACAACCGCGCCGTCGATGGTGATGGGGGAATGTGCACCTCTACATCTCTGGAAGTCCACTATCAGCTCTTTGGTCATTGCGACATCAGCTGTCTAAAGTCAATTTATCAATGATGGGCTGGGTCTGTATTATTATTGTCAGTAATATTTGAACTTCTTCGAATGATAAATCTCTCTTTTTTTGTCAAATATCTTTATTGAACATTTTTCAACTTTAACAAAAATACATAACAGGCCACAAAAAAGGGAAAACATTGTTTAAGATATTCAGAATGCATAAATTAATAAAAAGAATAAATAGATAAATGAAAATAAAATTATTAAAATAATATAGGTAAAGCATAATGGTAGCACAATACCAAAATCCTATGCATTCAATTGAATTGAAGCCTTTCCACAGAATAGTTGACAAATCAGTCTCTAAATTGCTAATATAAGGCTTCCAAACATTATAGAACTGACCTGGTC
>JAABNX020000070.1:24743719-24803421 GCA_015163995.2 Mormyrus lacerda
TTAAAGTTATTTCTGTGACCATTGTGAGTTTTTCTTTCATTGACTGAAGGGTACCAACAATTTTGTCCACGTGTGTAGGTGTGGTGGAAAACTTTGTTATGGCACACAACAACCATAGTTATTTCCCACATGAAAATTTATCTAATAAATTTGCTCTTGACTTAAGGAACATTGCAACCCAAATACATATTTTTTTGCTGCCCAGATTATACGTTACTTCGGACAGGATGTTTAACTGCAGGCCCTACCTTCCCGTACCTCGTTTGAATACCATACGGCGCATTCCGATCGGTTGCAGGCTGCAGAAAGTAAAACAGGTCGGCACTACCTGCTCGGCTCTTAACTGAAACCCGATCTTCCGCACCTGCTAGACTTGCTTACAGGCAACACGACTGCAGTAATGTCAGCGGCGGGATCGCACTCTGTCACGCCTGCAGCACCTTCCCTTTCTTTACAAGCTGCCAAAACCTTCCACCTGGGCGGACGTCCGTGATTTCTCCAAGTGCCGTCAACAGACAACGCATTTCGATGTAATGTTAGGAGTGATTGTTTCCAATAAGTACTCGCCGTCCAGATACCTTCTGATCATCTCGCCCTCAACGCCAGTGAAGAATCGCTGGAGGAAAACCACTCCAACATGTATCCTCCTTCAAGCGGCAAGGTACGCCATCCAAAAGTTAAGGGGCTAAAAGCAATAAAAAAGCATTCATCACCCCCGAGCCGAAGCCTAGAAGACTTCTTGGCTGCGCAAAACGCTGCGCCGCAGAAACCCCCGGAGAACGAAGCGGCGGCCCCTCGCAAAGGAAAGAGGGGCTACAGGCCCCCAGATGTCAGAACGATATTTGAATCCTCCAAAAAAGACCCACGGGTGAAAGAAGAAAAGGGAGAAGGACACACTTTCTGCGCAGATGAATGTGGTGCCTGGTGCGATGTCTGTTGCGACATTATCTTACAGGATCGCCTTACGTGTACAGGTGAGTGAACCATAGAAAAGTTCTGGAATTTATGTTTGTGTATTGTGCTTATATTCGTTTATATCATTTTTTGTAATTATGTTGAAGTCTGTCTTATATGATGATTTGACGTTAGAAGTTTATCTTTATTTAGTATATTATTTACCAACAACTTCAATAATTAACCCGAGGTTAACCTTATGTGTAGCTCGTTATGCGATCGAGTGGCTAAACTGTAAACACACAGGGTCCTCCTGTGTGAATATGCATGGTTTTGACCTTGGCTGGTAGGATATGTTCTTCTATTGATTTCCTCACATGGTCCAAAGACGTGCAGTTAAGGTGGGTTACTTGTGGTTTCACTAGTGCAGTGAATAAGCTTGTGTGATCTGCAGATGTCTGCTGACCAGTCCAGGCAAAGCAAGGAAAACATCCTTTGGTCGGAGGGAACTTTGTAGCCAGAAATTCATTTAAAAGACTTTATGTGGACAGTCAGAGGTCGTCTCTGGATTGTGTTACCGGCTTATTGCAACGTGGGAACTGATCCGAGGCTAAATGATTTCTGAGATTTTGATACCAAGCACCATAGTAATGAAGTTGTTGATGATCAAGTAACTCACTCCCAAACCTGCGGTGGGCATGCAGATGCGTGGTTTACATGGCAGTAAACACCACTGCTGTCATCATCACGGTGTGTCACAGCCGTGAGCTACACCCATAACACGCGTCATTTTAGAAGGCACCCTGATGGACCGGTTTGTTGATGAACTGAATTTAGCTGTAGGTTAGTTGTAGTATTTTCTAGAGTTTCTGTTCATGCCCTTCTAGCATACTGTATTTTTCTCAGACTACAGTTCTCTTTTTTACCTGAATGAATGCAGGCATTGTGTTCTGCACCATATGTAAATAAGACTTTCTTTGGGGGAAAAAAAAATACTGGTGTGGAATAAAAAAATGCCATTGATATACATCCTGTACTGCCTTGGGGATTTTTGCCCAACCTTACGACCAATTAGTGTTTGTAAACATAAAAACACCACACAAATGACATGCCTCCAGGAAAAGTGTCAGCTATATTTAAGTTATTCGAGTATTAATACCTGGAAGTTTTTCATGAATGTTTTCATCTGACTTTTTACAGTCAAATTCAAGCAGCTGGACAGAAGTGATATGATCTGCTATTTTGTGAAATGACTGTTGGATTGGTAGAATGTTTGCAGTTTGCGGCGCCAAAAAAACAATGACTTTTACATACTTCTAATATATGGCACTAAATATATCATCTATTATTTTCTGATAACTAATTATCACCTTTGAATAGACCCTGTGTGTGATATCCTTCATGTTTAGTCTGTCTGTTTTATCTTTATGCAGATGCTCTGGATTTTCACAACCAGTCCATGTGTTTTCCGCATGCCTCTTGCCATCCAGTGCCTACCTGCTGCCACTAGGTTGACTGCAACTCACTGTCGTGAAATGGCATGCTGGGGGAAAAAAAAAGATGACGTCAGTTTTGATGTAAACAGGAAGCATGACACCTTTACGTTGTTTTTTTTTTACTCCAACATACCTTGATTTATTGCCTGTTACTCATTGTGTACGTGTGTGTGCACTCTTACAAAACACCTTCCAGTTGCTAAAAATACCTGCCCATCATACAGAAATCTGATGGTCACCCTGGCTACAGAAATTCTTGGTATGCAGGAGGTCAACGAGGAAAAAACGCCATATCATTTTCCGCAGAGATCTCTGGTATCATCATTTTGCAGTGTATTTACTTCCTTTTACAAATAATGTCCTTCCTATTTAACCTACATCTGGTTTATATTCACATATCTATTTATACTACAGCAGTACATTAAATTAACAATACCATACAATGAAAAATAAAAGCAAATTAGATATACACACAATCAGTAAGTTCAGCACAGGTGCAGGATTTTTTTTATACAAGTGATTATTTTTTTTACTTTGTAACGGTGCCGTGTAACACAGAGGATACATAATGAGCTATTAGTATTACTGGTAAGCCCGGTATAAACACATTTAGATAGCGATCACTGACCATGCAGGTAGTTTAACACAAAACTGATTGTATTAAAAAGTATTACCTTATAGTAGAGGGGATGGTACAGACTCTTGATATTAAAGGTTGGAATTAGATGACCGAAAGTGCTTTGAAGATGTTTGAGACTTAAATGGGTGATGACTGTGGTAACCTAGTTGGGTTTAGGTATAGATGCTAGTATTGGATACAGATTAACTACCACTTGTTCAGCTGGATCTTGCATCATGTGATGGATAACCTGTCAGTCGGAGAGGATTTGTTAGCAGGGCACAGGGAATCTCTCACTCTCTCACACACCTGTAACAGGCATTTTGACCGGTTTTGTTAAATTCACAAGCAGCCCAGAATAGAATAAAAAAATAAAGCGGCACATTTTCGGCATTCTCCTGACCTTCGACACTTGGCACACATCCTTCTGTAACTTTAACGTCGAGCTGCTTGATGGCGCAGTTAGAGTGATGGGGGCTCGGAAAAGCCACACCGTGGTGTGATAGGCTAATGACCTGGGGACAATGAGCAGAGGCAGACAACTGTGACCCTGCCGCGCACACAGAGTGGGGTGACAGCTGAGAAGTAGGCGGGGATTGAGGAAATAGGGGCCCTTTTCCTAAAACCAGCTGGTCCTGGACAGAGTGCTCCAGACGAGAGAGGATGTGTCTGGGAGCAGATGGGACTGAGTGATTCTGCCTTCTCTGGGTGGGTTTCCATGCTCCGGCGTGAGGGTGACACGCGTCCCATGGGGCTGGGAAGGAAGAACTGGGGCCGTGCTTTGCGGATTCTGGTTGACCTGCTCGCCCGTGTCCCCAAACTGGCTCGCCACTCGGGCCGGCAGAAGCTGAGCGAGCTGTGGAGACGCACTGGTGAGTCCGGTTCTGTGTGTGAGTCTGGTTCTGTGTGTTTGCGGTTCCGAGGTAACCGTTCATCCCTGGGCAGTTTATAAGTGTCTGTCATTAACGTTGATGTGTTTTGGAGACCCTCAACCCTGGTGTGTGTGTGTGAGAGAGAGTTGCAAGTCTGTGGTTACCCCATGTGACTAAACATGAGCGTCTTGGCACCTCATCCATGCAGGGATGAGGACTGATTGTGTATCGGGTACCAGGTGGCAGTCTGTGTCTGCGATGGCTATGGAGGCGTATCCATTTTTGGATGCTGGCTTGTACCATTCAGTGTGGAAAACTGGAGAATGTTTTAATACATTTTTGTAGTAACCAGGACTGTGAGTGGTTGGCGTAAGAGGTGGTTATGTTCGAGGTTTAAAATAGACTGCTTCTGTTCCTTTTTTTGCATATTACTCTGGGCCCTGTTCTGGATGCGTCTGTCGTCATGACTATGCACATTAGATCGTCGGGTCCTTGTTTCACCTTTGGTGTGATGGCATGAGTTTGGATCCTGACCAGCAGCTGCGACCCTTGATTGACTATTGGCTGGTTGTGATGGTTCTTCATGAGCATTTCCTTACAATGCGGGCCTGCGGGTGTCACTGCGGTTAAGAGGCTCTATATATGGTGGATTTATGCAAGGAGCTAGTAATGCAGGTCCCAGCAATGGGAGACCCGTGGATCACACCTGTCCCCCCTCCCAGTGTCGCAGTTGGCTGAGCCGCATGTTCTGTGTCAAGTGTCACTTGACCCCATGGAGCCTGAAACAATACTGTGGCGCCGAATCAGAGGCTGGAATTTTGAGGCAAGAATACCCAGGAAAAACTGGAGCCCCCCTCCCCATCATATATGTGACCCCCACCATCACCTCCCACCTGCTGGCCTGGGGGGGTTACAGAGTCACACTGGAGCCTACACACTGGAAACTCCCAAACCAAACATCGGGAAATGAGCATGAGCCCCTGAGCAGCATCACATGATGGCGGACATGTCAGGGTATACAGCTAGGGGGCGCCCCTGACCTTGAGGTCCTTGTGGTTTCTGTACTGTTATGGGTCTTGCATCGATTTGTAGTTGTGCCTGGTTTTCGAGGCGGTGACCCCCAGGTGCACATTCAGTCTCAGTCATGGTTTTCATAGCATTTTCTTATGATGATCTTGTTCTGAGTGAGTAGTTCATTTTCGCCTCATTCGCTCAAAGCCCTCAGACTCAGCGTTGCTCCTCACGGACCAGAATCCTTCAGTTTTCCCGAATGTATCTTAATCGCCATATGATTGACAGCTGTAATGCTGCAGGGGGAGCCTTAGCGGCCAAAACCCGTGCATGTCCAGGCTGATGCTGGACGTCCTTTGAAGGTTCAGAAATGACAGGAAGCTCTTGGAGTTTACAGCCCCCATCTGACCGATTCTTCAAAACAAGGAGACACGGTCTGGTTAACAAGTAATTGCTAAAAGCAGAGTAGACTTGTGAAGGAGGGGTGTGGATGTGAAGACCAGCTGTTGTGGTCGAGTAGCTTTCGGGGGGGGGGTGGGAGGTCCTGGGATCGCTTTGTTGTTCTGTCAGTGGGAACGAGGCCCTTGTCACGTTTGCGTGGAAGGGCTGTGTAATCAAAGCCATGGGTGAGGTACACAGAGCCAGCTTTGAGAACATGGCTCCAGATTCCACATAGACCAGCTACGGCGTGGGGGAATCCCAGACTCCCCCTCCTTCTGTCCGACAGGTGGACCTTGCCAGAGGAAGTATTGCTAGAATGTGTTCTTATTTTTACATTTAAAGCAGCTTTATCAGCTAAAACATCTATGCACCTGGATTTTTGCTGATGTTTATCTGTTTTGCCCATGGTGCAACAGGAATATCTTTACAGGACATTCAGTACTGCAACCACGACGCCCCCTACAGACCTGTTGCTTGATGAGGTTTGTTTTTTGTTTTAGATCAAGGGTGTTAAACTGCAGTCCTGGGGGGGCCAGAGCTCTATGTAGCTTAGTTATTTCCCTGTTCCACCATAAATGATTCAGTTCAAGAGCTGTGTGGTAATTAGCACAAGGAGTTGAATCAGATGTGTTAAATAAGGGAAAACCCAAAAATATGCAGGACTCCGGCCCCCCAGGACTGGAGTTTGACACCCGTGTTTCTCCGTGATTCTTAGTTTCTCGTCCAGTGAAAGTGGAATGTTCTTGACCGCACTCCGTCAGGTTAATGGAGACTGCGGACTCCATTACATTAGCAAGATAACTTCCGTGTGAGGCAGTATCTCCATCCCACATGTGGTGTTGACCGTCCGACCCTGGGTGTAATCTCGGTTGTGGGACTGCTGATGCTTCATCTGACATGAAAGACAGATTTGCTTCAATAAGCTTTCAATGATTTTTTGCCGTTTCAATGATGAGAAATTACTTTTTGCACACTGGCGCCCCCTAGTGGAGAGTTTGTGTAAAGGCTGTGCTGGCTTTAAGGTTTGCAGTTTTATGGAGGGTGGCATGTCAGTTGGAGGTCATGGGAGTCACAGCAGCTGACAGCTGTGTTTACTTTGACTGGGGAGGGGGGTTATGGGGGGGGGGATCTTTAATGCTAATTTCAGGTTTTCGGTGCCTTGCCTGTGTAGATCGTTTTGCTGTTATTGATTCAAGCACAGATAGACGGGATGCCGGTTACGTTACTGGTGGCTGCTGGGACACGTCCTGGAAGATGGAACGAAGGGACTCACTGCTCACCGCCGTTAGGCTCTCTGACTGGGGGGGGGGGGCCTCACGGCGCCCGATCGATGACGTAGCTGGTAACGTCCGGCTGGCCGGGGCCTCATTATGGACCCTGTGATTCCAGCAGACAGCACTTACCGTCAGCTCTGGAGACTGGAGCAATTACTGCAGGAGCAAGACACAGACACACAAACAGACACACACACAGACACACACACACGTATTTGTATTCATGTCTTTGTGGGGACCGTCCATTCATTTCTGTGGGGGAAAACCGTACAATGCCAGCGATAATAACCGTAACCCCAACCTTAACCACAAGCAATCCAACAAAATACGAGACTTTTGGCTTTTTTCATTTTTTTGATTGCGGTTTTCACACAGATTTGACACAGATTTTCATGAAGTTGAGTTTTCCTTTGTGAGGACCAAAAAAATGGTCCCCACTATATTAAAATAGCAGGTTTTTAAACACATCATGTGGACATTTGGTCCCCACAATGTAATATATACATAGCCCCCCCCCCCACACATAGACACACACACACATACATATGCATCTCTATTCCTGTCTTTGTGGTGAATTCCTGTTAAGACACTTATTAATGGAGGTGTGGCCTTTCTAAAACATTTTTAAAACAGGCTTTTGTATCCTGCCTCAAATATTTAAAAGCCTCCTACCTTCTGGTTATCCCAAGAGCGAGTGTATTTCAAAAAGTCATTGTTAGTAGATACATTTCTATTCAGAAGCATTATTAAAGTCACCAAACAAATTCTGTTGAAATTTGTTGTCAGTTAGCTATTGGCAGGGTGATGCTCCCCCAAGCTCTGACCCCCCCACCACCAAACCAATACTCAGCGCCCCCCCCCCAGTCTGAGAGAGAGTGAAACTGGCTGGTTAAACTTTGCCTGCAGGGGGGGGGGGGGCTTAATAGATAGCTCCTATGTCTCCTATAGGACTATCTGGCCATAGTTATATCGATTCCTGTCTGCTTCCCAGTACAAGTCAGGAACACTGGGAAATATTTGGCTGTCCACAGTCACCCTCTTGGATCTCTTCCAGCCAGACCACGTCATTTTCCTGCATTACTAAGGCAGGCATTTTCCTTGAGTCCTCTACTGGCTTTTGTGTATGCATTTAAAATTAAAATGATGGTGACTCGAAGTTGCCTGTAGCGTGTGAGCGTGCGCGTGTGTGTGTGTGTGTGTGTGTGTGTGTGTATCCCATCTCGGGTGTTCCCTGCACCCTGCACTTTCTGGAACAGGCTTCAGGCTAACGCCACAACCCTGTGTGACAGATGGGTGCTAAATAATAGGCATCATCGCACGGGGGGTGCATGTGTGTGCATACACATTGGGTGATCGAACCCCTGTTGCTGTGACAGCCTGGCCCACGACGCCCCTGTGCTGGCATTGTAGCGAGACTGAGAACCTAGATTTCCATCATCTTTCTTCAGAAATCTGAGCTGCTGATGGAACTCAAACATAAAAACTGGATGCATAAGCAGGGGCGAGACGGAGCATGCAACTCCCCCCCTCCCCCACCGCGTTATGGAGCCGGGGAAAGCCTGTGGTTTGATAGTCAAATGACCCACTCAGCAAAACAGAGCCAAGAGGAGGAGCTGGTAGCGAGGAGGGGTGATGTGGAAACGAGCCACCAATGGACTGGAGAGGAAGGAATGGATAGTGTTAGGAGTGTGATCTGGCTGTCAATGAGCGTGTGCGTGAGCCGGGGAGGCGTGGTCAGCCGCCAGTGGGTACCAGACGCGACAAGAGGCACCGAGTGGCCAGGCGAGGCGAGGCAACCTGAGGGCGATGCTCTGGGCATGGGCACGCCACTCTGCAAACTGTCAGGCAAGATCACCAGGCAGGTCAAGAGGAAGTCTTCAGGTGAGCCGCACCATTTTGCGAAGGAAAGGGGGGGGGGGGGTGCAACAGTGTGTCATCATCCTCAGGACAGGTTGGCGAACAAGGAGTGTTGGGCTCATTGTTGTTAGGGGGAGTTTGATATTGGGGGGGCACAACTTAATATTTTAAATATAAAGGTCTTTTGAGACAATGAATGAAGCCAAATTTCCCACAAGTTCCCCCTGTCCCCTATAATTCCTCCACCCCTGATCTGGCTCATGCTTTCTGATGCTTCCAGTGGACAGTAATTAGGTCATGTAGCCCTGTGCTACCTAATGCTAACTCCGCTGCTGCCGTGCAGCCTGTTGCTGATTGGTGCTAGTACTGCTGTTACTGCTTTTATATAGCTTTGTGCTAACTTTGGCTAACTCTGCAGCCCTATGCTAACTCTTGCTGCCGTTTGAAGTTGTCCTGGTGGGAAACTGGACTGTTGACACAAAAACAGTTTTAAATCATTCTGAATTAATAGAACTGAGAGAGTGGGGAAAAAAAACTATTTCCCCTGACTCCGTATCATCAGTGGAGCGGTACGTTTACATCATAGAGATTACATTTCTCAGAATCAGCTGTCCTTTTCACAGCAGCTTATGGTTCAGTCTGGGCCTGTCATAAACCTCGATAGGTAGCTTATTTACTTAGTCGTTTTAGTGGTATCGTTTTCATTGTTTTTGTTACACACTTAGTTTATTAATGATTCTGAACGGATGCCAGAGTTTGTTAAAAGCTGGGGCTATAACAATTCATAATAATTAATGTAATTATTTTATTCTTCAATGTAATATAATGAACAGCAGCCAGATGAAGGGTTTCAGGGTTGGTCAGTCATGCTTATATTTGCATTTTTAGTAGCATGTTTGCATATCATTGCTATCATTTCTAAACAACAGGGTCACATGACTCAAAGGCAAATATGTTGGCAAGAGTCAGCAGACTTTGACTCCTGAAGCAGTGACATCAGCTTTATTCATCATGGAGGCTTCCCCGCGCTGTGAGATTTTGCTGTTCCATGAATCATTTTGGATGCCAGTCTTGGCAGGTTGAACCCTGGGATAGATGCCTTCAGGCTGGCAGCGTGGTTTAAAACGCTGAGTGGCTGTAAGCTGTGAAAGGGGCCAAGGATGAGGCTTGACTGATCAGACAGGCTGATTGACAGATTAATCGAGTCATGTCTACAGTCACTCCTTAACAGATATATACTTGGACCCTCAACCTCTACACATTCATTACAATTCATTAGTTTTCACATACTGAGAACGCTGACATCCCATCCAGAGTTTTCCCCGGCCTTGTACCCTGGTACAGACCCCTGAAACCCTGACTATGGTAAGATGGGTGTGTGGATTGATGGATGGTTTGATTGATGGTAGTTCAGAGACCTTTTAGTGATGATCCAACTCCTTTGCTGTGGCTCCTTATCTGTGGCTGTGCCCTCGAGCACGATGCTTAGCTAGACTGTCCTCTGGCAAATTATTCACTTTTTGAAAATGCCTGCGTTAGAAAAACAATCACACGTGCTAGGGAAACACATGTGTGAATCCGTCCACAGCGTGTCTGTCTGTGAAGGCCTGTCTCAGTCACGCTGTCATTTCCACTCCTGTTGGTGACTTTTGGGGATCTTCTAGTGCCTTGTGGGGTATCTGACTTCGTCTCTACACTTTCCCTTCCTCTCCTGCCCCCCTGTCCCACCCCCCCCACCTTTGCAGGCTGCAAGTACACTTGCCACGCACATTGCCGTCACCGGGTGTCCCTGGATTGCCACCAGAACGGACAGGCCAACGACGCTCCTCTCAGCTCCGGTGCCCCCGACCATCTCAACAACAATGTCCAGTTGCCTGTAAGTCTCCTCAAACTGCCCGCTTAGGCATGCAGCTAACGTGCAGGGGGGTCTGGGGCCCTATAATTATATATCACAGCTCAAAAGTAAGTATATCGCTGTCTTCCGTTTAAGAGCTGGAAATGTTATGGTTGTCGATCATCTTTTTCACCACAAGGGGGTGCATGAGTAGAGTAAATGAAAACGGGAATATTTGGCATGTTTCTCATTTTTACGAGATGTAACGGTAAGCCACAGTTTTTAGCTTTGTTTACATCTGAAAGATTTATTTGAATCCTGTGAAGTATAACACAAAGGCTCTTTTTAATTTAGAAGAATTTACAGAATGAGAAGCTGTGATTGCTATTTTGATACCTGGTGTAGTTATTGACTGTGAAACGTGTGGAGGTTTTTCTGAAGTTGGACAGTAGCACCCCGCGCATGTGCTCATACAGCGGACAAGGCGGCCTTGCGCAGAGAGAGGGTTTTCTGCATCAGATATGTCTTCCCTGCATCTGTCTACTTTGCCTTTGATGAGGCCATTCAGGGGCTATATAGTGCACCCTCAGGTAACCACACAGCTGTCAGCCCCTCTCTGCTTACAAAGACACACACACACACAGACACACTCACAGACACATTTACACCAGCTAGCCCACATGGTACACCTGGCAGATACGTAATCATGATGTCTGTCAGCATTTGTGAAGAGCTGATCTGAGGAGAGCGGCAGGTGACAGGCAGTGGCTCTCAGTTTCACACACAAGCTTATGTCACTTTGCAAACTAATATAATGGATGTGACAATTGAAGAGCAAATGGTAACACTTGTAGGGGCACAAGTACTTAGTACTTCAGTATGTATTTCAGTAGTAACTGAGTAATCACTGAAGTACATATCATGAACAAATCATGAAGAAAAACAGTACTTCAGATCAGTGTTTTGTGTTATTCATGACTTGTTCCTTCAGTAGTTCCTTAGTACTTCCTTCAGTATTTTATAAAGGTTTACAGAATTAAATTTAGTAAGAATATAGTAACTGCTTGAGATAAAACATGCACCACGATTCATTAATGATGAATGAACATGAGATCAGTATGTAACTAAGACTTAGTTTGTGGTTATTTAATATATAAATAATTGCATAATTCTATATTATTTGTGCCCCGTCAAGTAAAGTGTTTACATGCAAATTTCAAAAGTCACTCAGTCCATGGGATGCATTTTCCGGAAAATGTTTGTAGTGAGTTCTGGCGATTTAACCACCGTTCTTTGCTGGATTACATGAGGCCTGAGTGAGTTTTGGTTCCCTATACTGTAACATATGATGAGGAAGCTTGACTTTAGGTCCCGGCATCCTCACCTCAAAAATGACAAAAAATGAGTTTTAGGCATTTGCTCTCCACTATGAAAATTATCAATCTAGTAGAAAGACCTTTAAAATGGGGAATAGAATCTGTTAGTCACTATGACCATGATTTGGTGTTTATAGACAGGTGGGTTTGTCAGCCCCCTTGTTCTGCTGTCTGTCCCTCAGCCTAACCCTACCACTGCCATCTGCAAAAAACGCTCCCGTCCTCTTAGGAATGGATTTTTGCTTATAGGGAATGTTTTTCTGTTTTGTCCTGAGAGCACCTCTGTCTTGCATGACGCCCCCCTGTTTTTCTCCCGTACAGCATGAGGCCTACTGTCTGGGGGGGGTTCCATGCCCTCTAAGGGCCTTAATGCATCCCACCATCTCATTAAACTTGTTTTCTTTTTACTAGTTATACATACACATAGCTATTTTTTATTTAATTTCTTTTCAAGCCTCTGGTTGTTAAATCTTATCCATTTGCTTTTAAAGATGTGGTTTAAAGCTGTTTGCCCAAAGATCTGTCTCTGGGCAAAATTGGCACATTTTTATAGGCTGGTGAGTCATTTTCTCTCTGCATTCCTGCTCCCTGAATTGCACATTGTGTTGCTTTTTTTCTCAGCTCCTCTGTTGTCTGCTGATGGGTCTCTTTCATCATTCCCCTGGCCTGTGTTGCATAGCTCACCTCCTCTTTCATACCCCGACTCCTGTGGTGTAGAGTCTTCCATATCATATCAACTGTTTGCTCAACTGGTCTACATGACTCAACAGAGGATGCACAGATATAGCTACTAGTTTAACCCTGTTGCGGTTTTGACTAGAAATTCTCATTAGGCTCTTCCTCTGTCTTGTCCTCTAGTTGTCCATTTAAACTCTGGTTAGGGACAGGAATGTGGTCAGTGAATGAGCCCCCTGTGCGATATGAAGGGTGTGGGGTTAACGGGGAGATGAGATCTCCCAGGCTGTTCTCTCCTTGACATGAGACTTCCTTATGACCTCACAAATTTCCTCACGCTGGTGATGCTGTAACAGGAAGCCAACGATTCTTCTAGATATCTGTTGTCCAGGGAAGGCCCTCTCACACAATGACTGCTATGAGGCCAGTGACCCCCCCTAAGGGGAAGGACAGCGAACTGCAAGACCTCAGTGACCCCCATGACTTTAGCGACCTCGTACCCCTCTAATATGCTCCAAGCTGTGACATTGTGTATGGGTCAGACTGTCACATCTCCAGCTTCCTGTCTCATTTACAGACTACTTGTCATGCCCTGTGTGATAAACATTCAAAAATGTAAATAAAATATGGCACCTACTATAACTTGATTGTTTCTTTACCCTACCCACATCTGCCTTTTCCTGTTTTCTAGGCCTGTTCCTGTGTGATATTTTAAAGGTATGATTTAACTCTTCTCACGAATCCCATGTAGCTGAGCATCTGTTTTCTTGCGAGGCTCACCAGATCTGATTAAGTGCTGCTCTGTACCCTGTCCAGCCGTTATTAGGTTTTGCCGTAATCTGGTAAATGGGACCTTTAGTGCAGAGGTCCTTTCGCAGGCAAGCATGCGAAATCGCTGACAGTAGAGCCAGCGCATGCAGAGCTGGGCTATGGTTTAGGGTGTACTGTAAAGGCATGGTGTGTGCTTTCTGTGGGCTCTCACTGAACGGGTGCCGTGAGGATGGCGGATGTTCTCTTTATAAACACAAACAGATTCTGATGCAAGGGTGTCACCGAGAATCCCACGCCCCCTGCAGGGGGGGTCCATTGCAGCGCAGTCGACCTGGCCGCGACAAAGAGCCGCTAACACATTCCTGTCAGACTGGGAAGCTTTGGCTGACCCGCCCCCCCAGGGTTAAAGTTCACGCACGTTTCGTACTGCGAGGTCATCGAGACGTTCGGGAAGGTGTGCCGTGGGAGCCAGTTGTTGCAGTCAGTCGTGACGGGAAGCTTCCCAGGCCGTTGTGGGGAGAAACATGAGCCGCGGTGCTCTTAGGTTTCCATGTCCCTTGTGTGGTGTCAGTGACAGGAGCTGGCTAAAGCCGACTGGGTCAAGTAAACATTAGTGTCACGGTGTTGGAGCTCCAGCGGTGGCTGTTTGTTACTATGGTGATCAGTGAGGAACCAATCCGTCGATCCCTTCGCAGCGTGCGGATTAGAAAGCCAGATACACAAATCCTGTTTCACTGGGGCGACGTTGCAACCCTGCGGGTAACGACTCTGTGGGTAAGGACTCAGCGTGTAAGGACTGGTTCAAATCGGACTGGTTCAAATCTGAGAGTTGGCTGAGCGATTTTATCAATGGACCGTTGATCGAGACCCTTAACCTCCAAATGCTCTAGGACAAGTGTGACCTCAATTGCACGGCACTTTAGCTATAAGCATTTGATAAATAAATAAATAAACAGGAAATTGCATATTTAGAAAGGGGTTTGAATGCCCACATACATGTATGTGTTTGTGCGTTGACCCTCAGAGAGGGACTGTGACAGACAGGCAAGGACAATCAAGCTCGTCGCCTTCTGCCCCAAACAAGCGGCCCCCTGCCCAGAAGTCCTGAGTGTCGCCGGGACCCAGAGGCGGGGGTGTCTCTGCAGGGAAAAACAGTCTCCCAGATGGAGGAAGTCGAACATTTCCTTACAGGAAGCGAGGAGAGGAAGTGTGGAATAGCAACGGCTGCACTGGGGAGAGAGTGGAGCGCCACACATCAACAGAAGCACACACACAGACACACACACACAGACGCATGCAGATACAGGCATGTATGTAAATGCATGCAAAAATGTGCACAAACATACAGGCATGGGCAGATATATACAGATATGCAGGGGCAGATTCAGGGGGCCCAAAATGTAGTGTCTGGGGGCCTCCCATTTGACAAAATCTACCGAGGGGGAGGGGGAGCCGTATTAATTCAGATTCCCCCAAGCGGGGGTACCTAAGCTGACATTTTGTCAGAGGCCTTAAATATCCAGCTACGCCCCTGCAGATATGTAAAATATATACAGACTAAAAGCCACACATGATGGCACATATACGTGTACATAGACAGTCACACACACACATTCATATGCCCACACAGGAAAGCGATGAGACTCGCAGGCTCATGCACAGACAGGCACTGACTCTGCCATCTCCCACGGCACTAATCCTCCGCACCAGTCTGCCAGGCCCCAAGTCACGGCACTTCAGACACTCTTTGCTATTGCCGTGGTCTGCTGTCGCCCTGGGATTCCAAAACGTCCTTTTAGCTCATTATATTTAGCTCTTTTCCTCATTTGATGCAAATTGTCTGTACTTTTTCCACGATTTGCAAAGACCTCCATCTGGAATAAACAATAGGGCAACATAAAAAATAATGGGCCAGTTTGGTTTCATTTTCTTATTCTTTAATTTGTTCATATATCTACTTCCTTATTCAAGGAGCGTTGTGACTCTGGATTGTTTTCGGAGGTCTGTGCTGACGTTATTCTAAACAACAGGCTGTACTGTTAATTTTGCTTAGATTTTAACTCGGCTGTCACGAGTCTTCAAAGAAAACGGAACATGAATTAATTATGCTTCATGATTATAATGCAAAAATATCTCGCCGTTTCCAGCTAAGATGAAGGTTTTTTTTCTTCCGTCTTTCTAATTTGTGGTAACCTAGCTTGTAATTTGTGACAACTCTAATAATAGATCTTAAGCACCTCAGAGAGCGGAGGTCACTGTTTTTTTTTTTTCTCTGAATCGTTAGCCAAATCGGCCAAACGTGGCTCCCATAACAGGGTTTCTGTCTCGCTGTAGTTTTAATGCTCGTGTTTAAAAGACACGATTGAGGAGGAAGACCTTTACAGAATGACGACTGAGATAGTCAGACAGAGTGTGCCTTATGAGAGCTATGCATGGCTTAAATCCAGATCCTCAGCTCGTCCAAAACAGAAGTAACATCAGAGGGTGGATGTAGGATTTTGTGAAACCTTTGGTCCTGATAGTAAATAGTCTCTGGCTCCCAGGCTTGCAGAAAGCTTCAGGAGGAAACATACTGTATTAAGCTCAGTTAGACAGTTTTATAGTTTAATTTTTCTCTACCTGGATGCAAAGTTACAAATTTTGTTTTTCAGAGTTGAAAAGAATGTGGAACCTTATTTTGCAGCTAGATTACTATATAGACAACTAAGCAAAGATAAAATGAAACATAACTCAGAGTGTATTTGAGAGAGACGCCATCTGTGGTTAATCATTAGCTGTTGTTGTCATGGCTGTTGCTAATGCCGGGGAACTCATGCTTTTCAGGGACAATCGCTTTGACCCGCCCTTCTCCTTTCTTTGCTGTCCTCCCTGATTCCTGCCATAAACGCAAATTGCAGTTTTAGCTGAGACTCAGGGAAGGAAATGCAGCTATCAGGCTAATGGTATTAGCATATGGGCCTTGTCTGATCTGCAACCTTTACCGTGTCAAAGAATGAGGATGTCCAACTGACTGTTACATAAACCTTCTGAAACTTCCGCAGTGCTTAATAGGCTGTGCTTACATTTAGCTGGTATTTAAAGCAATGTGCTATAAAGTATTTTCTGTATCACCACCATTCAAAGCTACTGCTGATAATAAGGTCCATTCGTTATAAATACTGACCATTACGCTGCAGCACGAAAGCAGCTAGCTGTATTCAGCTGTATTGATGCACTACAATTAACTTTAACTCTTTACTTGTGAATTCAAAAATAGAAAGAAAAAATACATGTCCCAGTTGGACACCCTGTGTAATTAATGCATATTTTGTTAGCAAGCTAAAATAAAGAGCGCAAGGACAAACCAGTCCTTGGGAGCTTGTTGTGTAAACACTCACAGCAGAGTGTGCAAACCTTATGCTTTGAATCTTAAGAGGTCTCCTGTGAGTATTATGAAAAGGTTTTATTTTTAACCAGTAATCACACGCCATGAACGTGCAAATGTCAGCTCTTAAAACTCCCTCTTCTAAAGGGCAGGGGTTTGGGGGGGGGGAGGTTCAGTTGCGTTCTGGCTTTGTTGTTTGTTATCGGTGCAGTTAGCACAGGTGACCTCACCCACACGGGCATAGCGGAAACCGGCCCCAAAACAGACGCCTCGTTTACAAGCCGTTAGCGGAGGCACAGGAGCAGAACGCTCCTGGGCTGAAGCACGATTTCCCTCCATCTCACTCTCCCTGAAGCGTGGCCCTGAAATGTATACAGAGTGGGGCTGCAGACAGCCGCTCGGGGCAGATGTAATCTGTTTAGAGGAAAGTACTCTAATTCCATTAAACACTAGATTCTCCTAGGGTGAGGCTTGTTACTCTGGGACCGGTGCTGTCCATTTTAGTGTTGTTGCCGTTCATGTTAGCATTTTTTGCATGCGCCGGCAGTTCAAATGTGTAAATGTTTCGAGGCGGACATCACTTAGCATTGCAGCCTCATGGCTTTAACACGTGTGTTACAAGCTGCATGTACTCAGGCTTTGTTTTGCATCGTTATTTATGCAGTTTCATTTCCTGTGCTCTGGGGAGCTTTGTTATGAAGTGCGAATGGAATTCGGAATTCAAGGGGCTTCCCAGGTAGCAGGTACTGAAATCTTCCCTGTATGGGACGGAGGGCCTCCTCGCGGTGGTCGTGGCGGTGGGCGGTCCTCTAGAGTGACACTCATCTTGGCCAATGAACCGAGAGAACATATGGATGAAGCGACCGCCCACCAAAAGAGTGAGCGATGTGTGGGCAAACGGGTGGAATGTCCCTGCAGCTCTCATATTCATTCTGAAATATGAACTGGACCCAAAGCCGGAAAGCCTGGAGGGACAGTATGAGCTAAACAGCGGCAGCTTTCGGATATCACGTAAAGCTCTATAAATGTGTCATAGTTTCTTTTGGGCGCTGCTATGTGAGGTCTTGCGCTTGGGCTGCCATTTTAAGGCATATCCTTCTCTGCAGCGTAGAGCCTGAAAACGTCAGATAAATAAACTAGATTTTCACAATCTCTGCGGCACTTGCGCCCATTTTCTGGTACGGGAGTCACATTTTGGATAATTCTAACACCACCTTTCTGGAAAACTTTCCTGAGCCTTATTCTGGGCCTCTTGTCATTTTGGAAGGGGGGGTGTGTATGTATATTTAAAATGAAAATCAGTTTATGGACACTATAAAATTCTATGATGAGCTTTGATGTTAGAGCCACAATGTAAATATTTTGGCTTAGGCCCTTCAGTGTGACATCATGAAACTGGTGGAATTCCTAAGGGGTTTGTGTTGCCTGCCAGTGCTTCAGCAAGGACTGGATTAAGTGACAAACCCCACCTAAACCAGAACAATATCTATGCGCAGTGCTCTTTGATCTAAACCCAACTCCTAGATGTAACTTCACTGTGTCGGCTGGGTAAGTAATAAAGTGCACTGAGATACCGAGTTCAAAGAAAGCTTTGATAAACATTAGGTGCTTTGCAGGATTTTACTAGACAAACACCTGTAAAAGAACATATGAAGTTCACAACTCAGCACAGCTTTTTAACTATGGCACTAACAGGGAATTTTGTTGTTCTGCAACCAAAGAGTGCAGGACACTATAGGGCATGCAAAGCAGATCACATTGCATAATTGTGATATATTGACACTGATGGGTTCCAGACACAATTTGCCCAGACTTTGACATGAATCTAGACAGAAGAAACATATGTGAACTTCTCCACTTGGGATTAACATGGATGGAGAACCATCTCTAGGGTCCACAATCATGAAAGAGAGCAGGGCAGGCCTCTTGGAAGCTTTCAGATAGACTCCTTATCCACTACTTGACAGTAAGAAAGTGCATCAGATACTGAACAGACAAAAAATGGCTCTGTTTTCATTTCAACTTTGACACTAAGTAAACCAAAGGTCTACGTGACTGATTTTCGAAAGCATGAGAAATGCTGTATGCACTTGTTGATTTACATCTCACTTACGGTTGTTTCCACTTATCTACTGAGTCTCCAGATGATCAGCATAAGAACTGATCCAGCATCGTTATGTACAATTTGCAGCGTTTCAGTCCTGGCATTTACTAAGACCAGGTTTAATCTAGGCAGCCTGAAGTTCTTCAGCCACGTGTTTATTTGGAGATAAAGAATCAGACAATAATGGAAGCTTGTTCCCTCCTGATTTTACGGACAGACGGCCTTTGAGAACTGTACTGACTCTGAGCTCTATCTGTAGATAAGCCTAGACAGGAAGACCCTCAGTGCGAGACTGGGCCTAGACAATGCATCAGCTGACACACATGTGCTCCAACATGACTGTCACGCTGATTCCGCACCAACGAGAAGCTGGGCCACTGAAAACTTCCTGTTTAGTCTTCAAGCTCACCTGTGTGGCACAGTTCAATGAATAACATCTGAGCGGATAAGGTGGTATCCAGGTCTGTGATCATGTCTAGATCTTTCTATATAAAAAGTTTGGACACACCTACCTATGGAGTTGTTTATTTGTACCATTCTATGCATTTTATAATAAAGACATGAAAACCATAAAATAACATGTATGGGACTCTGCACTGACAAAAAAAGTATTAAAAAAAATAATCATCTCTGTGGGTTGCAACTCAGAAGGTGGCCAGTTCAAATCCCATGGTCAGCAGGTGGTGCCACCACTGGGCACTTAACCTTAATTGCTCCAGGGACTGGCTGAACCTACTGACTCCGCTACCCCAGTTTCATGAGGTGGCCTGCTGGGATGCTGTTCCAGCTGTCCTGAAGGAGGTCCCACATATATGCTGAGCTTGTCTTTCACTCTGGCCCAACTCCTCCAGAACCATCTCTAATGTGTTTAGGTCAGGTGACCAGGTCATGTGATGTGACACCATCACTCTCCTTTGTATGTGGCATGGGGTGTCCAAACTTTTGACTGGTACTGTATACTCACAAATCGCATTTTCATATTCTTTTCAGTTTTCAGTTTAATATTATGTAAAACACTAGAACAATGGAGAAAAATTCGCTTTGACTATGAATATTGTTCACAGAAATCAGCTGAACCATTTCATGCATTTCAAGATTATGCGTCTTGTATTACAAGTCAGAACATTTCCTTTGATCGTTCTCTTTTTGTATGCTCTCTGTCTCCTGTGAATAATGATGGCCTGGGGTTGGCTATGAGATCACACACTGCAAGTGTCTTCATAGGTCACCAGCTGTCATAAAACGGCCCTTGGACTTCAAAGAAAATCTGAGGTTCAAATATCAAATACTGATAGTGAGGTTCCATAAGGGGCAACTTCAAATCCCAGGTGAAGACTTACTGTTGGACCACTGCGGAATGCATGTAACCGAATATCTGTCACTATTATTAGGTGTAAAGCTGCAAGATAAGTAGATTGCTTTGGATTAGAAAGGCACAACACAGCAGCTCCTTTCTTCCAGCTGTATCTTAACGTTATTTTCCTTAATTTTGCCCTACGTTTAGCATTTGTGGTTACTGTTTACACATCATAGCTATTTCGCACATTTTTACTATTCCATGTGCATAGTAAGACTTAATTTCTTTTAAAATATATTTAAATTACCAATTCCTATTTTTGTTTTGTATTTTAAATACCAGTGACTGTGTTTGTCCCTTTGTCTGTAACACTCAAATTTATCTCTGGCGATTTAATAGATTATCCATCCATCCATCAACTTAAATCATGTGAATTTTTTTATATTATCTTTAACTTTTCCTCCAGTATATTAAATTCCACTGTATCTCATTTGTTTTTGTTTTTTTTTCTTTAAACTAAGGTTTAATTTTAGTGATCACCTACATGGACGTGATACAGCGTTGTGGTTGTGATCTGAGAGTGAGATCATCATGGGTTCTGAACTATTGGCAAAATTATTGCCCCTTTAAAAACATACATATATAGTATCTCACTGTCCGATGAAAACTGTGTATGTCCACTTCATAACAATTGTGACATTTTACCACAGATGGAATACACCCATTCTCCTCTGTCTACTGATAGCAGTTGAGTCTAATTGACCAATGAGAAGATGCTTTATGAAGTCATCTATTGAAGTAGTATTTATAGTATTAATATATATATAAATGATGGTCATTTGTATGGATTACTTTATGTCACTAATTTTGATATCTTACCATTTATAGCTAAATAGCTAGCTAACTTCTTTGTTAAAACTGAATATAAAGCAAGATTAGTTTGTATCTTATTGTCTGACTGACAACAACCCAACAGTCCATTTAGAATATTAAACCAGTCAGTGATGGCTGTGTAATGATAGGTTCCTATTTTTAGTGCTAAAGGTGTCTCATTACATTGTTTTAGGTTTATTTTGTACAGTCGTTTGTGAGGAAAAAGCATTTTTTTCATCCTCCTGAAATAATAGATTTTTGGAGATTGTCACGTTCGTGGGCAGGCGAGCAGAGCCGGACAGACAGGGAAGCATGGTTTATTATGCACAAAAGGCAGACAGGCACAAACATCAGCAACAATACAGTGACGGATCTGACGTAATGGGGAAAGACGCGGACTAAATACACAGGCAGGTCAGGAATTAACAGGACACAGGTGATCACGATCGGGGCAGGAACACGAGGTAACGAGGTGGGCGTGGCACACACGTTCGGGGCTGATCATGACAGAGATGTTCTGTGTTTTTCATTGGACGGCAACAATATATTCCCACTTGTGGAATTTACAATACAATTAAAGTGGTGTCTTCACAACCTCCCCTGCTCTTCACTGGCCCTACATGCCGCGAAAGTCTTTAAATCATCTATAGTCTAAGAATGTTGGCTGTTTGCATAATCTGGGTGGAGACCAAGGTTTTCAACACATAGGATCTGAAGGTAGCTCAACTGGTTTGTGAAATATTCCATAGCCATTGAGGTCAATAGATACCAGCAATAGGTAGTAGACAAGGGTGCAGTAGGAGGGGATTCCAAACCCTAAAAAATTTGGAACATAACTAGATTTGTTTTGATTGGAGATCCACTACAATGTCCTTTCATTGGATGCAAAATCTCTGGTGGCACTTCTAGTAACTGGGAGCCCCTCAGCATATAATGTCACTAGTGTCCCGTTTAGCCTGTGGCAAACAGCCATGGAGAAAGCTCCCCAGAGCAATCTAACACTCTTTAATGGCTCTCATTTATCACTTGGATGATTCTTGCTCATTGTCTGTAGCTGTTGTCGAGTAGGATTAATGTTGAAAGAGTCATTCAGCACACACGTCAGTATCAGATAACAGACACACTGAAACTTGTTATAATGGGGAGCCGTGAATAGGAGCACTTTCATTTTATTTGTTACTGGATGGTCGTAAGCATTTTATCAGTCTTTTCGAAACTGCGGCAGAAAGCTGGCCTGTGGGGGCTCAGTAGGCTGACCAGAGGCCGAAGTGTGCAATTTAGCCACAGGGGAACTGAACCAAATCCCAAGGCCTGTGCGGAGTCGTGTGCTTTACAATTCCAGGCAGCATCTGGTTGGCAGGAATCGGTTTGTAGGGTTTGGCTGACCTCAGTGCTGGGAAACTATTTTTAAGATGGTTTAAATGGAGCACTACATTACCACCAAAAGCCCAGAAAACCTTCTGTTTATTGAAGTGCTCTGCCCTGTCCCCCGTCTGACTGCACATATTACACACATTTGACCTTGTGCCCCAAATTAAAATATGGTGCTAAAACACTTTCCTCTCTGCGAGAGACGCCAACGCTGGCTACAGGGATGAAGGCGGCAAAGGGGATTTCATAGAAACGTGAAGATGATGAGCTTCTGAAGAACAACAGCTGCATTATAAGCATGATGTATACTTTTGATTTAAGCGTCTTCATGTTCAAGAATAGTAAACAGCCGCTTTTTCGTATATTCAAGGCAAACTGGGAAGCTGAATAGCATTTGTTTTTCCCACTTTGATTACTGGAGAATTTCCAGTACATTTTTGGTCATAATGTGAATTTTCTCTTAGGCAAACGTACTGTGGTTTACAAATGTTTCTATCAGCAGAACGAATAAGAGAACTTGGTATTCCATCCTCGTTTACCCTGTTAGCCAGAAGTAATCTACAAGTACTGGGGATCCGCAGCCACTAGTTAATTACAGTTTTCGCCTAAAGGCTTCTTGCAACAGAAAAAACAACCGGTAGTCACTGCCTTGTAATTTGGATTGGCTGGTGGATTTTTCATGCTCATTAACTAACACGAAGTAACTGTACCTTGTCTTTTTGTGGCCTAGCTTCTAAAAAAAAATTATCGTTTTAGGAATAACGTTTTGGAAATTGCTTACAGATTTTATTTTTTGTTCGCGTTTCGCGATGAATACACGATTAATAACGATGCTGTTTTATAGGTTGCTGAAACTTTGTTAGTGAGTGAAGCAATATCCTGTTCTTACACTGATGATGTCTAGGTGGGCGGATGCAGTGCTTCTACATGTCTAAAAGGTGTCATTCAGCTTTATTCATGGTTACATGTATTCTAAAATTGGAATTTCATGGTGCACCTCCATCATTATTTCCGTACCTTCTGTCCCCATGTACAAAAATAATCATGCTTGCAAATTTTTTTCCTAAAAACTTTAAGTTAAGGCAATTTAAGAATATGTATATTAGGCAAGTAAAAACAGGCATACGTGTATAGAACCATTTATAAAAACATATAATTTAATATTAAAGTCAAAGTGAATTAATGTTTGCACATGTATGCAATCAATAAGGGATTCATCCAGTTAGCAGGTGAAAGTTGCACAACTAACAGTATGGATTATCATTTTATAAAATCTGCTCTAAATCCACTCTGGAGCGACGTGTGTGTTGAGGAAAATCTTTAATGCAATTTTTCACCATTACTTTATTTTTACTTATCACTAGGCAAATACAGGAAGTTTTACCTTTCCTCAAAATATGCGGTGACGTACGCGCTCTGCATCACTAAATTTAATTTTCAGACACCAGCGTGGCCTCTTTTCAGACTTGCCGAAAACCTGGCCTTGCAGTTAATTCCAGATGCATTACCACACCGCCAGCGAGTCATACGCTTTATTACCGATCGTACAGATACTCATCTGAAGCGCGATTGGATCGCAAGCGATGACCTCACCGTGTCCGTGAGAGCTTTCTGCGCGCGTGGGTGTGTCCTCAGGGCGCTCGAGCTGTGCAGTGCGCCTCGCTCTTGGCTGGACCTTGCTAAGTTTTGTCGGAAGCGGTTGAATGTTTAAGGTACTTTTACGGAAATTGAATGGCCGGCGTTTAAAGTTTATTCACTGTGTAAGTTAAGACGTTCGAAAAGAAAGTTTTTATCAGCCGTCAGTAACTGAAGGAATAGGGAAGTCAAAAAAGACTTTTGACCGGCTTGTGTGATAGGACTCGTGGTAGATTTAAGTCGACTGTCTTATCAGAGACACACCGTGCTAGTAGCTAACGAGCTAACCGGGTTTGTGAAGTGCCTGGAGGCGTTGGGGTCGAGAGGGGGTCGATTCGTCGCCCTGTCGCTATTGTTCGACAGGTATTTTTTAAAGCCGAACTTATTTTTAATGTGGCGAGTAGCGGATTTTTCTGTTAAAGTTAAAAATAAGTGTTTTTCATCAAATGACGTGGACGAGCACGATGAGCAGTGGATACAGTAGTTTGGAAGATGACTCCGAGGAGTTTTTTTTCACGGCCAGAACTTCGTTTTTTAAGAAGCCCCATGGGAAACCGATTGACTGCAAGGTAAATAAATGTATTTTATGTTGTTACTCCACTAGGTATTATAGTGTCATCTTCAATCTTAAAATCCACTAACGTTTCTTATGGGTAGATTTTTCTAGACTAAAACAACTTTACCCCGCCATTCATATAGGTAATACATATTACGATGGGAAACTTCCTGATACTCGTGTTCTCATTTGCCCTATTATTAAAATGATATTTTTATAGCAATATTTATTTTAGTTTCATTGTGGTAATGTTAAGTATTTGCAATCTATCTTCATTTACTGGCGAAAATAGCTGCTTTTCAAAAACGCGTGGAACCAACTGGCAACACACACCCTTGCCTCAGATGGTTTGCCTGGTCCATTCAGGGAACTTCTGCAATCTTTAATAGGTACACCTGTTATATGGTTAAGCAGAAACAATGTTTCATTTGTGTCTAATGTCAGAATCACAGACTTGTGCAAACATGATATTGTGTATCGCAAAATCCTTACGGCATATCTACCAGTAATGTGTAGTCTAACAAGTTTAACTGTGCTTTCCGTATGTAATAAATTCAGCGGTTGTTGGGTGTGTATTTATGTCCTGTCTGTTCACGTTAAAATTATCGTCTGTGACAAAAGCCATCAATTAAAGTAGGCAGGAGTTTGCCACTGGATATGAATTGCTTGTGCGTGTCGCTCCCCATCACATAGGGTGTTTTTCATGTAATTCGTTAATTTGTCCCAGAATCTCCAACATCTTGATATTTTGTTTATAATGTAACTAATTATAATTATTTTTAACATTAGCGGTCATCTGCTTTATGTAAAAGGACGACTGTGTTCACTGAAAGACCTGTACGCTGGCCGGTATATCTACGTATTTTGCATACAGCGTTGTTCCACACATGGGGGGTTGCCAGGGGATTTATGCTGAAGAAGCATTCAAGGCTTTGCCCCCATGCTTTTGACCTGTGTTACTTCACCGACAAAGAGAACCCTTGGGTATCAGCATGGGGCAGGAGCTTCTTTCTGACCACACAATTTCAGGTTTTTATTACAAGTTTACTTCAAAACAATTAGCAAATCTTGTCTAAGTGTTCCACAGATGGAAGCTGTGTAGTATTAATCTTAATAAAGACAGATAATTTTCCCTTTAACCTTAAGATGCATGGCTCTCTACATTTTAACTGGCTAACATATAAGCAAGGTGATTTGCTTTAGTTATTTTGTCATTTCAGGTTCTTTGGCTTTAAATTTTTTTCTGAAATGTTATGTTAGCATTTGGATTCTTGACTGTGCTTCGGTTGATGCTTCTTTCCTGTGGTCTGGTGTACTTGTTCAGTCAGGAAGTTCATGCTATGACTCAGCCTTTGCTTAGGGGGTTCTTCTCTTAAGGATTACTTAATCCTGTCTTTGTTCAAATGATTGCCTCTATATTAGGTGCTTGTACAATGATATCCATAATCTTTGTCTGGTTTTTCAGTGGAGTTCTCTTTTGGGAGGTATATGGATGATGATGTCCAAGTACTAGTTGCAAAGTGTATAATGTTTAAGATTACTGATATTGGGCTGGGTCATCAAGGTTTAGTTTAGATGGAGTGTGTCAATACAGTAATATGTGTGTGTGTGTGTGTGTGTGTGTGTGTACAATTATTTTTTCTAATGAGAAGTGTAGGACCTCTGTGTCTTTTAAGTAAACACTTCAAGTAATAATTCTTTATGATTAAAAGCAGAACGGCAGTCGTTTCTATGCGAGTCTGTAACTGTAGCTACATAGGCCTCATACTGTGTGGTGCAGTCTGGCCTTGGCAGGGAACCCCTCGGTGTTATCTGTGTTTTGGCACAGTGAGGGTATTTCCTGCTCTGCATGGAGGACTTCCTGTTTCTGCTTTCTCTAAAGTGTGGGAAAACACTGGCTATATTTTTCTTCTTCTGCAGTAAAATTCTGATTATGTGTAAATCAGAACATTAACTAGGCTGTTCCTTTGTAATAGATTTTCCTAAACCAATAGCTCAAGTACTTACCACTGTTATGAGTCCTCTTTCCCTCTAGGACCAGTCTGAGCAGTGTCACTGGGTGGATTCTGTTCATCTCTGCTTGACAGGTAGAGGTGCAGTACCGTGACGCTTGGCTTTTACATTCTGATAGACATTCTGACCATCACCACACCCCACCACCACCCTGGTCTATTATTGGGGGGGTCTTGGAAGTTTATGTCTGTTAACTTTTTCTTTTTTTTGTTTACTTTTTAAAACTATGTTCTATGACTGCACCAATTTTTAAGCCAGAATAATGCCTGTACGGTTTCCATCTTCTGAATATTCTGTTCATTAAATTTTTCTTTTTGTCTAAGATGGGTTGATTTTCTGTACTACCTTTTCTGATGGATTAGGGAGTTGAGTGCAGTGTTATGAGAGAATGTTAGCCAGAGCATTTTTGTAAGCCTCCTTTACACGGGGCCTTGGTCAAAACAGTCTAGGAACAAGTGGCTTGGAGATGGGTGTGTTTGAACTATTATTATGAGCACATTTTGAGTTCTTGTCTTTTTGATGTATTTCTAAGCCACTAAACCTGGTGAAAGCTGACCTAGCACAATCCACAGGAACCAAGAATGTTGATTTGCCCCTTTTCTGCCTAAGTTGTAGAACACTTAAGATTAGAGGATGTGTTCTGTTAAGTGGTTGGATATTTGTTTTAAAAGTATGGTATTGATTTCTGTTGGCGTGAATAAGTAGACAGATGGTTCGTGGAAGAGAGTGTTTAAATACAGTGGTATTGTTTGGTTTGATTTTAAGACAGCTTTACTGGGAGGTCTTCATCTCAATTTGGTTTAATCCTATGCTCGCCAGCCTGTGTTTTTGGTGAGCCCTTTGCTCTTGATCCAAGGAAGCTGGCGTGGCATGGAGGTACAGGAAAAGGGCTAGGCTGGCATTGGGGCCTGAGCTTTGAAGATGAATTCCTGAGGATCATCCATGTTTACATTTGTAGCAACCAGGGGAGTGAAGGCCACATAAAAGAATTCCTGGCCACACCATGCCTCACCGCTCAGGGCTGGTTTCCTTCCCTTTGCTGGGAAAGATGAAAACTGTAACAGAAAGTCCTCCGGTGGAATAGCTAATTGAGCACAACGTCTATGCACCAGGTCTCCTCTGGACAGTGCATTCAATGATTCCTGTGCTGTGCATCTGCTCCCTATGTTCCGTAAAACTTGTGCTTTATGTAGAATATTGGTTCCCTAGTGCTGGAGGCCGCAACCTCTTAGGTACGCTATTATTAATCTAAGTATTGCTGCTGTTCAGACAGTGGAATTTCTGGACTAGTACAACTGAAAGCATTTTGTAGGAATAATTTTTTCCACTGTTCCCACAGGCTGCGCCTACTATTGTTTCCAGCAGTGCTTTCATTTTGTTTATTGTTGATGCTTTCAGATAAATCAAAGTCAGATTCAGTATCTTATTGATGTCTGGAGTCTCTGAGTAGATAAGGTGTATTTGCTGTATTCACAGGTGGAGGGGAATCCCTTTCATGTCTGAAAATAGACATACTGGAAGCAAAAAAGAGTACATTTTAATTTAGTAGTGCACCTGTTTGCCATTGTGTATTGAACCAATCTGTATAATGGACACAAGTATTTTTTTTTTTTAAATCTTTTTTTAAACTTTATTTTAAACTTAGGGTAACAATTTCTCATTCCACATCTATTCCAGTGTGTGAATTGTCAGCTGAGTGTTCATAACTAGGTGTGTAATGGCACACAAAAATCACGGTTTGAGGTTTTGAAGCCACGGTTTGGTACATTTCCGGAACACCAGGGATAAAAGAAAATAATTAGCTTCCTTTTTTCTTTATTTCTTTAAACAGTGGTTTACGAAACAAAGTATGACTGTCTGACTTAAAATCTGTCAATACTGCTACAACCTACTAATAAAAAAAACCTACATGAAATTTACCAATGACAAGCTCGTTTAAGGAGAACTTAACTAATAGCTCAGAGTTGTTAAAATCTTATCTAGCAATATGTAAACTATGTAAAGCAAGGCTGAGTACGTTACAAGGTCATCATAAAGCTATGTATGTATTTTATGATCTTATTTTAAGGAACTTGAGTGTGGTATTCCAGCATCTTAACGTTCAGCTCCAGCTCTAAAGCCCTCTTGTCATAGAGTTGATTTTAAGCAGAAATAAATTGCCATTTGTATGTTTTATGCCTGGAAGATCAACATTAGGTGTAACTGGTGCCATAACACACAACAATCACTCTGAACTATGTGGTTCAGGAACACCTGGCCTTTAAGAAGTGTAATTACAGTTAAAATAACCCCCACAAAAATGTCATTCCGCTGAATATGGGCTGTGAGAAGGTGAGGTATGACCCCCCAGGTATTTGGTTACTTTCTGCTTGTCAACTGGTTTTATGCTGGAGTAAAGCAGGTGAGGTGACATTCTGTGTTACAAAGCAAAAACCTGAAGGGCTGGGACAACAAACCAGAACGCACTCCATACATCTTTGTCCCCCTCAACGGAGTCAACTTCCTCAAGTTTGAACTAAAAAGAAAAAGCTGAAACTAAAGCTAAAACAACCCGTCATGGTAATTGGATGGGTATTATAATTTAAAAAGCACAAGATCGGTCCACTATTGAGTGAAAATAATGGGCAGTAAAGCAGATCAGCCCATTGATTGGATTTTATCTGCTGTACAACAGCCATACAGCAAAACATATACATAGACATAAGCACACTTGTTTCCTCAGGTGTGTTTAATATGTTAATGGAAGGTCATGTCTGGGTGGTTATTTATTTATTGCATTATGTTGTCTCTGTTATATTGATGTGGAGTGCTGACTGTTTTAAGTAGCATTGTGTTTGTAGATATTTCAGAAGCAGTGCTGACTTGGCACTTAAGCTTTCATTGAGTCTTATCTCTTTCCACTTTTCACATCAAGGACAAAGCACCAGCATTTCTCATAGCTGTCAGTTTTTTTGCCGTTGCTCCTAATCTCCCCGAACACCCCTCATGACATATGTTTTTCTAAACTATATATTGGTAGTTTTCCAAGCCCAAAAAGGATTTCATTTATTTTCCATCAGGGAGTGTGTGTTGTAAGTAGTATTGTGTATCTCCTTTTTGATCCACTGATACTAGTGAAATTTTCTAGCTGTGAGGAGGAGGTAGTTTCTCATTTTAATGTATACAAATAAGTAAATCTCTATACAAATATTGAAGGTTTTGATTATTGTTCATATGTAATACCATCTTTCTCACTTTGTCAGCTCCTTCATTGTTTTTAACATTGTTCATGTTTCTCAGAACAGTATGGTGGAGATGCAAACGTCATTGACCATGGAATGCATTGGGGGGGGGCTCCCCCCAGTTCTGTGGTCCATGGCAAATGTGATTTAAGTTCTTTGAAAGGAAGGTCCCTTGTAGCTTTGTTAAGGATCAGTGCATGTGGAAATACTAACAGGAACGTAACTTTTTGCTGTAATGTGCAGCTTTCCTTTATTACACTCTCTGTGATCTGTGTTCTTATTTCAGAATAATTAGACTAATGGATCACATTGCTTTAAACTTACTGCGACTCAGCTGCACAGATGCTTTGGTTAATCCAGTTTTGTTGCAGTCCTGACTGCAGGCAATTTCATAAGGTTTTCAGGGTCTGCTCATCATAATCACTTGACTTTATCCCCCTTAGGCCATTATAGATCAAATGAACATAAGTGGGCTATATCACCTCCGGTCAATGAGACACTGAATGACTGAGACATTAGAGGGTTAAGATGGTGTATCCTAGGGTTTCTTATACTGACCTGTGTTTACCCCTGTTGTGATCATCTGTGGTGGTTTCTGGTTCCCTCCAGTTCTGTGGTTTTTGGGTGGTGCCAGAACCCTGGCCTTCTTAAAGAAAACCATTGCACCCACAGAGGTTGAAAGTGCAGAATAAATCCACGGACTATAAAATACACAGCTAACATTTTCATCTTAGCATTTGTTCTTGTCATTGTTATTTACTTTTAAATAAAAGGTAAAATAGAGTTGTCTTTCCAATCTCATATTCTGGTGGGCAGTGACAGACAGGGGTGTTCAGCGGTACACCCTACTGCTGAAATTGCATCCCAGTTCTATAAGGTTGACATCTTGTGGTGTGTTTATAGGCAAGGGCAAGGGCCAGAATAAGATATTTGATTTATGCAAGATTGGTCTGGGGTGGTTAGGATGGTTGTAATTGTGGAAGTATGTTGGTATTGTTGGCTCATGCTTGAGTTGGTGGTGGCTTGGGTCAGTACTTTGGGCCCCTTCACACTGGAGCTTTTCATTACTCTGTCCCTGTGGTGAAATAAGGAAGGATGTGACCCTGGTCTCTTTTGACCCCTATGTAGCCTTCACTAGAGCTCCTGTATAAATTAGTGTGACTAAAGCCATGCTGGATTTTGAAACACAGTGGTACCTATTATTGTCTGATCATGAAACTAGGCCCTTTAGTTATAAGAAGGCACGACTCTCTAGTTGTGCAGGAAATCATCAGTTGGTTTTTTGTTTTGAAAAGGCTGTTTCTAAACATTCCAGCAGACAGCCATGATTAAACTTAACACATTGAATGTGGCAAAATGGAGATCTGTTCGATACATATAACTTCTGCCAATCACAGATGTCCGGAAATGATCAATACTACCTAAATATGTGCAATTATTCTTCAGATAGTTGTTTCTTTGTTCTGTTTGTTTAGAACATTTTGCGAATTGAGATTAGTGTTATCTGCAGTCTCTAAGTAAGACTTGCAAAAGAGGATCACAGGAAATTAGATTAGGGTGAACTTTATTGTCATTGCATAAAGTACGATTACATGCGCAATTCGGCATCTAATATGAAAGTACAAAAGTGGTGTAAACGGTATATGTACATGTGTGATAAATAAATAAATACAACATTTCTGATTGCACTAAATGAAGAACGAGAGGTTCTGTGAAGTGTATCCATAGTGCCAGTTTTCAAAGTTCATCCGGGACTGTTCCACAGCTTACTGTTCTGGGAGCAGTGGCTTCTGTACCTCCTTCCCGAATGATGCATTGTAAACCACCAAAGAAAGGCATAGCCAACTACAAGTACTGCAAGCTAAGGTGCCTTAAAGGCTCCGTCTGCTACTTAACATGCTACAGTGTTATGTCCCCCTACATCCGGGGTAAGCAACCTGATCCATGGAGGGCCAATGTGGGTACAGGATTTTGGGACGACCCCTCAGTCTGTCAGTAGCAGTACTGGAGTTGGGACCCACTGCTTTATTATTCGCTGACAGAGATCATCCCAAAAACCTACACCAATGCTGGCTCTTCACAAATTAGATGGTCCAACCCCTGTTGTGTAGGAGTCCTGCAAGGTAGTTTAGCTTACAGGATGGGAGATGTGGAGTGGAATTAATTGTCAGAACAAGTTTTGTTGAAAAGCACTCCTGATTTTAAGAATGCTGCCTCGATTGGCTTTGTGTTCTATGGTGCTTCCCTCATGTGTCACCCTGGGCATTGAATAGATGCAGGCATTTACAAGGTTCTAGCAGCAGCCCGTAGACAGTTATCTCTATCTGCAGTACTCATCTCTCTTTCTGAGTTGTGTATTCTGAATGTTATGTGTTGCTATGTTTGTTCCTCAGTGACTGTCTTGTGTTTCATGCCCTTTTTGGTGAAACTGGAAAGGCTTGCTTCTGATCTATACTTGTCCCTGAACAGGAAGAGAGATCTTGCAAGTTTAACATGTATTCATGGGTTGTCTTCCCTACAGATTAGTCAAATGGTCTCTTCAGGTACATGTTGTTTTGGTTGTTTCTGTATGTGGTTGAGCACACAGGGTCAGCTCAATAAGAAATACTGGCAATGAAGGAAAGGTGTGGTCACCAGAAACGTCCTGTTCCTGCAGAAGAGGAAGTTTGGGGGATTTTAGAGTTACGGTACTTTTCTGCAGAATGTCTTGCACTCTAAACATAGTTGTACATAGACTGTGGCAATGCAGAGCGATAAGAGTTTTCAGATTCATGATGATGATTTCATCAAAATTTTGGCTATTTTTACAAGTTGTGGCACAATATCATCAATCAGTCTTTGTCGAATATTGTGTGTTCTAAATCCCCTATTATCCTTCATTTGACAATAGGAAGACTCAAACTGCTGTATTTCTGCAGACTCTCTAGACCAAGGTATAAGCTTAGTAAATGCGTCAGTGCACACAGATGTATACTCTTTAACCCTTCTAGTAATATAGTCTGGCATAGCATAGTAACCAATAAGTTCTGAGACATTATGTTTTAACCTTTTGCACTGGATTGTAAAATAGGGTGGAATTAGTGATGGACCCTGAGAAAATAAACACCCATGCCCGTTTACACAGGCTCCCTGGCTCCTTGCTTACTCTGTAATGTGTGTCTGCCCTGGAGGTTAAGGAGAACAAACGAAAAGAGGCATTACCTCATCGTCCATGTTTGTATTGCTTGTGTCACGCATGGCCGGCTCTGGTTTCATTGTTAACCCCCTCCTCCTCCAGACATTTTGCACTTGGCTTGTGAATTAGCTGCTCAACACATGATTTTAGTGAGGGTGACCTTTGAGACTAACATTTAGAAGCTCTGTGTATTTTTATGCCTTGGTAGTAAATGAAATGTAGGCTAAATTCTTGGGCTGTTACAGTACACATGTTCATTCTGTACCGTTTGGGTCATGTTTTTTGACTTGGTACATACAATGAAGCAAATAAAAACATTGCTGAACAGAACCTAAAATCACAAATAGATGTTCCACACGGTAAACATTATACTAATTATGGCTTTGAGTTGGTTTTGGCTAATGCTGGGTACAGTCAGTCATAATCTGCGATTTGGGAACGTTTCTCAGCACTGGAGAGAGAATAGTTCATAAGGCCAAAACTGTTGGTTCTCTCATGACACCTGACGATGAGACATCATGAGTAAAATGTGTGACTATGCAGCTTGTTATTTTGTGGTAAAAATAGTTGAGGATAGAGACCATTGAAAGTTGACAGGAGATGGCCACTTGTATTCTTGTCTTGTGCCACTGTTCATTTTAATATTTTTACTGCTGCTGTTAAACTGTTCAGACTTTCTCCTACCCAACAGTTTAATTTTAGAGATTCCGGAGTTCTTGCTTTTATCTATCCAATCAATCATCCACTGAGTCTGTATTTCACTGATACATAATTAGTTTGGTTATTTTTGTAGTGTTACTTTTTCTCATTCTCCAAAAAGTCCATAAAGTCATGTGAAGACTACATATTTCCTGTAGTGGTGTTCTGTGCTTGCACTGTTGTATTTTCAGTAAAAAACTTTCAAATTTATTTGAGAATACACCTGTCCTCTGCTAATCCCCTCATGAGTCATGGAGGGAAATGAGCTTGGGCAAGTCAGCTCGAGTTCAGCTGAGGTTCTTAGTCTATGTAGCTACACCTGCTGTTCTGACTTTAGCACCTCAGATTGTGGGGGAGAATTTGTGCATTTACAAGTGTCAAAGCCTTTTACCCAAGCTCACCATTTAAAATTAATAATGGAAGCGATGCTGATACACACCTTTTTTGCACTAAATTATTTGTGTGTTATAGAAACAAGATATACTTGAACAATTTTATACACAGCATTGCAATCTACAATCAGTTTACCCATGCAAAAGGGGGCGGTGGATGTTTCTGACCTGGCTTTCAATGCTCACTACTGCTGGGACACACTTTAGTTGGTAATACTCTACTCTGTCAGCACATTTTTAATTCTGCGGGAGTTGTTGCATAGTATAGCTCGCTTGCTGGGTGGCTTATAGCCTTTAAACATGCTATAATCCTTTGGAGGTATTCCTGTATCTGCTTGTGCTCTGTGGCAAATGTTCCCTTCTAGGTCTGTGTTCATGCATATTAGAGCTTTGCAAAAAAAATAAAATAAAAAAAAACAATAATAAAACATCACAAATGTTGAGTATTTGTGTGAGAGACTTTCTGAGCAGCACTCCCCTCACATCTGTTATTGTTAGCCTCTGCTGTAGCTAAGTCTCAAACTTCTGTTTGACTGCAGTCACTCTGGTATCTCGTCCAGGACCGTGCTTTGCCATATATGGGGGGGAAGCTGCCTCTTACCCAGCCTCTCTGGCCCTATGTGTGTTTAGGGCTCCCACTCCTCTGGCAAAGGCAGGGTGTGTAACTGTAAAGAATGGTGAGAAGCTGGATGGTGGGGGTGGCATGCTGTGCTGGGAGTTAAACCAGCACCTTGCTTTTTAAATTCTGTTCTGCAAAATGTTTGCTCAGCCGCTGAGCGTTTCCTTGGAGGGCAGGAATCTGGCTGCCTGTTGCTTTTTTATTTTTTTTGGATGATAATGATGATGCTGCTGCAGTGTGTGTTTTCTCATGTCACCTTTGTGGGTTCTGTGGCTTATCTACAGCACCTTGGTTGGTGTGTACATTATGTCATCGTATGTGACAGAGTTAGAAGCTACGTTCATCCTTCAGCACATGCTTGTGCCTGCTGTATGTGTATGTCTTTGATTTGTTGGCTTTTTAATATCTACATTATCGATTTTAGAATCCTAATAAATGGGTGAAGATGCGCAAGTTTCTGGATGAAATAGTGTCTAAAAATGAACCCTATGGCAGCAATTTAAGCCCTTTTTCATGCCGGTATTGCTTCTGCACGCGTGTGGCCTCTCTTTTAACCTGATATCACCAGCTCCACTCCATTCTTTTTCTTGTGTTTGACTACAGGATGTTGAAAAGGAGAGGGTGCTGCGTACTCAGTTCAGCAAGGAGGAGATTGGAAGGAAAATTGAGCTGTACAACTCCTCAGTGAGAGACCATCTCAAAATGACCCTGGTGAGTAGCATTAGCCTGCTGACAGGTACACTTATGCACAGGGGTTATGAGCATGACGACAGCCGGCCATCATGCTCACGTTGCCCTCTGTCAGATTTCTGCTGACTGTCATATTCACATAGCTACCTGAGCTGTGTGTGTGCACATGCCCCCATCCCTGTCCTTGTCTTCTTGGAGCTAGTTGTATTATTTGGCCATTATTCAGTTTTTCCTGCTATGAGGTTTTTAAGAGTGGCAATGTTTGAGACCATTGTTTTAACGTTCTCTTAGCTTTAGATTGCCTAATAATATGCACAAGCAATAAAATTGTTCCTCGTGTATTTTGTTAGAAGGAGGAATTTCATTCGCTTCTCAGGTTGATTGGGCTGTATTTTGCGAAAGTTACTTTGACTGCAGTCCTAAACCAGTATCTATGGACAGTCTTCTGAATGGTAGTATTTTCTATTGATTTCAGTAATTTTTATCTTAGCTACTTATATGTTTACATTTCAGTTTGTACAGCATTGTATGTTTGTCATTTATCACATTGGATGCATTGGTGCCAGTCTCCCTGGCTTGAATTAAAAACGATGCTCTTCAGGAATTTGATCTCGCATGATCCTGTCTTCTGCAGAATTCAAATGGTGTGTACACTGGATTCATCAAGGTCCAGCTGGAGCTGAGGAGGCCCATAACTGTGCGTGGTGGAAAAGTGGCCGGCCCTGGTAGGGGCCCCGGGCAAGAGGAGGCCTTCTATCTGCCCAGAGGCGCGGTAAACACGCTACACATCAGCAGCGTGAACACTGCACGTGAAGTCATCGTGGCCCTGCTGCATAAATTCACGGTGGCTGATAATCCGGCCAAGTTTGCCCTGTTCAAGCGGTGTCGCCGTGAGGACCAAGGTGAGCCAGGTTAAGGAGTAGGGATAGGATGGGAGGTGCATGTCCTTCGTGCTGTTCATCTCCAGGTTTCATTACCCATCCCCCTCTTCATGCCTCACGGCCACACAGACATGCTATTGAACAGCTTATACATCCATTCCAGGACTCGGCAGAGCTCAGGTTTCTCTGTGTGTATCTTTGCACGCGTGCTCTCACAGCACTCAACAGCTGCCGTCTGCCTGTCGAAAGACAACATTTGCAGATTTCACTTGCACCGCTCCTCATTCACCCACCCCCCCCTCCCCACCTCCACATTGATATAAGCTAGCAGCTGTTGAGCTGTTTCGCTCTTAGAAACACAGCTGATTTTATAGGAGAAGGCTGCGGCTGTGGGTATCTAATTAAGTGTTTATATCTGAAACAGGATCCCTAACAATGTATGCCGCTGTGTGACCCCCACATAGAAAATGGAAGTCATGCATTAGAAACATATAGTGTTATGATGAAGAATAGAACAGGGAGGAGTCTAGGCAGCCAGCAGATTGGGTTGTAGCTGCTAGGCTGCAGCTGTGCTAAAGCATCTCTGAGAAACAAGAGACTCTCCTTCAGAGGGGGGTACAACTCTGTCAGTTGGGGATAGCGTAAACCCACTAATAAATGCGTGTCTAGACAGGCTCAGAAGATTCTGGGGGAATTTTACTGCGATGTGGTGCTCGCTGGTGGACTTTCTGCTGACTTGTTTCACCACAACATGAAAAGAAAATCTCCCCCAGACATTCAGCACATTTACCACATTGTTCTGCATATGTTTAAAAAGTTCTTTGAAAGAACGCAAAAAAAAAAAAATCACGTTGGGTGGGCGTTTCTAAGTGGCTTGACTATGACTGGATGGAGGTAGAGGAAAAATACAAGCACAGATGTCGTGGCGGGATACCAGCGTTCAGGGTTGTCGGGGTTCCTGTGCTCAGATCTTCCAGTTAGATCCTGGTGTCTCCAGTGAGCTCATGAGACAGGTATTACTACCCTGACAGCAGGGGGCAGAATGTCTTTCTGAGATCCTCATGACTTTAGCTACCATAATTTTTCATATTTTAAAGTCAAGCAACAACAAAGTCATTTGGCTGTGTCAAAGTGTTATGGCGTCTCTGCAGTGTCGCATGATCTGAAGACATTGTTTCGCAATCTTATCCATTTAGTGACCTTGATTTAACTGTCCATATAAGCAGTATGTGGCTATGAACTTGTTTGTTTTGTGACTGGGGGGTTGCGGGGACAGTGTATTTGTATACATAGATTAATTTAATGTGTGTGATTTACAGTGTACGTGTGCAAGCTGGCAGAGGAAGAGCACCCCCTTTTTCTTCGCTTAGTGGCAGGACCCAATGTGGATGCACTAAGCTTTGTCCTGCGGGAGCAGCCCACCGGCGAGGTTATTGTAAGGCTTCAGGTTTTATTGTATACACGACTGATACATGACTATTGTGTGTGTGCGTGCGTGCGTGCGTGCGTGCGTGCGTGCGTGCGTGCGTGCGTGCGTGCGTTAATGAATCATAGTCAAATGTGTTTCGTATCCGGAACCATCAGTGGTTAAGCCATAGATGTCACTGTTTCTCCAGTGGGATGCCTTCTCTATCCCGGAGCTGCACAACTTCCTGCGCATCTTGGAGAAAGAGGAGGAGGAGCAGCTCCAGCTGCTCAACAGGCGCTACGTCACCTACAGGCAGAAGCTGGAGGAAGCTCTGAGGGCAGCAGGGAACCCTGGGTAGACTGGTCCTCCCAGTGTGGGTGAAGGGGGCAGGATGTGGCCTGACTGGACTGCATGTGAGTCGCTGACAGGGGGCACGTGGAACTAAGATTTGCTGCTGCTGCTGCATGCAGATATGTGTGCAACGTACAAGGTGAACACAAGAGGGCGGTGTTGTGGAGCCCTACTTGGAAGAACTGTTTTTGGAAATCCATAGTGCTTAGGGGCTTCCTACATTAACACGACTTGAACCTTCCCATAGTGCACCTTGGCTGCAAATCTCCTTTCTCCAGCCACGTCGTCTTTGTCCATCTTTTATGCAAGTTTGTTCTATAATTGTATTTTTTTTTTTTTTTTTTTTTTTTTTAAGTTAACGATTTTAAACACTGTTATATTTAATTAGTGAAGAAATGGTTTGTAAATATTTTTTATTTATGTGGTTGAGGCTTTGTTTTATTTTAAACACAAGCAATGCTTGGCATTTATTTTGAAATTATTCTTCATTGAGGCTGACATTGAAAATGGGCACAAAAAATGAATAAACTGGTTCAGCAGCTTTGTTTATAGTATTGAATCCTGGGGTTTAGAGAAGGGGAACTGATAGTCTGCTGCCGTCATTCTGCTTGCAAAGAACAGAATGTTTTCAAATGAACAAGACCCTGTTGAGAGTGGGTTCATATCTCCAAGGGAAAAAGCAAAACAGAAAATAGAAGCACGTGGTTTAAGTCCATAGTTTATTGGCATCAGTGTTTTGAATTGGACTGAAATGCAGTGATCTGACGGCATGATAGTGAGAGAGGAAAAAAGTAAGTAGAGATTTGAGTGCTTATCTTTGGATGTCAGGCCTGAGGCTGACGGCATATTGAAAGGGACTGGCCTGCTGATAATTGCTGGGAGAGACTGAGGTGCACTAGGCCTGGGCTTGACAGGCTGCTGTATGAACACAGGGAGTCATGGTATGTTAATGAGTGGTTGAAGGAGGAAGTTTGGGGTGTGCAGTGGGAAATACTGGAAGTTGAAATTAGTCTAGCTGGTTAGTGTATTTTGGCGATGGTCTGGGCTCCATCTTCTAGCACTGAAGGCCTTTCAGGGTCATTGTTAAAGGAGCGACGAGAGTGGTCTACGTCCAGACACGGCCATGACATCATGGTGCTGTGATCTGCAAGTGTGGTAGGTTTGAATGGAATGCATGTGATGATAATGGCAGGGTCTTCTATTGACCTGTTGTGTCTGGAGCACACCGACTGATGCAGGTCACAATCCACAGATGGACAGAGAGGTTGCCAGAACTGTATTGTTAGGATTGGACTTCTGAGTCCTCATTTTGATGGGTGTGTAGAAGTACTGTTTGGAATTAAGGTTTGTCCTGCACCTCACTCTCTCCCTCAATGATTACCAAACCCTTTTACAGTATTACAGGGAAAGTGTCTGTATATTCCCACCAGACTATCATTACATCTGGAAGACTGCAGTGCTTCAATAGGTTTATGATTATGATTAGACTCCTACACTGGAATCAGAAAAATTGCACTTTGGATTTGACAATCACACCAACTAAAATAAAGTGGAGTTTTGTTCCATTTATTATATGTACGAGTTGCAAGATACAAAAAAAACACACGATCACATTAGAATTGAATAGCTGTGTGCCTGTGTGTCTCACATCACTTTGTACCACATGATGATTTTCTGATTGGTACTGCATTGCTTTGTAAACCTTTAGGCAGTGGCTGCTTTACTACTTTTTGTGTGTGTTGTGGACATCTAGTGGATACCTGTTGTAACTGCATTTTCAGGCTTTGGTTTTTTGTTTTCAGGCTGGGCAGAGCTAGTAGAGGTCCATAAACACACAGTTTTTCTTTTTTTTTGCAGAATAACACATAATACAACCACAGACTGTAAAATGACTAATTTACAATGGTATGTTTTGCCTGGTGCAAGCCGTTATAGGCTTTACTAAATTGGATTAAGACACTCAAGCTGGCCTCCTGTGATATTCTTCCCATTATACCAAATAATTTTAATTAGAATTGTAGGTAGTAATATATGTAACATGTTTGGGATTATAGCCTGAATTTTATAATCTATAATTTTATTTTAATTATCACATTTAGCCCTGCTAAGAATCCGCTGATTTTATGTAAAAACAGGTTGTAGTTAAAAAAAAAAACAAAAAAAAAAAACAAAACACTGCACTTGCTGTACAGTCAGTGCAGTGTGCAGCTTTTGAGTAAATGAGCTATTTTAATATAGAAAAAAGGCTTGTACTTGGGCACTTTACCTCTGTTCAGGGAATGTTATATAAAGCGTAATCTGTGTTGGTGGTAAATTTACACTGTCACTGATTTAAAGATTAAGTATAAAACTTGATGGTTATTTCAGCAGTTCGTTTAGGCAAGTAAAAAATATACTGTGAAGGTTACTGTCATTAAGGACAGTGGTATCACTATGGTTGCAAAATAGTCTAGCCGTAAAGCATACCATTGAAGAAGCAATGTACGCTGCATGCATTATGTTTACCAATGCGTATCCTATAGGGCTAATTAGCAACTCCTAGGCCAGTATTGTCCAGATGAAATTAATATAGAGTTTTTGACGCTTGGTTTGCCAAAATTCTGCAGATCTCGTCATGCTGTGCACTACGGCTGATTGAAGGCAGGCCAGTGAGTTTCTCATTAGTCCCACACTGAGTGAGGAGGTCACTGTTTTCTCATTCTTGCTATTGGCCTTTGTCCTGGGTGTTCCTTTGACCTGTCTTAGGTCCACCTGCTGGTGCAAGGTCGAGTGGACCTTCCTCCACACAAGCAGAAACCAAAATCTGAGAGTAGATTATGCTGTTCTATTTATATGGATGCAGATTTATTTTTCTAGGTAACTGGTGATTGTTACCAAATATGGCTTTTTTGTGAAAAGTCCTGGATTCCTCTAATAAAGTCAATTTAAAAGTCTGTGTTGGTCATTGTTTAAGTAACTGCTTCATTTAGACAGCAAATTAAATTGAAACATAGAACAACGTTCTGTTGTCAATGCAAAATGAGCTGATTTCCTTTTCTTCCTCTGAGTGAATTTATAGGCCAGTCCTCACAGGGTAAGCTGCATATTAACCAGGCTGGTTCATCACTATCGCTACAATATTGCTTGGCAGCCAGGGCCAAGATGGGGAACTCCTGGAAAGTGGCTCTAGGCCATCAGCAGTGTCTCCCATGGACATCAAGCATAGCAGGAACTGCCTACCCATCCTACGACACAAGCATCAGCGTTAAAGAAAAACCAGCCATTTTAAAAAGCCTTTATTACGCAAAACAGGCAAGTGAGACCAATAGTTACCCAGTAACAAAACCACCATTGCTGTGAATGAGAGGGAAAAAACACTGGCAAGTCATAGCATCTTAAGATTCAAAAGTGCATCCGTGATGGTTCATGTGCAGAAACGATCATAAATACTATATATACAAAACCAAGTCAGATTCCATATTATTCTCAGTGCTTTCCCGTGTAATTAATGGTATTTGAGCATCAATAAGAGACGAGTTTGAGCAGTGAGCTCCACATTCAGCTCTAATGAAACTGACCCAGCAGTTGTAGACCACAGGATAGGTTACTTCTTACAGTCCCAAAATCGACCTATGAGACATGCTTGTTTCTGACCTTTCACATAGCGAGAAAGACGACACTTGGAAATAAATCTAAGCGTAGAAAATTGGAGTGACTGAAGCAAACTCCCTTTAAATCCTTTGTCATTTCCAGGGTAAAAGGTAATACAAAACAGGAGAACCAAAATGATCCGAGAGGGACAACAGACCTGGGGTGAGTGGGGGAGGGGGAAGCACATGCAAGATCCTCCCCTACTTGGATAAAACGCTGCACCCCTAGGAGATCACTCACTGCTTTGACCATTAAATTCTTCAAATTCACAGTTTATTCCTGGAATCCCTCATTTAGCCAGGAAAGTGATTCAGCTGGCTGTGAATTGTCACGAGGTGAAACTGCGTTACGCAGTGAGAGACTCCCCAGCAATGGGAACAGGCATCCAGAAGCCACCTTCAGTGCCACCGTGAAGCAGACACGGCCCGACTCCTGCTGCCGCCCTCTCGCCGAAAAGCTTAAGTGGTATGTGTGGGAGGGCAGATGAGGGTAAAACGAGAGGGGGGCTCCACACACGAACACTATTTTTAAACAGAAGTTGCATACTAGAACGCAGTTTTATATTACCATACAAAGCTACCATCACATTATTCTCTCTCTGCCTTTCAACCAAAGTGTAGGTCAAACCACATGTGAAATACCTACTACCAGTATCATATTTCGGTAAAAAAGATGTTAGTATCATTCTGCAAAATATTTCCCCATAGCAAAAATGTTGATCCCTCTACCGCAATAGATCTCCATGGTCAACATTTAAGCTTTTACCCATAAATAGATAAATCCACAAATGTAAAGGTTTAGTGTTAGAGTACAATGGAAACTTGTTAGTAACCATTAAATTTTCTCCACAGCTGTGTAGAACCGCATTTGATCTCCATGTCTACTATACACTTTATCAAAGAGAGAGATGATTAAAATTGTACAAACCAAAGTGCTGCAATACCCCTAAATAAAAAAAACACTGATAAATCAGTGCCTACCTATATCTGTTTTTGGGACAGCTTTGAAGCTTTGGAGAGGAAAGAAAAAAAATTACACAAAGGTAACCCAGCTGTTTAAAGTAGCTGAAGTGACAGATCATGCCTGACTAACGGACTCCCATTGCCTCCAGTTTAATTCAGCCTTGGTGGGTAAGTGAGAGGCTGCACAGGACTTCACAGGGCAACAGGAGAGGCTGGCTGGGCTGTTCTCCTTCCTCCTCCTCCTCCTCTTACTTCAATGCCTGGCGCAGTCTACTGATACGTGGGCCGTGGCTGCTAAACATCAGCCGTGGGTCGAACTTGTACCTGGAACCAGAAGAGAGGCTGCTGTGGATCACCCATCCACTGTGCTCTAAGGTGCTGAACTCGCTGTGATTCCCAAGTTAATTCTGGCCTCAGTTCAAGTTCTGAATTTACCTCCCCAAAGTGTGAGGCCTACAAAGGAACACCCACCCCCACCTACCAACTGACCCTGAATCATAGACTCCCGGCATACGGCAGGAAGCCCCTGAGCAGGACTGCAACATCATCAGCCGGTGGTTCATCTTCTCCAGAACCTCCTGGTCAATGCTCTTGGCGATGTTAGTCAGCTCGAAGGGGTCAGCCGTCAGGTTGTACACCTCCACAAACACCTGAGTGGTGGCAAGCGTGTTAAGCCTTGTTCTTCCAGACCTCTGCGTGTTCTCACCAGAAACACCTACCTGCAATCTAACAACAACTGAGGGGTATAACTTGGAGCATAAGATACGGATGAATGAAGTGCAAAAAATACACAGCAGCTCCATTATACTGCAGAGAAAGTGATGGTGTCGCGCTGCACACGCTTGCCTCATTGTCATCAAACTCGCAGTACTGCAGGTTGACAGAGGGGGAGATGGTGCGAACGCAGGCATAAGTGTTGTTGTACGAATCCTCACACACACAGTCTGGGAAGCACTCCTAAGGAGGAATTGCAGCATCAGCATTTTTAATAGACGTGACAAAGTGGAGAATCGGGGCCCCCTCCCCAAACCCCGACTTACCGAGACTCCGGGACCAAGAAGCGGACAGGCCGGATCTGACACATTGCTGCCCTCGCCCTCGTATTCCACGAGGATATCCGTCCTCCAGGTGATGTTCTGACCTTGACCGTTCTGCCATGACAGAGCAATATGGGATTTCTGTTTATTCATTTCATCCATGGGTCAATACACAGGAACGAGGTATAAATATGGAACACTCTACACTCTACTCGGTCCATCCTCATTTTCGGGGCACCTACCAAGAGTGGTAGGAAAGACATGCCGTCCATCTGGGTCTGGTTGACACTGTACCCTGCAATGTCCAGTATGGTTGGCCCCAAGTCTACATTGGCCACCAAGATCTGATGATAGATTGACATAATGACAACACATAGAAGGCATTAAACTAAACAAATGTGCATGTGATTGCTGTATGGAGCGTCCTGTACTTACCTGGCAGGTCTGATTGGGTTTGATGTTTGGGCCTCTGACCAGCAGGGGCACTCTGATATCAAACTCATATAGTTGCCGCTTGTCCACTGGCAGCGAGAACTGGCCTGTGGACAGCAGAGTAACAATAAGTGGCAAGTCGAGATTCCAGGTTCTGACAGGAAGTACATGAACAGAGTGGGGTTCTGAATCTGGAGTGGCGGACAGTCAGAAGGTGCTTACGAAATCCCTCTCCAGGGGATTAGATGATGTGCCGTCTACTAAATACAACCGGCAATCACATTTTTTATACAAATTCTGCCTTTGTATCAAAATTTGTGTTTGTATTTTGTAATGTAGGTTCTTTGTTCTGTTTAGAGCATTTAAAGTATATAACCCATGCATAAGCTTAAAAAGTGAAAATACTTTAGTGCAATTGTGTGAACTCCAGCAAACCTGTGTGGTAGCCGTTGTCTGAGGTGAATATGATGTAGGTGTTGCTCAGGTCACCGTGCATCTCCAGCTTCTTTACCACTTTCTCTACCAGGTCATCAACGGACAGTAGAGTCTGCCACCTGGTGGCGATTGGGTATAAATTCAGATTTACAAAGCTGAGCCTTAGAGCGCAGTGCTGCTCCTGCGTTGAGGCTGAGTTACCTTTTCCGATAAGCCTCATCCAGGAACTGCAGAGAGGAATTTGTCATGGGTGTCTTCGCTTGTCTGATCAGCCAGTGTTTGTCCTGAAGAAAAATAACAAAAAAATAGTTTTTTTCCCCCTCCCCTACATACTCCACTTCAGACAGCCTTTGACATCCTCCCAGCCTACCTTGCCATGCACATTGAAGTTGGGGTCCCGTGGGGCCTTAACATCAGGGAAGCTGTTCTCATATTGTGGGGCAGCAGTCCATGGAGAGTGTGGGGCAGGTGTGGAGATCATCATGAAGAAGGGCTTATAGTTGGACTTGTACTGGAGGAACTCCAGAGAGGCATTGGCCTGAAAGGGCACAGTCCAAAGAGGACATTCTACTAAGGGACATTCTGGTCGCATGACAGGATAGGACTATAAAATAATTGGCCACCACAGAAAGGCAACATTACCCAGACTGCATATGGACTCGTGGGAGTTTTATTTACACAAAAATGTTCTCAGGGCAAAACAAAAAAAACCCTTGGCTATCTCTCTGAACCAATCAGATTGTAGAGGATGTGAGACCAAGACATCTGATTGGTTGGTCCTGCCTCCTCTAGTTGCTCGGACCCACCTCTTCTAGGTTATCTCTCTGAACCAATCGTTTTTCATTCTGCCCACAGGACATCTTTATGCAAGTAAAACTGCCATGAGCTGCATTTGGTCAGGACCGAGATGCATAGCGGGCTATGCATATTTAGGATGCCCGAGACATCAACCATAAGACCATCAGCACTTACCAACACATCAGTCAGGTAGTCTTCACTGTAGTTATGCCCATGCTTCTGTGGTCTGCCATTCACCGACAGAGTGTAGTTATAGTACTTAGAGTTCTTCTCCTGAAATCACAATATTGAGGGGTGACATGTTGGAAATTAACAGACATTACACAACAGTGTGTATAATGCAGGCAGGAGTAGATATGCAAGTCATCATCTACTATTCACAATTTAGTGTTCACACTAAGAACCACAGAAGATAAGTTGATCTGAGGTGAGACCACAGCTTTGAGTGATACTACAGGCAGTCTTAGTTTCCATCATTGGTTTTGTTTTTAAAAATCAATTGTGAGACCCGGAGGAAAGATGGAAATTGTTCTCAACATGCAACAGAGTGATATAGCTGCCAAGACTGTGGGGTAAAAAATGGAAATGCAAAATGCAACGCTGGTCCAGGTAACATAAGGTTCTCTTATCATCGTAAAGGACCACTGAGTACCGGCATCAAGAATCTAGAAATATCATTGAGAAAACAACACAAGAATGTTTTCCTGTGACCGAAATTTGCTGAAATATAAGGTTTTCATTTGTCAAAAACGACAAGAAAAAGAGATATATTATTGCTAGTACAGTGACTGTTCCTTTCAAATCTTTGGTTTCCATGCCAGAGAAATCAAATCCATTTTTAGCTTTAAATTTATGTGCTTATTCAACCTTGTCCACACTCCTACAAGGAAGAGAAAATGTTTGCCTTTTATGGACAGATATGATGTCCACTTTGTCCACTCTGTATTTACAGACCAGTCTTTATGCAGGTAGAGCAACTGGATGAGATCATTTAATGTTACACTTCATTTATTCTTGTGCAGTAATTTGTTTAAAAAGTTAACCCTAGTCATCTTGTCTCAAACATGAACAGGATTTCGTTGTAGCGTTACCAGAATGTGACCTAATCATATGGACATTAAAACAAAAATCTGAATTAAATTAAAACTGATGAACAAAATTTCTAAGATGAATCATTATCAGTCAATGCTACTTGCAAGACATTCATGACAATTTGGGTTGTAAAAGTAAGTCAAAAAAAAGCTCTAGGTGATTAATATCAGTGTACTCTAGGTTTCCTATACATCATGCTCTGTGTGCATAACTGTGCGACGTCATGGATATGAGTGACAGGGACACCTACCAGGGCAAACCAGTAATCCCAGCCTGGTGGCACGTGTTCCACACCACCAGCTTCTGCTGTCCCATACTGCACCAGGTCAACAGACACGGGACATTAGCACAGTCCACGAAGCAGGAAGCTTTTGTTAAATATTGGGCATCTGTTTTTAAAATGAGGTAATTAACTGGGGGTGTTAACCTATCAATAACAGTTTGGGGTACAGCCCACTAGCCATTTGCTTTGATGAACACAACTGCAAGCAATAGAAAGACTGCAGTGGAAAGCAAACACTCAATAAACGTAACTGCTGCAGTCATGTGACAATTCCTGGTTTTAATTAGGACAGATGACTGTGCATAAGTACAACATCTTGCTCTTCTTATGAATGGTGCCATTTTTCAGTCTTATTTTACTTTTCAGTCCTCGTTTTCCGTTTCTTTTTTAGACTAGAAATGAAAAATTCCACACCACTGATCTTAAGTTAATACTTTTAACTGTAGCTCACATTACAATATCTCATATCCCCCCTTTAGTCATCAAACTGATTCAGCAGAGATCGGTGGAACCACAAATAGTGTGTTGGTTTAATTACGGTGTTCAAAAGACCATTTTCTGAGAAGCACCCCTGAAACAAGTCCCCACCTCATTCAGGTACTTCCCAGCAAAGAAGGTCTGGTAGCCAGCGTACTTCTGCAGCAGGGCGGGGAACGCTGTCGACTCCTGGGTCTTCTGCCAGGCCGGGCTGCTGCAGTTGCCCTCCAAGGTGTTGTTGATCACATGGTGGTTGTGAGGGTACTTCCCCGTTAGGATGCTGGCGCGGCTGGGACAGCAGAGAGGGCTGGCCACGAACTGGGAGCAGAGTGAAGAGAAGGGGTGATCCAGGGGATCCAGTACAGATCCTCCAGCATTTACCATCATTTAGTGTCACCAGACGGCTGGGCTGCCCATCCTGCCGACTCCTGCGTTTGTCCTGGTTCTGGACACTGAGGTCCATAGGTGGAACTGAGGCACATTGGAGAGGTTCTCTTACAACTGCTATTTTTGTATCAGTTAAAAATAGACTGGAAATTAGCTAAAAGCTACCATATAAGTACAAACTGTACATACACATTTTGGAGACCTAATGCAAAAAAGTACATTACTGCTTTAATTCTATTTTAAGGGATTTTTTTTCCTAAGTATGCACTTTTAATTTTGGTTCTCATTCTGAGAAAAACTGGCAGAGTTTGGATGGATCAGCTAATAACAGATGAGTCAAAACATTTAAACTGTCAATATTATTTAAAAAAAAAAGTTATTTTTTATTCACAAGATTAGAGAATTCAATCAACAATCAATAGCAAAGGATTTCAATACATTTCAACAATCACCAAATCTGAAGTACCTGACAAAAGTCTTTGAATCCTACCAGAATTAATGCTTAAATGTTAATCAATGCACTGCAATCAGTACTGTTTAAAACGGAATTTTGAAAGGGCACTGATCTTCCCTATGATGAGATGTGAACTTACAGCATTGGTAAAGGATATTCCTGCATCCCCAATCAACTTTTTCAGCTTATTGAGTGGAATCTGTAGAAAAGGGGGTGGGACATTAAATAGGTTAAAGTACATTCATTGCAGTTTGCTGTGAAAGCTAACATGACTGGATACTGTGGTGATATGCCAAATCGGTTTAACTATGCAAAAAACGTGATCGTCAGCTAGAAAGACGGCATGTTCACTCTGCACCACCAGGATATAGACCGAAAATCTATGTGATGTAAGTGGTAGGCCTTACGCGAAAAGAACCGGATTAAATATGGGCAGAACATAGTTTTCCCACATTTTCAAGCAAGGGAGATGTTTACAGTACTTTAAGCAATGACAATTATCTAAAGATTCGCCAGCATTACTGGAGAACCGTCTGATTATTAGAAATGTTAGGCCTTTTCGATTGTTAAAGTTGGATCAGGTCGTCTTGCAGCTGAATTAAAAAAATGTTAAAGTACAAAACAGACACTGTTTACATCAGATGATTTTTGTTTTGCATATATCAAACTGTTATATAATTCTGTTATATCTGATCAGAAACGACAAACAAAAACGCAGAAACAAAAGCAAAAATACCAAGTATAACTAGCCTTACCATGCCACCGATTGCAACATCCAAGTCATCTGTCAAGATTAAAACTATATTCGGTCTTCGAGACTTTGCAAGAACTACCGTGCTACTGAACAATAAAGTGACGCAGATCATGGTACAGTGCAACAGCCGTAAATGTCTGTAAAGACTCATCTTCGCAGCAAATCACCAGATGGCCAAGTCGTGTCCGCGAAAATGCTCTCTAGATTTACACAACGTTGAAATTTTGTGGAAAACAGATGCCTTTAAATATGAACAGCAGCGAAAACAGCCCTGAACTGCACACAACGCTTTCCTGATGTCATGTGTTGCTTGACAGCGGAAGACCCGGTCAGCTGACAGCACTGGGCTCGCAGCAGCCCTGAATGAGCTCGTTGTCTTTTCTTCTGATTGGTGGATTATTGTGTCAATTAAGTAACCTTACGCCCCATGCCGTGCTTTCGGCCATAAATATACGTGTATAAACGCATTTTATTACTTTGGGTTCAGCCTTAGCACGCAGTCACTTAGAAGGGGTTTGGTCTTTTTATGTTTGGTATTTTTTCGTGTAATATTGTTTATTTTTAAAAATAACATTTCTGAGCATATAACTGCATTCATGTTCATGAATTTAATGTCATTTACTATTATATCTTTACAATAGGCTGTTTTCTAGTAATATAAACCGCTTGAATCAAAGTGCAGAGTATCACAATATTGGTGTGAAAACCCCATTAGAAATGCAAGCGGGGGAGGGGGGAGAGAGATCATCAATGTGGTGAAAACGGATTGAATAGTATTCAGAACGGGATTTCTGTTATGAAAATTCGTTTCATCACACAACCTGTCTACATATCTTATTTAAAATAAAATCGGAGCAATTATATATTAATAAACTGATTTACTACGCGTACATGCCGAATAATCTTAATTCGTTTTAATGGATTGATAGTAAACTACTTAAAACAATTTAAGCTATGTGTGATTCTCCTGTAACATTTAAATACTTTTTATATAAATTAAAAAGTATTTTATTTAAATGTTACAGATGTGTTTAATTTTGTCAAATGTTTTCATCCTAGCAACATTTCTGTGACGCACACACTAAAGCTAGTTAATTTTGCAATTTAAAATGTTTAAAAACATCCCAAAAACTAAGCAAAATCAAATTCTTGCAATCGACAGAATGGAATCTAAATCGACCTATGGCAGTATACTCCCTCGTTTAATGAAGACAGTCGCACCTGTTGGCAGTGGCGTCTAACCCGCAGAAAAGTTTCAGCCCAGACTGTACTATTCACCCCCAGAAGGGGAGTGCGCCTAGCCGCTGGAGTTTGGGCAAGGGAAGGAAAAGAAGAGAAGCTAAGCCTTAAGCAAAGGAGCCCAACCTCGCAGAGGAGCGGAATGGAATGCACCAGGATCCGGACCTGCTCTGCGCGGCTCGCAGGCTCTTCGGGCGCTCGGTGTACCTGTGCGCTTATTATGGTGCTGTAAACACTTATGGGGTGTAATTCTGGTCCCGAAACGATACAAAACGGGGCTCGTCTCAAGTTAAAGCCGGGAACATACTGGAGACATGGCGTCTCAGGCAGAAGTAGGGGAGGGCGAACTTTTGGAAATTGACATATGCGAAGGTGAGATCCTTTCCGAGGAGGAGAGCGGCGTCTTTGTCAACCTGGCCACGTCGTACTCGGACGGACCTTTATTTGGCCAGTGGGCAGTGTCGGGCCACGTAGGTCAGCCCGGGGAAAGCGCTTTGGAGAGAACCGCCGACGAGGTCACCGCGCAGCCGGCGAGCCGGGATCCTACAAACGCCAGGACCCCTGGCGGCTCCGTGAGCTCGAGTCTCGGGAATGGTGAAGCCTTGGAGGATGAGCCCCGATGCCTGTCCAGAGCATCTATTTTGGACTGTCTTTTGGTGGAGCTTTATGACACCTACGATGGCTGCTATAAGAGGAGCGCAGACAGCATGGACAGCTCTACCGAAGCCTCTAGCTCGGACGCCTTCTTGGGAAGAAGTAATTCCGGCTCCACTTTCCTCCAGGAGCTGCAGGAGAAGCACACTGGCCGGTATCAGATGAATTATCTGGCTCAAAAAGGTGCGATCAAATAGTTCGTTTTCCCTACAAAACGATTTTTTTCTCTTTTAAGCGCTATTTTATTTTTTATTTTTTTATTTTTTTTGCAGAATAGATCAGCAACATGCAGTTAACCTACTGCTTTGGCATAACTATCACTGATAAGGCATGCAAACTGAAAACGGCCGCTTAGAAACCCGTATTCAAAAGCAGCCCTGCTTTGTGTATTTGCGTAGTTTAGTGGTGTCAGTATGGTATTATCTTTGATAAGAACGCCGGGAAATGTATGTGGGCTGTTGTTTAATTGTCGATTAACAATTAATCGCTGTTAGCTCATGCAAGAGTATAACTGTAATGCACTCCAGACCGTGGACAGTAACGTTGGACTGCTCCTCTTCCCCTGCAGACCCCGAGGAGCTGAAGTCGATTATCTATGAGGTGAAGTATCGCATCGGGATTCAATCTGCCAAGTTAGTCCGCCAATTGAAGAGGAAGGACCGGCTGCATAACAAAGTACAGAAGAAATGCGACATTGTGACCGCCTGTCTGCAAGCCGTGTCTCCAAAAAGATGTAAGAGCCTGGTTTGTTCCCTCTTCGCTGTACTCTGCAGTTGTTGCTCCTTTAGTGATGCAGCCAGTGAACACCTGTGACGGTGTTAGTTTTGTTGTGTTACTGGGAGGAGCATGTGAATTTCACACTCACTGTCAAGTGTGGCTGTAGTCTGGAAGCTGGGAGGTTTAGGTGTGCAGCTGAGGATTGTCGGTCTGGGTTTCAGTCCTGTGTGTGAATTAATTTAAACTGGAATTGTCGGTTTTAAAACGTTTTATGAGACCGGAAATGGAAATAGGAATTTCTGAAATTGGGAGTTAAACCATGGTGTTTTGTTTTAATTTGTGATAGCTATGTGTGATGAGCAGGTGATCTCATGCATTTCAGGACGGTCTTTGGTATCATCTTGTAGCGAAATCAGAAATTATTGCTTGATTAGTAATAGTCATTGCCTCTCCTGTAAATCATGTGCATTGGGATATAGCATGGTGTGCGTCAGTATTTCTGGTAAATCAGATTGGGACTAATGTTTGGTCTTTTTAGCCTGTTCTTTATTTAATGGGCTTCCTGAAGCAAATACCTAATAATAAATGTTATGATCTCTCATGGGTGCTTATTTCTCCCCAGTGGTCAAATTTCAGTCTACAAATTTTATTCAGGGAAGTTTCTAGCTATTGACGAGATCAGTTTACCTGGGCTTTTATTTTGTTTGTTTATTTTTTTTGAAGGAAGGCTGATATTGGGGCTAAAATACTCTGCTATCAGACATGACGACGCCCGTGAATTTAGTCACATTAAAGATGTCTAATTTCTCTGGTCCTGTATATAGACTGATTAGTGTGAGGCTTTGCAACAACGGTTCCTACCCAGTAGTACTAGTTAAAGTTCATATAGATTTTTTTTTCTCCCTTCTTAACATTTAACATGCAATGAAAAGAAGTTTCACCTCTTTCCTGTGGAGCTGCAGTAAAATGTCTGATTCAGTCTGTACATGTTGGCCCAGAAGTTCATTTAACCGTTATCCTGACAAAAGTGTGCCTGTATGTATTTATTTTTTATTTTTCCTGCCACAAAAAAAGTGCTAAGTACCAGTAAGTGACAGTTACCCCAGGCTAGAGTCTTATGGTGGGTGAACAACTCAGTACCTGCTGGATAAAGTAAGTTCCTGAAGAACTGTTATTAAACAATTGTACAAATGTTAAATGATCATTTTATAAAACTTAATTACTGTTATACACCCATAAAACGTAAAAGTGCACAGCCGCGAGGCTTACATACTACTCATTTCTATAAGCAGGAAAACCATTTGAGATCATTTTCCCCTTTAAATTGCACATTTAAATGTTCACAGCCTGCTTTTAGGTGTATTCACAGTTCATCATTGCAGGTGGACAAATTGGGAGGGACAGGATGGCATTGTGTTTGCGCTTTCACTTTTTATGAAAGTCTGAAAAGTTAACCTTAAAACACAATTGAAATGTCACCATATTGAGCAATAGCGTACTGGCTTGGGTGACCCAGATCTATGGTCAGTCATTCCATTCTGTGGTTTGCTTATTCATGGTGTGTTTTTTTTTTTATTTTTTTTATTTAATCCACATGCAGCCTGGTAGCAGGAATCAAACAGGTATGGTATTCACAGCACCAAAGCATGTTGTTGTGAATGCGAATTGTTCAGTATTATAGTTTTTTATTATTTGTGAAAGTGGGTATTTTTGGCCTAATGGTTCTTGCTCTTTGATGATAATGAGGAATGATTACACCCAGATGTAATTAGATATGAATTAAATTAAATCTCATATCCATCTTTTCTCTGCCATGCATATTCTGCCTTACTGCTGTGAATATTTATGCAAAAATATTAACGGCTGTGGCAGGAATATTAAGTGTTTATATAATGCGCTTTCCCTTAAACCAATTTATGAATTTCTGGGCATTAAGGAGGCAATTTTTCGTAGCATTTTCCGTTTTTCCACAAAGTGATTCGTCATTTTAATTTCGACTTGGTTGAAACCCGAAACATTTCAACACGTTAAAGTTGAAGGAAAAACCACGTCAAGGTCTGTTAAATTCTGAAAATTTAACAAGTTTTCCATTACCTGTGTTTATAACAAAAGCGGTAATTTAGCTTTGTAGTCGTCTCAGTCACCTGACAGTATTTTAGATACCAGTTAATTGCGTCCGTTCCTGGCTAAACGGGGATATATTGCCCGCTTGCGCGCTCCCTTCCGCAGCCGCTGTTACCGGAGCTGTAGAGCCGTGACGCCGCGCGTGTGGGTGTGAGCGGGGTCCCGCTGCAGCAGTTGCATTGCAGACTGCGGATGGTCCGCTGGGAGCACGGATGACCTCGTTGCTACGCCTGCATTGGATGTATGTATCGGTGTTGTAACGCAGGATGCAGAATGCCGCTCTTGTGCGGCACCCGTAGCTTAAATATTCGGCGATCGTAAATATTTTATTTTGCGAGGAGCGAACCGCGGATTCAATCGCTGAGATGCATGAAGCAGACGACCAAATAATTGCTGCCACCCTTCTAAAGAACAATTAAATATCTTTGTGCGAGTGTGGAGGGGGATACCGGAGACTATTTGGAACTGTTGTCAAACAGTGAGCAATAACAAATCGAAATTCGGTTACTGGTTCCGGCACGTTCATTTGATTTTTTTTTTTTTTTTTTTTATTTTTTTTTTTTTTAATTTCATCGCCCTGGATTTTTCTCAATGAAGCAAGACAGGCTCGCCGCCTCTAAAAGGTCTCGGGTCTGTGTGAAACGGCAGACCGCCGGAGGAGTCGGTAACATCATCAGCAATGTCCTGAAGAAACGCAGCTGCATCTCCAGGAGCGCTCCTCGCCTGCTGTGCACCTTGGAGCCAGGTGATCTGGGCACGATGCCTCCATGGCTCTTAGGTTACTGATAACGAGCAATCACCCTTTACTCAGAAAGGGGATGTGCGCTGCACGTCCATTGCGAACCCGACTAATTCTAATCTGAATCGAATTTATATGGTTGATGAATGTGTTGAGTCTCGGTTGTTTTTAATTTAAGCGTACTCAGATTGCTTTCTTTTGTAGTCCCCCTTGTCACCGCGGTTTACCACTTCACGACTATCGACTTTTAAATAGCCTATGTAATATTAACTGTACTCTATATCATGGGCATTTATATCATGCGTTGTTTAACGCTGTTTTATTGTAATCTTTTCAGGAAGTAGGAGGACTCCCTCCCAGGGATGTAATCGTTTAATCCCTTTTATCCTAAATATTCAAAGAGAAATGAAAGGGCTTGCAGGAAACATGGTGGAAGACATAACCGGGGGTTTCATGAGTCTGTCGGACGAGGCGTCATGACGTATGCGGGTGCAGGTTGTTATAGTTATAGTTTGTTTAAAAGTTAAACTGTTTAAGATCTAATGCGCGTGAGGGCTGGATGGAAGGCGACGCCGTGTTATCGCTACCACCAAGGGCTCCGCGATGGCTGCCAATGTAGGAGGCCAGCCGGTGCTTCGTTATCACTGAATCTGTATCTTGTAGTGAGTGGCTCGTTACTGAAAGCTTGGAAGATGAACATTAAGGTGGATGTGTGTTTTGATTTTTGCTATTTGATCTGGCCTCCATCTACGTGCAGCACACTCTGTTGTCAGAGAGCGGAAGTACGAAATCAGCACCATGCAGCGCGGAACAGCGGCTTGACATTTTGTATCAGCGAATATTGTCAATTCTCTTATTGTCTTATTTTAAATAACTCATGGTAAAAATACTTCCTTATCTGTTTTCTTTTTTTTTGTTGGAAAAATATGCTCGCTACGTTATTTCAACGGGCAATGGTGAGGGGTCCGTCCTTTTCATAAAAGTGCATGACGTAATCGCTTCCCAGTAAAGACACGATGCCTTAGGGGATGGAACAGTAGCGCTTCTAATGTCAGTTTCTGGTCTTTATCTTGTTTGACATTTCAAACAGAGCTGGCGAGTTGAATATTTTACCCATCATTTTGGTTTCCTTTTTTTTTTTTTTTGATGACTTCAAGGTTACAAGGGGTTTTAAATTTGAAACTGGGTGGGTGGGTGAATTAAACCTCTTCAATTGTGTTTTGTGTTCTAATTTATGTATTGTTTTTCACTTGTTTTAATCAGGGGTGGACACAAGGCTGAAGTTTACCCTTGAACCATCCCTGGGTAAAAATGGCTTCCAGCAGGTGAGTAGTTTTAATACGATGCTCCTGCACTCCTTGTCTGTGAAGCTGAAAGGCTTGCAGGCTTTTTTTATGTCTCACTGTGTTTGAAATTGAGAAGCTGTGGGATAGAGCTGATGTGAGTGAAGCAGGTGGTTGATGACAGTCTGGAGTGTCATGTGACTTGTGTCTTGCAGTGGTTTGATGCCCTCAAGGCTGTGGCCAGACTGCCCACTGGCATCCCCAAAGAGTGGAGAAAAAGGGTACGTCGCATGCCCCTCCTTTGCTTTCAAGTGGAAATTTTGGTGTTTTTATTTTTGTTTTTTTTTCTTTAAGTTGCAATTGCAGTGTAACAACAAATTGAATTCTTATTCAATTCCTAGATATTCACTTGAACTAGTAAAGTAGTGTAGTAATGAATTGTGATTTTTAAATTATTAATTTATTATTATTATTATTATTATTGTTATTATTATTTATTATAATCATCCAATAGTGGAATCTTATTTTCAGCATTATATATAATGATTTTTTTTCTCCAGGTGTGGCTGACTTTGGCTGACCAGTACCTCCACAGCATCTCCATCGACTGGGAGAAGACCCTGAGGTTCGCCTTTAATGACCGCAGTAACCCAGACGACGACTCACTGGGCATCCAGATCGTCAAGGCAAGGCGTAGGGCTCTGAAACCTGGCTGGCCTGGAAAAGATGCCTGTCCAATGAGCCATTTTTATAAGTGGTTGATTGTTTTTTGGTTTATTTCAGTCATATAGGCTGTTAAATGTTGTGCAGTTCGACTTTTCCTCGCTTGTGTGCATGTAGTAAGTCATCTGTTCTTCAACAGATCTACACAGTAATCGTTTAATTCTTCATTTATTAATAAAAATCAGCCAGCATTCATTAGCTTTGTCCATACGTCCACATTCATTTGCTACCTCTGAAGCAGTTTAAGACCTCGCGCTGTCCTTCCTAGCCTGTCCATAAGTCCCCTTTTTATGCATCAGATCGACCTTTATCCTCCCTAGACGGATAATTGCAGTAGATTCTTTGGCTTCAGCCATAGGCGTGTTTGTAATGGAGAATATCAGTATCAGGATGTTTGCTCATGCCGCTCTGTCAACACTGAGCGCGTAATGGAAAAAGTGAAGGCCTGTGCAGTTTCTGCCACGCATGCACTGTGCAGAGACTGCCGAACCATTGTGAGCGGGAAGCGGTCCAGCCTTCTATCTTGGGTCTTCCGCTCTGCTTCTGTGTCTCTGGCTGTTGTTCCATAGTGTCAGTCATTGCTCTTTCTGTCTGTTCTGAACATCAGAGAGTGGATGCATTGATTAACTGGCTTCATGCAAGAAGAAGCAGACTTTCATTATGTGACGTGGACTTTTTGATTCGTCAGGACCTTCACAGGACAGGATGCAGTTCCTATTGTGGCCAGGAGGGGGAGCAGGACAGGGTGGTCCTGAAGCGAGTGTTGCTGGCCTATGCACGTTGGAACAAGAATGTTGGTTACTGTCAAGGGTTCAATGTACTGGCAGCTCTTATTCTTGAGGTCACCGAAGGGAATGAAGGGGACGCTCTGAAGGTAAAGCTTCACCAGAAGTGAAAGCATTTTGAGCTGTGTTGACTGTAACACTTAGGGCATGAGCAGTGAGCCTGTTTTTATTTGCACCTGTGCAGGTGATGATCTACCTGATAGACAAGGTGCTTCCTGACAGCTACTTCGCCAACAACCTCCGTGCGCTGTCCGTGGACATGGCGGTATTCCGGGACTTGCTGAGGCTGAAGCTACCAGAGCTCTCTCAGCACCTGCACTACCTCCAGAAGGCAGCCAACCGCAAGGGTGGAGGTGAGTAAAACTTGGTCTCTCTTTTTCAGTTGCGTCTCAAGTAAGGAGTCATGATCTGAAGCTCAGTACAGCAGCCTACAGCTCAGTAGTGAACACATCACTGGCTTTGGGTGTTTCTCAATACCAAGAACTTGAAGATCGTACTTGTGATCTTGGCAAGAGCAGTCTTGCTAACTTGCCTTCCAAGAATAAACTTTGGGTGCAATGAATCATGGTCTCCTTTGGCAAGGATGCATTTGATGTATCCTTGATATTTGGGGCAGGGCAAGAATGGCAACTGGGGATTTTTACCGTCCTCTATACTTCTGTTCTTGAGTATTGGAACTGGTCTTTGGCAATGGAAGATGATGTAAAATGGGTACATAATTATATAAGTATGGTCAAGTATGCATATTAAAAAACATTGTTTGGTTTCTCCCCCCGCAACCTTTCACCCATGACCTATGCCCTATGACCTTTTCCTTCCGGTTTCCTGCACCAGGGAGCTACGAGCCACCGCTGACCAACGTCTTCACTATGCAGTGGTTCCTCACCCTGTTTGCAACCTGCCTGCCCCACCATACCGTGCTGAAGATCTGGGACTCGGTCTTCTTCGAGGGCTCGGAGGTGCTTCTGCGTGTGGCGCTGGCCATCTGGGTGAAGCTGGCCGAGTGAGTAGGTTTGCGTCCAACCTGTGGCAGCCGCTACAGACAGCAAGCACAGCATTGCATAGACCTGATTCTGCGTGTTTGATTCCCGGTGAGAGGAAAATCTCTTTATGGTTTAGTGACCATGTAGCCTGTATCCATTGGGCTCAAACGAACAACTGGTATCCAGAATTCCTGGAGTATTCTTGTGTCCAGTGTGATCGGAGGCTAGTTAAAATTCTTCGTTTTGACATTGTTCATATGCTGATAGTTACAAAGGAGAGAGAAGGTTGTTCTGAAAAAGCTCCTACGCTGCTGTCAAATCTTGAAATGGAGATTTTGAAGGATTCTCTCTGCAAGACTCATGCAGACAGATGGATGTTCTTTCTTCAGTCACATGCTTGTCACCATGGGAACATGCTCCCTAATGGGATATTTGAACCGCTCCATGTCTGTGAAACTGCAACATCATAAGGAAGTGGTTTGAGGTGGGTTCCGGTTTCAAGCCCTGCGAAGCCGTATGGTGCTGATTCACTCTTCCCCTCTGCTAGGCGGATCGAGTACTGTCAGAGCGCAGACGAATTCTACAGCACTATGGGCTGCCTGACCCAGGAAATGCTGGAGAACAATCTGATTGATTCCAACGAGCTCATGCAGGTGGGCTTCTGCCTTGATGTCAAGCAGGGCCCACACCTGGGCTTAGGGATGGGTTTGAGTTCCACGAATCCCATAAAGTAGCTAATGCAATATAATAAACATTCCTGTCACATTGGGTGACATATATGAAGCATGTGGGTAATATTCCTGAATGACTCACTACATAATAAGTATTCTGTGTGGAATGAATCAGTGTGGTTTTCTTAGTGTTCTTGCAGTCCAATTGGCAGAGGTGGACAGAAAGTAAAAATCCAAACCAGGATTTTGTTTCAACCAACCAGTTGATTATAAAGAGTCACAGTCAGAGTACTCAACTGGTTGGTTGAAACAATATCCTGGTTTGGATTTTTACTTTCTGGACCTGAAATGTCCACCTCTGCCAATTGTAATTACAGATGCAATACATACTGGTGATGAATCCATTTAAAGAGCAGCCCTGGTTCACTGACTTAACCAGGTTATATGAATTATTTAGACTTGCAGTCATCTCCTGCTGGTCATGTGATCATTTTCATTTGCCGCCTTGCGGTCTTAACTCAGCAAGGCGTGAAACATACCCTCCAATATATTTATGTATTTTTTTTTTTTTTTTGCGAACAGATGGTGTACTCCATGGCTGCATTCCCGTTCCCCCAGCTAGCAGAGCTGCGTGAGAAGTACACCTACAACATCACGCCCTTCCCCGCCCCTCTTAAGGCCAGCGGCAGGTGGGTCTTTCGGAAGGATCCAGGCCTGCCTCTTAACATTCGCCATGTTCTGGGATCCCTTAGGGGCAGGCTTCCCCAGTTCTGGTGTGTTTCAGCAGGGAAATCTGCAGACTCTGTTGCAAACTGGCCCTGCAGGACCGGAACAGGGATTCCTGGCTTAGAGCCTGGAGTTACTCTATTCTCCTGGATAGTAACCTAGGAAGGGTCCTGTTGTACTCCAGAATGAGGGAATTGAACTGGAGCAGCTCGGGTTGATGTCTATTAAAGTGCAAATATAATGGAGTACAGTGGTAATTCTTAAGGAGCTAGACTTGTGTCCTTGAGAGTGCAGGTTACTGGTTGCTTGTAGTTCAACAGATTTAATACAGAAAGGTACTATAAATTAATGACTTAAGAACTGTCATCACCACAAGCTGCTGAAGATGGTCTGCACGGCTAAGTATCTCCTCTGTGTAGGGCTGGGTATCGATTCAGATGTTCCGTTTCGATTTTCAAGTTCTTGATTCGATTTCGATTCGATTTCAATTCTTGATTTGACAATATGAATGAATATAGATTTAATACAAATCCTACATTTATAAAATA
>JAABNX020000070.1:24835693-24850987 GCA_015163995.2 Mormyrus lacerda
CCCCCCCCCCCCCCTCCAATGGGCGCACAGGAAGCAGGCCAAACACCTGCTGGTCACCATCCGCCCACCATCTCCCCTCCCATAGGAGTTCCCGGGCTCATGGAAATAGTCGTGGCCTAAGGCAAGAAGCGGGGGCTGAGTGAGCCGTGTTAAAGAATGCGACTGCCACAGGTAAAGGTCATCTAAAGAAGAGCGCTCAGGCGAGGGAATGTAATACTCGTAGGAAACCTGGGGAAAGAAACAGAGAGAGACAGAGAGAGAGTTCAGCGCGCCGTGTTACAGCAGGCCGGCACGGGTGCTGGTGTGTAGGGGGAGGGGATGGTCACAGCTACAGTTAAAATGTCCCCATCCCAAAACAGTTAATGCAAAGTGGCAGTATACCTGTGGGACAGATTAACTGACATATTGGATTTCAAGGGCCACGGGGATGTCTACACCTCCCAAGGGCTAAATCTACTACTTAAAAATTCTTTCAGGTTAGCCCACCATATCTTACTAAGGTGACGGAGACTTAGTGTCTCGCGACATGAGACGCATCCAGTAGGCTTGCCAGTCCCGAATTAGTCTTAAATTGTCCCTAGATGGGATTTTTTTTGTGAATTGGCCGGCTGCGGTCAGAACGCTGAGCAATCCATCATTTCGGTTTGCTCTGCTGCCAAACCTTCAGTTAAGCGGAGCCAGATCTGTGACTCCACAAACTGGAGCGTGTCTTTTGCGAAACTCACTTTTCATTCATCGCGGAACCCGTCTCAGCGTCGGTTGCCCAGAGAGGTTATTGCCATGGCACGTCAATGTCATTGACAGAAGAAATGAGGTGTTGAAAATCATGGCGAGTGACATTTGTGTGATGTCAGTCACTGACCAGCTTAACTCTCTCCTTGTCAGTTACATCACCGGTTCCCAAAGCATAAAAGCAGCTCTGGGCTCAGGCTTGATCCCACACCCAGGCGCCATTGGAGCCTCCATCCCCCCTTTACTCCTTAACCTGTTTTCCTAGCTGCGTCAGGAAACATGAAACAATAACAAAGTAGCTCAAGAGGCTTGAGGAGATCCCGTGCTTTTATTTTTTCATCGCCCTGATGGGTCTGGTTGAGAGACACCAGCACATCCCAGAACTGTCAGCCATAATCCAGATAACAGGAATATTCAACAGTTAGGTACCTATTTGCTGAACTGAGAATGAGTGGCGCGCAGTGTTCTTGGCTTCCAGCTCACCATTAGTACATATTTGTTTTTCATTTTTTATTGGGAGCATTTGGGGTGGGGGAGACACTTTAATCACACTTTCTTTTCTGAATGGCTGATTACAGAATCTTTTCACCGCTGTACATATGCCTCACACATGCCTTTCTGGCCCTTTCTGTGTCTGGGAAAGTTAACAGATCTATAAACCATGACACAGACAAATAGTGACACATGGAGACCATCTTGTGAGAACTCCTGACCCAGTGGGGAAGTACCACACTTTCCCCACATGTGTCCCCTATGATCAATCACTAAAACTTAATTAAAAAGTACAAAAGAATTAGTATCTCTAAGAAGCTCAGTCAGGGTTTATGAGGTAGAATCCAGAACTCACAATCCACCACCAGCTTTTTGGCAGAAGTGTCCCATGAAAACTCAACATGTGCAGCACAGGAATGTACCACCATGATGTACTTGATCTGCTTCACCGGGGTGGCATCTGTTATTCCGAGAAACACTTGCCAGCTCAGCCTGGACAGGATGTCCGTATAATGAGATTTCTGAAGTGCATTTCATACGGGAGCTCTGGATGCGCCCTCGCGGACATCCGCTGGACGGTAAGCGCGAGTGGCAATTATTAACGACGCCACAGCCGCCGATAACAGGAGAGGAGCACAGGATGCTTGGTGGGGGCTTGCCTAGACGGGATGCCAGTCCGCTGCAGTGCAGTTACAACTAAGTACACGTACAGGGAATCTAGGTTTTGGACTAGGGTTGAAAACTCACACAAATGGGGGGAAAACACACACAGCAGTAGCTCAAGAATCGGACGTTAAGCCATGTTTGGCAAAGGTCACAGTGCTGGGGCACTCAGTCACCATTAGCTGCTACCCTTTCAGGGTCATCTTTTTAGGTTTTAGCTGATATTCTTCCAGGGTTATAGGATGAAAGATGTTGCCAAATACAATTTGTAATTTGGAGGTTGCAGGTTTTACTTACAAATACGGGAAAAGTAGTCAAAAATCCACGCATTTTAACTTTTTTTGTAACACCTATTTTCTTTGGATGGCTGAAGAATGAAGGCCTACTGGTCGCAAAGCTTGCTAGCATGGAGCATTAGTGGCTTATCCGGTTAAAGAGGTTTGCATCTGGCTGTGGGGCATGACAGCGGATACCCCATTAAGGCGTCATAAACTGCAACAGAGGTTCGATACTTTGAGTGGCGGACGAGGCTAGTGGAGACCTCCTGGGCCTTCTTAGGTCTTTTGACTAATTGCAGCTTAGCTCACAGGTTAAGCTAATTGCAGCTTAGCTCACAGGTTAAGCTGGTCACCTAGGTGGAAAAAGCTGATTACGGCAGGGGTCAAAAACGAGACTGTTACAGGAAAAACATGAGGACGAGGGTGAAGAAACTGACTCAGAAAATAATTTCTAAAAAAAACAACAAAGAAACATGGGAAACAGAAAACCAAAACTTCTACATGGGCCAATAGCCTTCCTCCATGTTTCCTTAATATGAACCAATCCCTCCCTTTACAATCACCCAGCTGACCCTACACAAACCTCTACCCAACAAAATGGACCATTTAAAGCCAACTGGGGTTCATCAACAGGTTTGCCTCCAGGTACCAACTATGGATCTACATGTCAATGCATAATCTCATCCAAATCTACATGTCAATGCATAGTCTCATCCAAATCTACATGTAGTCCTTTGCAGATGCACCACCTCTCTCCTGTACAAACTGGGTTTCGCTGGCTTCATACGCACCCTCAGTAACCATCTGTCCCAAATTTCCATTGGAAAAAGCAGGGATAATAAGGATGATGCCAATGGTTCGAGCAGCTGGCCTGGCAAACGTGCACACTCCCACATGGAACCCCAGTCAAGAGCTTCATCCTTGTTTGCTTGCTAAAATCCAGTAACCCCACACACAGTTACCAGCAGTATATGATATGATTTATGACATCCTGAACGCTTACCTGCATAAGAGACACTATGAATAATTTAAGCCGTGGCTGGGTAGGCAGGGTAGGCGAGATACCAGGAACTCTGTGTGCCTGAGTGACACAATGCTAGGACTGCTAGGAACAGTGAATCACCCTCCTAATTGGTGCTGTCGGCCTGCCTCCCGGTGCTGGGCTTTGTGTAGAGTGACTTGAATGTCTTTCAACACTTTTTGGTGCCTCAAAGTCACCCACTCGCCATGAAGCATTTATGGTGTTGGAAGGCCTTTGTGGAGATGCACAAGAGGGTCACTCAGGCTGGAGAAGCGGTAGAACCTGTGCAGGTGTCTTCATGAGTGATACAGGGGGTGTTTTCCTGCAGACTTCAGCTGCTACCCTGTGCTTTGCCCAACAAGGACTGACTAAATCACACAGCAGACCTAGTCGGACTTTAAGCATCGTACATTTCGTAAATACAGATTTACTGAGTAATTTGTATGAATTTCTCATAATTAAGTCTATATTATTTACATTTTTTTCACCATTGTCTAAATGTCATATCGTACTTTAACTTTATTGTGTAGCACTTTGATTGACGCTTGCTGTCTTTTAAATGTGGTTTATAAAGATGACTTTTTTTTTTGGCATTTATATTTGATGTTATTTCCGAATGTATGCACGAATACTGCCAAGACAAATCCGTACTACAAGCAGGTGTACCTGGCCAATAAAGTGAATTCTGATTCTGGTTATGACTTCAGTGGCTGCTTAAAAGGTTCTATACATTCTACTGAAAAGTATACAGCAAGGTCACACCCCATTGAGCTACAGAGATCACACAAGCAGCGTCCTAAGCTCACACCCCCCCCCCCCCATCTCGGACTATCCCCTCTTGCAGTTGGGCTGTTGTTATTTGTGCTTGCGCGTCTCATCTGTTATCGGTCCCCTGCTGAAACACCCGATCTACAGCTGTGTTTGCACAGAGTCTACATCCGAGCCTGAAGGCGACCGCTCCTCTAGTCCTGCCAAGGAGGGTACCGGGGTGCATGCGGGAGTGCCGGTGACGCACAATGCGAGCTTTGAAGCCCACAGAAGCCCACCCGTCCTGAGGTGAGCCCGGAAACACAGAGCCTAACGTCACTGAGGGACCCCAGCCTTCTTATGGAAGCAGATTAAAACGATGTGTTTCGCATTCCTGGGGAATGTATTGCATTTCCTACATTTTATGGATGGGCCCTCCTGGATGTGCGGGGGAAGGGAGGCACCCTTAAATGTATGGCACTTTATCATGTTCCAAGGCAAAAAAACAGACAGCAAAGGGATGTCGTGGGATATAGAGGAAGCCAGGTGTGTGATCAGCAACCACTTTTGCTTTATTCACCTCTGAGCCTCTGGAAGACAAACGAACCACGATTGGGGGTAGGACTCTCACTTTTCCTATACGTTTACCCTTCTTTCAAGATCCATACAATCCTTGTGGTATCATCTTGAAAAAAAAAATGCAAACTGCCATCATCGGCTTGTATCAGATATTTTTGCCCTCTACAACGTGACCCGTACCACAGAATATCTTGCATTAAAAATTCCCGTGATGAACAATGAGCAACTCCATTTTTCTCCACAATGAGAGTGAACTGAATTGAAAGAGAGAGGAAATAAAACAGGGAAAAAACAGTGGCAATGTCAAAGCACAATGAACCTCACTTCATTCATGCTAAAGTTGACGTTCACTTGCTATGACACCAAGCTGAGAAAGCCGACATGTAACGTTGCCACGCTACGTTGCCCAAGTTTGTTTAAATAAAGTTGTTCTTTACTTTAGTTACTCCAGTAATCCACTTTGTGCCCTTCCCTTATATGTGCAATCAAACTCCATTTGGACTGAGCGCAGTGCTATCCCATAATCACGGCACCCAGTGTTTTTTTTCGTGCCAAGATGCAGCCAGATCAGGTAAATTGAACCTTGTTCCTTGAATTACTCCCAGTCTCCAGCTTCCCAGGTCACTGGGTTTCGCCCTTGGCCCGTCCGCCTGCCGTCTGCCATTCAGTGACGGGACAAAGAGCACAAGGGGGGTCCTGTGTGCACGGCAGAGGAGGGGTGGGAGTGACACATGTCCCTTCCTGCAAGTCCCCGCTTCTCATCCTGGGCTGCACTTGTGTCACTGTGTGTGGGGGGGGGGGGGGTAGACGGTCATCTCTGCTTCTCAAACTCGGGCCGGCTGAGAGTTCACTGGAGGGGGGTCCGGATGACCCCTAACAATACTGACATGTTTATAAACATGTTTATAAATGGACGTCTAAGAGAAGCTCATTCACCGCTACAGGTTCACCCCTCCTCAAATGGGCTGTCGCCTTCAGTCGGATGTGACAAATCCCCTGCTTCTCCAGCATTACCTGACTAAATTAACCAGTTTGGCAACGTAAAACTAGTGAAAAAACCAGCGAAGTTTGCCTCTGTCTTGTTTAGGTGAAGCAAGCATGTTTCAGTCTACAACGTATGTTTTCTGTGTCTCTGCACACGTATCCACATGCGTGTGAGTGTGGCCGCAACGGGACACAGAAGTTGCGTGTGTCAACACACATGGGATGCCAAGGCGGTCGGTCACGCTTCGCGGTAATCTGAACCAGCCAGCCGCCCACCACTGCAGCCCCTCGGTGAGTCTGGCGTGGTTGATCTCTACCACCAGGTCACAGACCCTCAGTGGGTGGAGGCTGGAGGTTTAGTGAATGTTCGGGGGCTTGCGGCATCACAAAGAGGTTTAAAGCGGTGCAGCCAAACGACACACATCCCTTTAAAGGAGGGCCAGATGCTGAGCAGGTACGATGATGACGGCTGTCCTCAGCTCAAGATAAATGTTTAGTGCAGAGACAAGGATCTCCGGTTTTTCATTGGACACAAAAAAAAAACCAGATTCACCTTTCACTGTCGTACATCCGGGCAAATTATCCAAAGAGCTCAGCCTTTAAATAGGGAACTGAATGGTGGAACTGCACCCTACGAATAGCTAAGAGTATGCATCCCAACGTTACCATGGTCCGTGTCGCGATATTTCAACTATACGATGGGTAAATGTTTTTCACTTCCAGTACATCATTCAAGAAATTACATGGAAATATTCAACACGTTATTGTAAAATAGGTTTTGTGTTAATTATTTTGACCAACTGTAGGCTAATGTAAGTGTTCTAAACATGATTAAGGTAGGCTAGACTAGGCTGTGATGTTTGGTGTACTGTATTAAAATGCATTTTTGCCTTCCGATATTTTTACCTTACAATAGGTTTATCGGAACATAACCCCACTGTAACCTGAGGAGCATCTGTATTTACTTATTTAGTGGATGCTTTTATCTGAAATGACATATAATTGAAAAAGCATTTGGGGCAAACAAGGATGAAGCTGATGAGAAAGCAACTGGGGTTGTAGGCCTTGACAGAGGGAGCCGACCATGAAACCACTCTGCTGACCGTGAGATTGAAACCGGCAACCGTCCAGCGACAAACACTGCTTCCCTATCCAGGGAGCCACGATCTGCCTAACTTATAGACGGGAAGTTACCTTGGAAGATTGCTGACAGTGAGGTTTATCCTCTTTTCAGTGAGTTCAGTAATGATAAAGAGAGCGAAGCCAAATGTGAAGCGGTGACACACCATCGGCGGGAGCGGTGTCAAATATAAAAACAAACCCCAACTAACCAACGGGGAACGTCTTTACAGCCAACAGCTGCACTCATTGTCCAAGGTCTTTTCTGCCTTTTTTTTTTACTGCCCTCTGCGTTGCTGGAGGCCGCACAAGAGCTTCGCTCAAGCTTACCGCTAGCTTCTGTACCCGTGCCACACCGGTCCCATCCCAAGGCGTCTCTCAAATTCCACGCTTTTGGAAGTGCGAGCCTGTCGGAGCGACCTGGGCAGGCTTCACCTCTCCCTTTCCAGTCCCTTTCTTCCTACTGCACTCCCTGAGGAACGTGGCACGTGCTTCAGCCTGGACGGGATCTACGCCGGCGGTGTGGAGAAAGACGACGCGTCGACATCATGGCGGACGTCCTAATTAACCAGGGTGTTCAAAAGCTACCCCAAGCCAAATCAGCGAGGAATAGGAGCTGGCCATCGGTGGAGGCTGTACGCAGACGGGCTCCTGCCAGACACAAGGACATAGTAAATGTTTCATGGAAGTTCTTTTGAAATGGGAAAGGACAAATGCTCGCCTTTAGCCCTCCTTTGCATATGGACAGACAGTGTAGGCAATTAGAATATTAATCATGTCAAGCCATAAACCGTTAGGCAGAATTACAGCCATGTTTCATCCAGCAGAACATTTGTGTAACTTCAGTGATATTCTCTAGTTAAACTTTCTGTATTATCAGTATCAAATAAAGCGCCTAAAATAAGGCACATTAAGATTCCTTAACAGATTTCGCATTGGTTGCATGTTTATTTGTATCTTGTAAACCATATTATAATGATTATTATTACTACTCCTTTATCTGATTGTTATCTCTGTCAATATAGCCGACATTCCTCTAAAATGTCCTGTTTTCTCTCTGGGTCTATGGGCTCCCAAAAGCCTCTTGTAAGCACTGATTTTCAAGAGCAAGGTGGAGAGATTCAAATGAATAAACCTCAAATATTAATGAGCTTCTAATTACCGTAATGCGTCAGCTTTCCAGTTTAAAAACTTTAGTGTTACTGACAGACAAGTGCAGTGCACACATCACTGGCTATACAGCTTATATATATATATACAGCATTTAGTTACAGAGCACATCATGTTTGCACGATTGGGCCTTAAGTGCACTGCATGAATTCGCCTAGAGTTCCTACAACTCTGAGCAAAAGTCTTCATGGGGGAATTTCACTCATGCCTCTTACTAAGTGACCGCATCTGACTCCTTGGTTTTTAGGAAGTGCTGTGATGATACATGTATGTGGCACGTGAGCTCAGAACCATGGGAAAGCTGTTCTCAAAGGCCCAATCAGCAGAGAGTCGGAACGTCACATGCAAAAGTTTATTTCAAAAGATCAGAAAGTGATTAAAGGCACGTTTTGGCATTCTGGCTTCTTCTCTGGCTATAGAACAGCAGCCATGCCTAACCTTTCTATCTCCACGTAAGAATCTCGAGGACAAGCCGCCATCTGTGAATGATTCACACCCAGCCTGCAACGCTTTTGCCACCTGCCCAGAGATGATGGCAACAATGATGTCACCGGGTGGCATTTCACGGCACGCTTTGTGAATCCTGTTCGCTGAGGTCACCCACTTCCTACTGTAAGTCAGAAATCTATCCAGGAACATGGCTCTCCATCCATGCAACATGGTTTGCGCCCTTCATGATTGCTTCTCAGTCTCTCCAGCGAACTCAATACTGATGATGTTCTCTCAACTGTGAGGGCCAGCTCAACATCACCTTCACCAGCAGTAACCCTGAGTGCGACAACTTTCTACTGCTTGCCTATCCCCCTCCCTTAGTGTTTAAGATTTTTATCCAGGATTTCTGGCAGTGTCCCAGCACGGTTCAGGTTTAACCAAACTAAGGTAACACTATTCCACACCAGTCGCCATTTACTTGTCATATGGTCTGAGGAACAGGAGGGCGGTGTGAGATCTCCTTTCCCTTCTCTATCCCCCCCACACCCATTCTATGGTTCATCTTTTGCAAATTCACTTCCTGTTTACTCTCCCTGCAGACACAGTTGCCCGAAGTATGAGTGACGAGCCCGGATCTGGTGGGAGGGGTGGTATGTTACCACAGAGAAGCCTGGGGCTCTGAGACGGACTGTCACGCACACGTCACCCACCCACACCTACCACTAGTAATCTTTTTGACATTTTTCACGTGCAAGATGTTTCCCCAAACATTGTTCTTTTTGGTTTATAGCCAGGAACACACTGTGGATGTTCAAAGAATGAATCTCCAGCACACTGCACTGGGCTGCTTGATTATTCTTGCAAATTAACACGGATTTGCTATATAAATAAAATAAAATTGCAAAATTTGAAATATTACTTCTTTAGTCATGTTTTCTTATTCAGTATTATAGTACAGTGTCAGGACTACATTTTTAGCAAATTTGCATATTTAAATCTTGGTTTAATCCTGATTCTGCTGGCAGAAGGCTACGCTGATCGGCAGCCTGCTTCCAGATTCAAAATTTCTAAGACAGCAGTACACAAGAACAAGGTGAAGCAGGAGACCAGATACCAGCCAAAGGGCGGAAGTGACTTTCTAATGCCAGAGATGACCATCAATTTATCCAGCATTGCCTCAAAAATTGCCTCAAAAATTGGAGGATGGCCTCAAGTGACCTTCTAAAGGAATGGAAAACATTACGTACGGGTGTGAAGTGCACTGCTAGGACATTTCGTATCAGGCTCCTAGAAGCAGGACTGAAGTAGACCCATAAAGCATGGAAGAAGCCATTCATCAGTGAGAAGCAGAGAAGAGTCAGGCTGTAGTGTTGCTTTTATATATATATATATATTATTCACAGACGCACACTCATAAACTGAGAAATGAGTGAAACAAAAAAAAATCTGCTTTGGTATCTTAATATTTTCCAGAGCTGTAAATATATACAAACCTCAAACATACATCTCTGTAGGGAAACCAAAGCCTAACATAAGGCATAGCTGCCAAATGACTCCAGGCTTTCTCATCATGTGTCCTCACTAAACCAGTCCCTGGGCTCTAAAACACCAGTCGGACAAACCAGAAGGACGCACAAGTGATGGATGAGCTAGACCGCACTGCCGTGAGACCTCACCTGGGCCACAGGTACACAGTCAGCTGGGGGTTAAAAATCCAGACCAAGATTTTGTTTCAACCAACCAGTTGAGTACTCTGTGACTGTGACTCTTTATACTCAGCTAGTTGGTTGCAACAAAATTTTATTCTGGAATTTATCTTTCTGGACTGGAAACTTCCACCTCAAATTTGCAGATTAGTCTTCTCTAGTTATTTGAACAACAATACTCTGGGTTCCATATAGCACATCACCTGGTGTTCCATAAAGAACGCTGACCGTGGCAATAAAGTTTAAAAACTTTTGAGAGTTTTACCAGAACCATTATTTGAAGAGTTTGCTATAAAGATTAACAGCCCTAACACATTTGCATGTCTTGCTTCAAAGGCTTGCATGGTTATAAAAATCTGCAGTAGACAATATTCTGATGTTTCATACTCGGCCTCTGAAGGACTGGCTGAAGTGTTTGCTGTAACTGATCGGTGAACCCAACCCTCTCTTCAAAAGCAGCATGTCCTTGTGAGCATAACAGTACATTCTTATTCCCCCCAAACCCCCAAAATATAACCAGGTCAGTGTAAGCAGTCACATATGTGGTGGGCTGTGGTAATCCCATTCAGGCAACAGCATCTTAAAAGTGAGTGAGCAAGGTGTCACCTCATTAATGTAAGAATTATATATGTCAGTGTCGACTCTATTGCCCATTCCACAATATCACGAAAAATGCCAATTCAATGGAAATGCACAAGTTTGTTACGTATCATATTGACTGTTTCCATGTCCCTTCAGGGTCAAAGTTCTGGTCCCTTTCAAATGGATATGATAAAAAAAAAGTGGTGAAATGTCACGTTGTGCTGTCATATTGTTTTATCTTATTCAATTAATCTTCAATATTGTAACTACGTTCAAAAACTGTTGCCAATGGCTTTTATGTACAGCCACTGTGCTTTTTGAAAGTGAAATATTTTTAGGGCCGAGTTTTTTTTTCTTTTCCAGTAAATATTTCATCTAAAAATATACAGGGTCTGATACTTAGGAAAAAAGTGATACTTTTTGCAAAAACATCCATTACACCAGTTAAAGAATGGAAGCACCGATTCATGCCATTTAATACTCAGATGTTACTCATAACTAATCTAGTCGCATATATTGCAGATACAGAGGTGCAAACATTATGTAAACATCTACGACATATGATCAGTACATAATCCTCAAAAATCATTAGATTAAGGACAAAGAATTGTCTTTTTTACGCCTTTACACAAACAAGAGGAATGAATTCAATCACTGTGAAGTCTCTACGGGCAAACGAATAAGGATGTAATTCTAAGCTAGTATTCATATTCATTTATTAATATAAATGTCATAGTATTGGTATTGCATTCACATATTATATACACTCTCCCAGGGCACAGTAAGGTCCAGCGGTATTCGCCGACCGCTATTGAGGCGCAACAGCCATGTGGCTCAGCTGGATAGATATAGCAGAACAGCAGATTACGTTGTCAGAAAGAAAAAACAGAGGAGGGACAGGACAGAGAAGGAGACAGCGAGAGAGAAGAGAGGACTCCAAAGGGTGAGAGAGACTGCACAGTACACCATAGTAAAACAACACACACGGAGCGCTCCGGACTGCGAAGTTTCCGAAGGGATCTTTGCTACCTTGTCACCTTCATGTCGACTCTGTTGGATATTTTCACACCGATGCTATGGTTACTTTTAATACGGTAGGACGGCTCTATGGACCTTCTCAAATATGCATCGTTCAGTTTGTTTTATATTTCTGCTTAGCGACTTACCACTCACTGACTCGCGGCGCTTTTGTAATTATAAAATTATGCAAAAATGTACATTTTGACAATAGTAAATGCATCACTGGCAGTTCGGGCCAATAACGTGCAAGTTTCCAACTTTCGTACAAGTTGTAATTTCATGCGGTGTAAATATGTGCTGTTTGTTGTAATAATATATAATTATAGTTAAGGAAGAAACTGAGAAAAGTGGAATGCAATGCTAAGTGACGTGCGGTAACTATTTTCCTATAAAACTTACAGTGCCCCCCTCCAGTTTCCCAAGGAACTAGATATAGACGGAATGTGAAATGATTTGTTCGGCGCACATTGCCCAAAGGGGGAGTACAAACCAGTACGGGCGCTGCCGCGTCTTCATTTAGGCAGAATGCAGCCCTATTACAGGTTAGCAAAACACACGAAATAAACCACACGACTAACCAGGTGGAAACACGTACCGTGCTTTATCACTTAAACTTGCTGTAACATCAAGGTGAAATTCATTTAAAAATCATCCTTCCATTGGTAGCTAAAGCGTGGTGGTTGTCATCGGTGGATAAAAGTACTAATATTGTCATTCGGGATAAGGAATCAGAATAACAAAAAACACTGTTTTGCACGAGAATGCATGCTGAAATGTTAAATTCCTTATTTCTTCAGGATTTACTTTAATCAAAGAGAAGCACAATTCTTAATTATTAACGGGTGAAAACGTACAGGACAGCGTTAATGTAGGCTGGTGCCGGGCTGCTCAGCGCGTAACTGAAACCCCCTTTGATCGTCGCGCCCGCACCGGCTCTATCCCGCAAAACTTTCGCGGGACATCGTCTTTTCCCACCTTTTGCATCTTAATAACGGGGCAAAAATCCACGCAATTCTGCACAATCCGCGTAGATGAAATGTATACGGTCACAACAGTACCATTTGTTTTTAGTCATTCTCAGTCCAGAGGTAGGCTATACTATTGGAGCCCTGTCCGGGATCAGACAATCCCTAAAATGGGTAATCCACGCAAATCTGTATCGTAGGCGGAATTGGCAACAGCTTTAGCAATGCTCAATAGGTTGAACTATTTGAGGGTGATTTTTGATTATGTGCAATCACTGTGCAGTATATATTAGGGCGCACAATTCCCACATTTTGTCACTTAACTGTCTTGTCGCCTACTATCCATTTCCCCAACGGGGAAGCTGAACCTGGCTTTACTGCTCACAGAACCATCTGCCAAATAATGGACGTGACCCATGACGGCGAATGCTAATGGTAAGGGGAACATATTTATTCGATATCTAAAACCAATTTCTAAGATTTTGGTGTCAAACTCCAAAGTTATACATTTTATAGATATTTAAAGATTTCTTGATATGTAACCTACTGTTAGGAAACTAGCTTCATTGCAGTCTTACAGGCACTTAGAACTAGATTCACGGTAATTTAAGTTTTTTGTTAAAGTCACCCATTTTCTATTTGTATGTCTACATTTCCATGTTTTTATAGTCTAAATTTATGCACAGAAAAAGAATTGCCTACATATGCAGTGCCTTTTATACTGCATTAATTTATTTAAACTCTTTTAGTTGCATAACCTGCCCTGTAAATATATTTATCGTATAAGAGTTGACTGGATAACATTATGTCTTATACGGAAACATCATATTGCATAACGACCAGTGATGTAGATTGGATATATACGTGCTTAAGTTACCTGTCTTGTGGGGGATCTATCATATACGGATTCCTCTAACATACGGTAATATAGCATTTTCCTTCGGTTAAAACGATAGATTAATCAATCTATAGATTAGCCGATCCATAGGTGAATCAATCTTCCATCCATCCATCCAGGGTGGCGCGGAGCCCGAAGCCCATCTCGGGCTGAATTGACCGCGGTGCATCCTGGGCGGGATGCCAGTCATGTTCGCTGAGCATTTAGTGTGTGCTGGGGACAGATACGAGAGCCGCAAGTAGCAGTCAAGTTAAGACACGGAGAGACTGAAAATATTTCAGCATACAAAAGTTCTATGTACATTTTTGTTATATACAGTATTTTCATGACTTTCCTAAAGTTTAAAGTGAATGTGGTTTTAATTTTGTATATTTAATTTAGTATATAATTTAGTATATTTTGTAAACCGATTAAGTAAACTCTAATTAAATAACCGAAATACATCTCATTGATGGTGAATGAAACTAATTGGTCCACTAATACAAGTCGCGGCTATTTTAAAATCTGCCGTGAAGAAAAATCTACACGCTTGTGACTAAAAATGTTACTATTCCAGGAAAGCAAAATATTCATAAGGTCAGAACAACAAATATTAAAGGACTAGTTACTATTCTGATCCTCAAGTTCCGTTAACCGTCCCACCGCGGTTTATTTATATGTTACTCTTTCTACATGCAGATGAGACTTGTTTTTGAGGCTGTTGGCTTTCATCGAACAAATTTACAATGAGATCACATCTTAATCTCTTGGATTAGCCCGAATGTGTATTTTGGCAGTCAGCAACACACCGGGAGCAGGACACATTCCACAGCATACCATCCTTCTCTTCAGTAGATTTTGCTTTGCACCAGCTTGGCCTCCATTGACAGAGATAGGGCAGAGAGTGTCTGTCATAAGTCTCCCCTTTTCAACATAAGGATCTGCAAGGAAAAATAAAAAAAAATCACTTCTGTTCAAAATACTGCATTACATGACCTTCCCAATTCTTGACAGATTACCATACAAGGAGACAATCACCAAATATCATTAAGGTAGTGATGTGGGACGTGGTTAATGTGTTGGGGGGATATATGGAGAACCCTGACGACTATTTTAGTGCAAGTCAGGTGCAAATAAATACAAAGTAGCAACATTATTGTGTGGGGATCACACCAGTTCAAACACTTCCTGACACAGAGGCTGGTGTGATTTGGAATCAGCTTCCCGGCAGACACAGCCTTCGGATTTATTGAAGCCTTAGATATATGGCTTTAACATGTCTAAGATAATAACTATATTAAACTATGTGCTGTGCTCATATTTTTGTTAGAAAGTCCGTATGCTAACATCAAACCGAAGAGCAGAGGATCTTAATGTTTACTGCATGGTAAAACGGAAATTAGACTGTACTGCCCATTCTGCTTTGTCAGGAGAGAGAGGTATCTGTTCAATGGTTGGTCTGTCCTCTACTCCCATTCAGCTGTCACTAGTCGAAATGTGATTAAAATTTCAAGAAGTGGGTCAGGAACCAAGTTACATGGTCTCGTTATCTGCGGGGTCATATTTATGGATTATGACGTTAAGGAATTTAGCTGCCCCCTCAAATGTCAAGCGAGGATTAAAGCGGAGCAGTAATACGTACACATTAGGAAAACACTTTTAGATTATTGTTGAGGCTGGAATAAAGGTGGTTCATTAAAATCAATACTTTGCATAATCCATCCATTCTGCATAACAACTTATCTAATGCAGGGTTAGAGTGTCTGGGTCCAATCCTAGGAAGTACAAAGCAGGGTATGCCAGGAACAAACATGCATGCACACACATGCGCACACATGCGCACACATGCGCACACATGCACACACATGCGCAAATGTGCAATTTAGAGACTTCAATCCATGGACAAAAATCTACATGTGCACAATGT